>CM062815.1:980159870-980547370 GCA_031772625.1 Pinus tabuliformis
CCGTACATGTGCAACTTCCATATTTGTGCATATACAGAAGTTAAACATATACAAAGTTTTGCACAACTTCAACTTACATACATACATAACCTCTGTATATGCGCAACTTTCGTATATGAACAAATTTTGTATATACATATATGAATGTTATGCATATACAAAAGATATGCGATGCAAAAATATGTGCATATCTTTCATATATGCGTAACTTTTGTATATGCACATATTTTTCCTATATATGTTTATTTCGTATAGTGAATTTCTTCTATATATGTGCATATTTGGAAGTTGCACATACATAATCGATGTCATATTTTTAAAATATTTTTGTTTTGATGCGCACAATGTGTACACTCTATGGTGATAGGGTGCATTTTTATGTAGTGTCCCACGACTGAAATCCTGTGGGCACAAATCCAACTGTGTAAGGGTTAATGTGGTCCATGTTGGGTGGAATTGCCAAGCAATTTTGATGACTTAGATACCTTTGGGTCACAAGTTCTAACATATATCAAAATATTAAAACACAATCTTTTACTCCTACTATAAACAAATTTCACCTTAATCATATGAATCATATTTTGAAGGAAAAGTAACATATCACTATTAGAAAAACTCAAAATTTCGGCATTTCATCTTTTCACACCACATTCAAATTCATTATAAAAGTTTTATTAACATTAGAATTTATTTTAAGTTAGCACTTTGTGGGATGAGTTATTTTAAGCTGAATATTTTTGGTGGTAATTAGTTGTACAACTTGAGAAAAAACATGCACCATATTGATATTACAAGACAACATATTCCACATTATAATGTATATATAACAATGTCCGTTTAAGAACAATGAAACTTACATTAAAGTCTTGCCATATGATACCAACACAAAATAAAGGTTTTAGAATAATAGTGGTCAAAAATCATGTAAAATTATCATTATCTCACATAACATAAATGAAGAATACATTCAATACACTTCTTTATTTCTAAGATGCCATGTACATATGTTCATATTTATTTTACATTGAAGTTAAGGTGCATTCACTTTAGTGGTGATATAATGAAAAATGATTTAGAGAAATATGGCATCTAAATAGTTACATTGATTTAACAATCATATGACTCACAACAAGACAATGCAATAATTTTAGTTGATATAATGCAAAATTATTTAGAACAAATCACTAATTTTAGCAATGACATAACACAAATAGTAGAGTGCATTTGATATGGCTAATGATACAATTTAAAATGAATTATAGAAATCATGAAGCTTCATATATTTTAATAATAACATAATAATATAATAAGGTGTATTATTTTTAGTGATGATACAATGAACAATTCATTAATTCAAGAAATAATATCAATTGATTCTGTGCATTGGTTTCGGTTTTAATTGTAAATAGTCGAAATTATTAGATGAAACTACTCACACATTAATATAACACAAAACCGCGTTAATATATATACCATAATGTTATAAAATAAAAAATCTCAAATATAAGTTTTGTTAGGATATTCCGACACATAGGAAATAGTTAAGTACAACTTGGTCTAGTGTAGAGTTAGGTATATAGTTAGGTAAAGTGTGTTTCTTTACCGTTGTACATTTTGTAACTTACAATCCGACGGTCACGATATGTATGATCCGACGGTTCATTCTCTCCTCGGTATTACCTACACTTGATCTGTGGCTTGACACCCGATTGGTCCATGAATTCTATTTAAAGCACATGGAGGGTCATTTGTAGGTAATCCGTGCATGAGAGAAACATATGTAAATTTTCATTCTTTTATTATAAATTGCCTGAAGTGGCCGCGTTGGCTCAGGCCGGGACTGTTTCCCTCTTTGAGGGTTTTAACCACGTCAAAATACTGGTGTATATGATCTGCGATCTGGTTGTGAGCGGTGTCCTTTTGTGTTCTGTCTGAGGAACTTACCCTGTAAATTCTACAAGTTTTAAAATCCACAACTTGATTTCTCTAATATTTCACACATTAAATGATTTATAATATTAAATTATGAAAATTCTAATATATATTATAAATATATATAAAATATATATATATATATAAAGTATTAAAATTAAAATAAAGAATAAAATGTAAATATAATTGTGACTGAAAACTAAAAAATGCAACTGCTATAGAAAAAACAACAACGTATTAGCTCCACTACAATATGAATTAAAAGTTTGAAAAGGTTGGAAAACTAGGAATGATCCATTAAGAATGAGTTTATTCAAGGTATAAACTCTTTTCAATGATTTGTTTACAAACATTTATAACCTTGTTTTCACTTGCAAACGTCAATATTCATCCCCTTTCGTCATTTTTGAAATCACCATCTTTGTAAATGGTGACATGGTTGTAGAAATGATCTTCATCTCTAAATAATTTGGAGTCGTGTGTCCACATATACATATGCAGCATCAAATTGTCTTCTTTGTCTCCACTGGTGGTTTCAAACACCTCAGATTTGGTATGCACGCTTCAAATTTGACATTAAACTTCACATAGCCTCTTCCTGGTGAAATATTACAAAGAAACAAGAGGGAAGAATAGTAAGAAAGGCACATACCTTGAAATATCTTTAGGTAAATATCAAAACATGTCGTTTATGCTAGCTGAAAGAGGGCTTAAAACAGGAAACAAACCATAGATTCATGCGCTGCTTCATTTTTCTTGAGAGCATTTTCTGGTTATGGCTGTCCATAATGGCCTTTGTCGTTCTCTTTACATTTCTAGCTACCTGCTTCATGATTTCCTCAAAATAATCCTCTCTTAATTTCTGAAAGAAACTTTCCAACTTATCTTTAAAGCTTTCTTTGATATAAAACTGATAACTCCGATGAAATTCTGGTTTGGCTAAGTAACATTGATTTTTCATGAACATGTAACCAAAGTAGTAGCATTGTCTTCTTGGCATCAAGGAGACTCACGAAGTCCATGCTCAAACCACACCATAATCCTTCGATTTAAATAACTAGTTCAATAAACCATAAACATCGGGTCGTCATCAACTTGGACAATCTTTGACATCTACTGTGTAGTGATCGGGAGTTTAGCGACAACTGAAACTCATCTGACCCAACGTTTTGACCAGGGATTTAATCTTTTCTACCATCCTTCCAAATTTAACAGTGTAATTTGAAGTTTTTGGTCGTCCTTTCAATGATTAAGACCCAAATGCCCAAAACTTCGCTTCCTGACGATAAAAAGGCATGGGGAACTTAAACCATGCTCTGATGCCAAGGGCTGCACCAGACCATACATTTGAAAAATCCTCGATGCCTTTTACCCTAGCATTCGAAATGCACAATGCTTTCTGTGGACTTCCTTGACAATCGTATTCTCTGTTTCCATGGCTACACACCTTCAAACCACCTTTACCTGTCTGCTTTTCCTGATTTTTAACAGAGCTTTCTTTCTTAGTCCATCCTATACCATGGGCTCATTTCAAAATTTTCTGTTTGAAATCTTTGGTGCCCGTGGAGACAGAATTTGAATTTTTGGGGATGGAGGAAAAATTGATTGCGGAGCTGTGAAGAAATCCATGATGCGCCACTGCTCGGTTTGAAAATCCGGCACGACGCATTGAATAGTTTGAAATCTGAAATGTTGAGATGGTAGATAGCTGGACGTCTCATCCATGCATTAAATTCAATTCAATGGTGGAGCAGACCGGACAACTGAGGTAGAGGATACTGAAAATATGGCTCTGACATTGTTGCCGGAAAATATGACCATGTATGAACATACATATATTTCACATGATGATAATGTCATGGCGGCCAAAACCCATTAATGGAACTGCAGCCGTACTGTAAGAGAGAGCATTAATGGATTTATAGATTTGGAAATAGGCTTTTCCTTGTTTCACTAAGTCCTTCAAGCCAACCAGAAGCCTTCATTTTAGGGATGGCTATAATTTATTAAATTTTTTCTAATATCTAATATAAAAAACTGTATTCAACCTATAAAATAAATATTGAGTATAATCATTAAATAGTTGATGGATAAAATATATATTGAGTATAATCATTAAATAGTTGATGGTGCAAGCTAGGCTCCAAACTTGACATTCGCTTCACTAGCACTTGTTTGGGACCCTTATCACTCCCTACTTGAAGTTTTCCCTCCCTACTTGAAAGCATGTCTTTCATGGTTATCTATTTTACTTCTTCCAGTGTGTATTTGCATAAATATCCATCATTGTACTATGTACTTTGTATGTTGAAACTGTCTCCTTATTGTTCTCCCTTCACTAACATGGCTAATTGAGATTTCAAGAGTTTGATTGAACAACACCCCCTTGAACTCTAGCTTTGGCATTGTTGAGGATGTTTCTAATACCTTGAGTTCAACACACTAAGGATGAGGCCAATGTTTCATGGGTACTATTTTCCCTTCATTTGTGAGTGTGTTCATCTCTAACAAGGATTGTGGTATTATTTTTTTCATGGGCATTGTTTTCTCTTCTTTGTTATTGAGTTTAGCTCTAGTTTTAGTCTCGATGGGAACAAGCTTTATCCTTGTTTGGCTTGTGGTTTTGCCAAGGATTATTGACCTATTTCATAGGAATTGTTTTCCCTTTACCATGATTGTGTTTGGATCCACTGAGTATTGTCTACAACCTAACAAACTTATCCGTCATGACGAAGTTCAACACTAGCACTATTGAAACCTTATCCCTCTATGACTAACTTCAACTCTAGTCTTGTCAAAACCTTAGCTTTGATACCATCTTATACTAGCTTGGTAAGTTTTCTTGCCATTTTTAAATTCATAATATTTTTTATTCTAGAGATTTAGAATAGTTCTTTTTTGTTTCTAGAGAAGATTTGGATGCTAATGTTAAGTTTTTATGATAGTGTTATATATTTTTTATTTATATAATTCATGTACTAATGTTGTAGCTAGATATATGTTGAATCTCTTCTTTGTTAGTCTTAGCATTATATAGGAACCCACATTATATGTGACATTATATCACACTTATTTAGCCATGTTTCGAGGAAGTACATTTCAATTCACAACAAACCACTACAAAGTCAAGTTTACACCTAATATAAGCTTTAATATGTTGCATAGGCCTGGCTTGAAAGCCTTCCACTACTACATATTGTATTTGTGCAATGGAATCTACCACACCAATGACAAGCTAACTTTAGTGAGCATCATCGACACCTGTACCATATAAATCAATCCTTGTACAAGAAGTTGAGGCGAAGGGGGGCTTACAACCCTATTAAAGATCATAAGAGTTTCGAGTTAATTCTTTATTATATTTCCTACATAAAAAAGGATGAGTATGATTAAAAATGAAAAGAAATAAGCTTGGAGGATGTGTAATTTCTAAAGAAAAATTGTCTGAGACTAAGCCTTCCAATGCAAAATAGAGAATTACATGATCTAGAAAGTATTTTGACTACATATAACCTACAGAAAATGGCCATAAAACAACACGCTTTGTGACACATCTGATTAACCAAGGGAGATGAAATAAAAACCCAAAGGGATGCCTCTTTCACTATTGAACAAGTTGACAAATTCAGGTCCAGGAAATGGGGACTTGAGCTGTTGAGTTGACTAGTGTTGAAGGGGACAAAGGTACTAACCTACCACCTTGTTAAATATCCTTTAGTTGACCTCGGAGATGCCCAAATTCATCCTTGAACCTGGAGAGAGCCTGTTGTTATTAGATTAAAAAAATTTATGAGAATTACTACCTAGGTCACCAATGATTCATTTTCACATGGAGTTGTTGAATTGACCCATACAATTCTTTCTTTTACAGATAATAGTTAGTTTTCCTACTTCCTCAAACCTAGAAGAACATGAAAGGCCGTGACAAGGAAAGCTCCAATGCCACTATGGAGAGATCAAGGAAAAGTAGAAGTTGTGGGACTAGATACCAATAATCTCCTTGGAAATCCATAAGGATACACACTTGATGGTCCTCTATCATTATGATGAAACCTAATATCAATACTCTACAGAAATTAAAATTCCATAATAAAACGGCTCTGTATTTTCCTAGTTGAAGGGGTGCTAGACCAAATCTAGAAGTTATTGCAGCCATCAAGATTGGAACTTCAACTCTTGTCTCCACAATTTCACATTCAACAATTGAGAAAGTCATCTCTCATATTGTTAAATGTCGACTTGTCATTTTGATTGCTTATAGGATGGGTTGCAAGAAGTTCTATTTGTGGATTAGGAGAGATCCCTTGGGCGATGCAGTTGAAACATTTTCATAGTGGTTAGCTACGAAAGTAAGCTTGCGGGGAACATGAAATAAGGCCAAAAACAAGATAAAACAAAGACCCCTTCGACCCTTATAGAATATGGAACAAAACTTTGGGTTTGTGAGGAAGGATTCCAAATACACATGATGGATAATGTTTAGAAGAGAGGTTAGATTAATTCATTGGAGTGGTGTTTATGATGCCACGAGGATATTAGAAGCTAATCCCAAGCTCAGTGAAAAGGTACAACTGACTGTTCCTCATGGGACACCCTCACTCCACCTCCCTCCAACTCACCATCACCATTCCTATCACCCCAAGGAATCCATGAACTATCGTTGTTATAGATTTTATGATTTTAATTGTTTGTAATATGAATCCATGGCAACAAACAATATCTAGTAATTATTTGGATAAGATGAATAAATAGTGAGGATAAATTTAAGATTACATTTAAAGTTTGTATCTATTTTTTCTAATTTTGATATGATGTTCTTCTTATTCTATTCTAATGCTCTCTATTATCATGTTTGATAAAAAATAATGTATTTATTTAGAATGATGTATCCCTTTTGGCCTTAAAAGAAGCTATGTGTTATACCCTGGACTTATTCATTATTCATGTTGGACTTCACTAAAACTTTCATCTTGGAATATGATTCTTAAGGAGAGTATATCAAGGTAGTGTTGATATAACATGGGAAACTAGTGGTGTAAATTACTAAACATTTTATGATACAAAATTTGGCAAGTTGACATAGGAGAAAAAAATTATGACCATCCTTAATGAAAAAGGATACAATCACATCCTTATTAATTAATTTAAGTTATAAATAAAAGATAGCAAAGACGCCATTAGAAACATTGGCAATACATAGAGCAAGTATATCGATCATGTTGAACCACAATATGGATGTTTCCCTATGCTCAAATCTATGTTGAGTGGATCTAAAGGAAGGTCTCCTAGAATCCTTCTAGCTCATATTAGATAACCGATCCTTTATCCAGTCGATAGATCATGATCAAAATCCATTTAAATGTAAAATTTTCCATGAATATGGCCACTTTACTAAGAACCACACTAAAGTTGAAATGGGACACAGGCAAGCAGAGATTGACGAGTAATGGCAACAACAAAAATGGAAGAGAACCCCTAGAAATAGGATGCCCCTCCTAAACCCCCCTCTCCTAACACAACACCCAAAGGCCCCTCCCCCAATAGTGCCACACTAGTGAATATTCTCATTCTAGCAGCAAAGGAATTGAGAAGGATTCTTCATACAATAGGTACAATATTCTAGTGAATTTTGAGAACGTGGAATTCCCCCCAATCTATGATGAATCCATGGGTGAAAGGGATAGATCGGTGGGAATACCCCCATAGGAAGATGTCCCAAACCATTTTCATGGTCAAGAAAGACCTACATCTAGAAGAAGAATAATTCTATCACTCTCCCTCCAATTGTAAAAATTCCTCATGTCATCCTTTCTCTAGTTTATATTTGGTTGATAAGATATCAGAGGGTGAGATGGAAAAGGACAATGGAACTTGTAGAATAGGTAGAAAAGTCAATAGAAAGGATAATTGGGACAAATGCAAAGAGCCAACTGACAAATATAAGGAATGTGTGACCCAACCCAACATAGAAGGTATGTAAAACAAGGACCAAAGAATCACAAAGAATCAAAGTGGTTCAACTGCTCCTCTAGGAAGAGCCCCAAATCCTCGAGTAAGTAATTAAATTCATCTCTTTTAATTGTGGGGGTTTAGGAAGTGAAGGGAAAAATATTAGTAGTTTGAGATTTAATCTGGGAAGAAAATCCATAGATCATCCTAATCTAAGGGACAAAATTGGGGGAACAAGGATTCCTCCAAAAAAAGTTCCATTACATGTCAAGGTTGTGATGCAAATATAGTTAGTTCTAAGGGAGCTTCTATTGGTTTATGCACTCTCTAGTCCTCTTCTATTTTCATTTTGATTGAGGTATAGAGTCCTCTCCACATGCTTTCTCTTGGCATCATTCATATACCGTCTTATAAGATATGTAATGTCATTAATGTTTTTATACCAATTGCACATCAAGAAAATATATTTCATTGGAACTATCTTTGTAACCTTAAGGAATCAAAGTTTGGTCTTAAAAGTATTTTTGGTGGGGATTTCAACAATACCTTATATTCTTGGGAGAGAAAAGGGGGATTACCTATTCGAGAACCATTTTGGGAGTGAATGAAGACTTTATATTATTTCTTTATTTAGTTGACATTAATTTGGTTAATGTAAAACATACTTGGACCAATCATAGGCTAAGTCCAAGGAAAATGACAACTCGTTTGGGTCATTTTTTGGTGTGCAACAACTTCTTAGAAAAAATATTCTCCTTCTCTTCTCATTTATTCGCATGAAGTGGTTCAAATTATATATTATTTTTTTTGTCTCTTCATTCTCCAAAGGATTAGATTCCTCTTCATTTTAGCAACCCATAGTGGACTCAAATCCTAGAATTTTCTGACATTGTATCTCTTGCTTGGTATCATTTGGTTGAGGGTTCCCTATTGAATTGTGTAACTTAGGATGTACTCCACAAGCCTGGGAGTTGGGTTTGTGAGGATTTTGGTCACAAAAGGGTTTGTGGGCAAAGAACCCAAGTAGAGGGATTTTAGACCCAAGATGGGGTTTAAAATCTAAAAATAAATTAAAAGGAAAATTAATATTTCCTAAGATCTAAGTGGAAAAAACCCCTAACATCTAGAGGGTTCTTGAGAGGCCTAATGAAGAGTTATTTAAAGAGGCCTAAGGAAAGGCTAGAGAATCAAGCGAGAAGGAGCTCATTTAATTGTGGGGCCAGGAGAGATGTAGTCCTAAAGGAGGGTGAGCTTGAAGGCCAAATACAACTGCAAGAGAGGCCAAAGTCATCCATCCAAGAGCAAAGTATCTAGGAGAATAGGTCACAACCCTAAGTAGCCAAAGCAAAGGGTGGAAAGGGATGAGTCTTCCCTAGATCTAGTTTGGTTGTCTAGGAGCAATTGTTGGTCGAGTTATTCAGTGATATTCTGGGCATGTGTAGAAGTTTCCTCTGTGGTTTGATTGCAGGAAATATGTGATCTCAAGATGAGGACTGAGACCTCTGTTAGCAACATGTTGGAGTGTCACATGCTTGGGATGATACAGGAAGGAGGGGTCAGACATATTTATGGATCAATGCAGTCAAAATGAGGGTCTAATGCAAGGTTTGGAGGTTTAGTGAAAGGCCAAGTTATGGCACTTCTGTAGTAGTGAAAAAATATCCCTAAAAGAGAATATCGTAATGTCACGAATAAATTCGTAGATTAGTTGGTTCAAGAAGATGGATGGATATGTTCCTAAAAGTGTTTAGAACGGTAGAAATTATAAGAACAAGTTACATCCCTAGTTTTAAGCCTAAGCAGTTAGATTTTGTGCACAGGTATGATGGACCAAACCCTAAGGATATGGTAAACTATCTTAGAATGTAAGGTCACGTTCCTCTACAATTGTGTATATGGATCAAAATAAGATCACCCATAGACATGATGCACATAAGTGCAAATAGTATAGACGTGTTGGGACTGATTTGTAGAGAAGAAGAGCATGCTTATAATTAGGGTGTTGATTGCCAGTGGTTGTTCAATAGTTCCCTAATTTATGTGCAAAAGGAGCCAGATAGTGGGCATGTTAAAAAATGTAAAGTGTTAGCTATTATATCTTATTTTCTTTAACCTTGATACTTGCTTGTGAATATTAATTATCTTCTTTATCTTCTTTAGTTAGATATTTCCATCAAATAATATCAAGAAACAACAACAACAAAAGGTGACACACATATAGGCTCTTACCAAGGAAAAACCCCTGCAAGGGAAAACCCATAAACTCTTATCGTCCTAGAATCTACTTCAAATTAGATACAAAGACCCAATCCCTCGACCAAATCCTTCTCCCAGTACTAAGTCATCCCTTCCTCAAGTTCTTCTTGATTATGCAACAATTAGCTTCAATACTGCAACTTCGACTTGCCAGCTTCAATACTCCTACTCAACCTGTTGTTAGAAATTGTAGCAAGAAATGCTAAATTTGACTTGTGCTTTAGTCAAATTAATAATTTGATTTTTCATATCAGCAGATGACTTGGATTGCAATTAACTTGTGTGACATAGATTTGTCTACTAATTTACTCAGTAAATTCGAGTTATAGGCTAGAAGTAGAATTGTGCATGTAGTGATTGCTAAAATTTAACAATCTAACACATTGGTGGTTTTGTTGGCACATTGTAAATAAAATATGTTGTTGGGGATGTCGCGAGGTCAATCACATAAGCCTCTGTGATGGCTGGCTTGCGAAAATTATATTATGATGATGGGGTTTGGCGAGACTGCCCATGACTTAACTATATGCTAATTTTGACATTGCCCAACTTGGAATGACATGTGGCCCTATGGGTTAGGTCATTAGCCTGACTCTACATAGGTCCAACCAAACTTTTTGTCTCACCAAACATAGATATGAAATGGCATAAATGACCAAACATAGATGAAACGGCAGAGGGACCATGTGGTGGATAGTGATTGGTCTACGATGGATTGATGTGGCATACCCAGAGGTCTCGAAACTCCCCCGAACACTTGGTTAGGCACAATTTTCCTATCTATTTATTTTTGGCAAAAAATTCAAAAAATCAATATTACGAGCCATAAAAAGATATACTCAAAAGCTCAATCCTTGTGGAGCCCTATATGGGGTATCCAGGTACTAGAATGAATGACAAATTAAGCACTTTTGGTATGCAGTGGTCTAGTGTGATGGGAAAAGGTCATCAATTGCATTCAAGGTTGAAGAAGTCTGTCAAATGAAATTATATCTAATACCAGTTTCCTTGTCGCCAAAATTTTTAATGACAACAATGTTAACCAAATCTCTCTCATTATCATTATCGAAAGTGTGATAATTAAAGCATGCTCAATATTTTTTTGGACTGTAACATCTCATTTCTTACATTTTACACGAGAATACCAGAAGAAATATCAACTAAATAAATGAGATAAGTTGGAAGGAGGGAGCGCGACGGCCGAGCGGTGGAGTGCAGGTAATGACAACCAACTAGAGATCGAACTAGTGGTAAGCCAGTCTATATACTAAGCACAGGTGTCTGATGCTAATGCTTTCCCCCCATCCCCGTCTGTTCATGCCATTTTTCCATGAAGACTATCTGCATGCTTCCTCACTACATTTACCAGTTGACATCTGTCATATAGAGCTCCGCATGTCTTAGGCCTAGTTTGTGAAATAGAGCTCTGCGTGTCGTAGGTTCTTTTGATTGATGCTCTTCCGTCCTTAGTGGAATTCCTATCTCCTTATCACTGTGTTTCAAAAGCAGTGGTGAGCTTGGTCTTCTCTCCGCATTATTGGTTTTTATCGGAATTTCCAGTTGTTGGTTTCGGTTCTCTTTGGCTGGGATGGTTCTCTTCGTTTACCGAATGCACCTTGCCCTCGGCGTGTCTGCGGCTCCAGGTTAGTTTTTTCTGATCCTCTTGTATCGCTCTTTTGGTTAAAGGATTTTCAGTTTAAGGAAGTCGTTAGTTTTTCTGAATGAGCAAAATTTGGATGTGATTTCTGTATTAAGAAGCTAAACTATTAGAAGCAAGCCGTTAGTTCTTTCTGAATAAGCATAATTTGGATGTGAATACTGTTTTTCAGAAGTTTAACTTTTAGAAGCTACGTTTTTCTTTTTCATCCTCTGGTATATGTCAAATTTCACATGTCTGGAAAACCATTCTCATGCTGGTCGTGGCTTCCGGTCTCAAAGCTTCAGAATTTTTGTGTCATTACCAAGCCATGCTCTGATTTTCAATTTAAGATAGGACCTTGGTGGTGTGTCTGCGTGGTTCTATGTTGTTGCATAGTTTGTCCTGAAGAATCAACGTGAAGATCTGTGTTATGGAAAGGCATAATCTTCTCTGAATCAGGGCCATAGTTTCTGTTACAAGATAGGAAGGTCTTTGAAATGCAGCAGAGCCTCGGACTCTCAACTCACTTCGCTCTATCCTCCCTGGTCTTTCTAAATTGGACCTCTTCCGGGGTCGTCGGATTTCGGTTGGCGGTACAAGTATTAGTCCTTTTTCCTTTTTTTGGATTTTCACAGATTGAGTCCTTTTGATCTATATCTTCTACTTTTCAGGAAATTTAATTCCCGTCGGGACGTGAACTGAATTCCTGAAATAAATAGAGCCGTCAATTTTCAAATATCCCTCCCTTCTGCCATAATCCAACTCATGATATCGTCATTCGTCTTTTAATAGGGGGACAGCTGGCCTCACATTTGAAATCTCTCCTATTTTGGAAATCGCCTTTTATTCCCGAGGCTTCCACGTGCCTATACTTTGGTCAGACGCGAGTTATTTGAACTTTCTTTCTCCAGGTATTTTATTCAGATCTCACCTGTCCTATCTGCCTGCAGTGTCCGACATATATCCTTCTTGGATTTCCTCCTGTACCCATGAGATAAGGTTTAGGTGTGATATTTATGAATGGATTATCCGTCGGACACATCAGCCATAGAGGCTATGATACATGCGGCCACCCAGGCGGAATCCCTCCACATCAATGCCAAGCTGTCAAACGATTGGCAGTCCACCCTGGATGACATGGTGATCCGCCCTTCGGGCACTCAAGATGATTTGGGTGGTTCCGATAGAATAAGATCGTTGCGAGGAAACTGCAAAATCGGGATTGAACCATTAGGAAGGACAAATGAAAAAGACCATTCAAGGAAAAGTCAGAAGCCTGTTAAAACAACTCCCCCTCCTACAGCCATAAAGATTGATAGCGCTCATCTAGCAGATCACATAGGAAGCCTTCAGGAAAAGGCCTTGGTAGGTCGGTGGCATTTCCCGGAGATGGATGACCAAAAAATGAGAAGCTGGCTCGAGCTGCAATGGAAACCATTAATAGGATATGTTCCTATCGCGGCCAGATTACTAAAGGAGTGGTATTGGTTTCATTTCGTTAGTACGGGCGACTTGGAAACCATTATGAAGCAACAGTGGGTTTATGGAAGAAGCTTTTTGGCATTACACAGATGGTATCTGGGTTATAATCCGCTTATGAATACCCCTTCCAATAACTTAATATGGGTAAAACTTCCTGGTCTGCCACTGGAATTATGGTCAAAGGAGACTTTAGCAGAGATAGGAAATGCCATAGGGAGGTGTGTTTACGTTGATCTTTGGTGCTTAGGTGAGAAAGACAAAAGAGTGGCTTGGATTCTGATAGACAAAGCGTTCAAAGGCAGTTTTCCGGAACATATTAACATCATCTGGAGGGAGTTAAAAATTAGACAGAGGTTGGACTTCTGGGGAGTCCCATTTAGATGCTCAGCTTGCCATCGCACTGGTCATCTTGTCAAGAACTGTTCGCGGCGCCCTACAAGAAGCCGAAAGCATCATGGCTTTCCTAATTTTGCTGCAAAGTCTTATAGAATTAAACCCTCTTCCCCGGATTCGGAGAAATTAGCTTCTCCAAAAAGTCAGTCTCCTCCTGGACCGAACGCACAGCTTATAGCAACTATTGATGATCATCAGCAAACTCCTCTGCCGCTCTCTAAATCTGACCCTTTGTACAGAATCTCTCCTTCGATGCCCCCCCTGGAGACAGCTTCTGATCATGAATTTTCTTGTCCGCCGAACCCTCCTTTGGAGCCTCTCTCTGATCATGCTGTCCCAAATCCTCCCCCGATTCCCCGACCTTTTATAAACAGCAGCAAGGAGCTTCATTTTATTCAATCCTCATCCCCGTCCCCGTATAAGAATAAAACTTCTTATGGAAAAGGGAAAGAGCCTCTCATTTTTCCCACCCCTGTTAATTCTCCTATTTCATCACCCTCAAACTCGATCGGTAGTGATTTGGACTACCTCTTAAACAAGAAATCTTTGGAGCTCAGGCCCCTCACCATTCATAAGCCAAGAATCCGAAGATATCCCCAGATAAGCCCCAATTCTGCAAGTAAGATCACAGTCAGGAGGAAAAAAAATAGAGGCAGTAGACATTTCAGGGGGCGGGGTGAAGGCGCTGGTAGAGGTATCAGTAATCTATCCCTTATCGATATCCCCATCATTGATATGACTGAGGAAAGGCCCCTTATAGCAAGCAAGGCCGGAAAGCCTTCTCAATGAATTTCATCATATCAGTGAACATCAGAGGTCTGGGGGCAGACCAAAAATTTGCGGCCTTAAAGGATTTCTTCCTGTCTGCAAGCCCAAAAATCATTTTAATTCAAGAGACAATGCATGCTTCTTCTGTAACAGTTTCTTATTTCAGGAAGATGTTCCCCCTCTGGCACATTTCCGCTTTGGAAGCAAACGGCCTATCTGGCGGTTTGGCGATGTTATGGGATCCTAGCTGGATCAAAGCAAAAACATATAGCTGTCTCGCGGGCATCCTCATCTCGGCACAAATGAGAGGGCATAAATGTCCTATAAATATTCTGAATATATATGCACCCTACAAGAACAGGCTATCTTTCTGGGAAACTCTTTTTGCTTCAGAAATATTTTATGTTGAATTTTTATTGATTGCAGGTGACATTAATATCACCTTAAATATGTACGAAATTTGGGGCATAAACAAGAAAAAGGACCCCATCGCTAACAGAATTAAGAATGAGCTTCTTAGCAGGAACTTTGTGGACATCCCCCCTCCCAAACTACTTCTGATGTGGGAAAATGGAAGGGCCGAGAAAGCTTACATTGCTAAGAGAATTGACAGATTTATACTTCATGCTAGTCTAATTGACAATTTAGGCATGCCTTTTTCATCAATCGAGAACATCTTCATTTCTGATCATAGACCGATTATGCTTGGATGGACGGGAAAGGGGTTTAGAAAAGGTTACTCTTTTAAATTCAATAGGACATGTTTAGAAGACCCGAATTTTAATGATATCATTTCAAAATCTTGGTCTGAGATGTCGTCTCCCGAAGTTTTTCCACTTCTAATGACTTTCAGGGACAAAATGGAGGCCATTCGAAAGGTGGTAAAGGAGTGGCAGTACAAAAAAAGACAAGCCAACGGAAAGGAGCTCCAGGAGATTCAAATGGAATTGTATAGCATCATGGATTCCATGGCTACAAATATGCTACCGTTTAATATAAGATGCCGGATAAAGGAGCTCCAAAAGGAAAAATCGAAAATTTTAGAACAGGAAGAATCTTTCTGGAGGTTAAAGAGCAGAGCGATTTGGTTGAAGGAAGGGGATAGGAATTCAAAATTCTTTCATAATTTTGCCAGCTCCAGACGCGAAAAGAATTCTATATGGAAAATCAGTGATGGGAGAGGAGGGTTTCTATATTCCCAATAGGACATTTCAAATGGGGCGGTGAAATATTTTGAGAACCAGTACAAAAGGTTTGAAGAATGCAAATTTCAGGATATTTTGTGGGGCATTGAAGTGTTTCCTCGGATGTTTGATTATGATCTAAATGACCAAATCTTCCAGCCGATATCCGAGGAGGAGCTGCTGAGAACAATGAAATCTTTTAAAAGGGACAAGTGTTCGGGTCCTGACGGCTGGACGATAGAATTTTTCATCCATTTTTTTGATCTCATAAAATCAGACCTGTTAAGGATGGTGGAAGGATCCAGGATGTCAGGCAGCATCAATCAAAAGCTTCTTCCACTAACATAGCACTCATTCCTAAAAAAGGAGATGCAGAATCCTTCAAGGACTTTAGACCGATCTCACTTTGTAGTATCTCTTTCAAAATTATATCGAAGATCATAGCTGAAAGAATAAAAGGAACCTTTTCAAAATATCTATCAAAGGATCAGCACGCCTTTCTAAAGGGAAGAAATATACTAGATGCAGTCACAAGCACACAGGAAGGCCTGTTTGCTATACACTCCAAAAAAAGTGATGCGGTTATTCTCAAGATCGATCTCTGCAAGGCATACGATTGCCTTGATTGGGGCTTCACTAGGTGTCTGCTCGCAAAAATTGGTTTAAGAGCCAACATGATCAACTGGATCATGGCCTGCATTGCAAGGGTGGACTATGCGATCATCATTAACGGGATTCCATATCCTTTTTTCCGCGCAGCCAGAGGCCTCCGCCAAGGATGTCCCCTTGCACTGCTCTTGTTTATCCTGGCTATGAACTCGCTTAGCCTTCATATCAACAAGGCTGTCATGGAAAACAAATGCCGCCCCCTGAAAATTTGCAGAAATATTTCAATCTCTCACAACTTATTTGTAGATGATAATATTCTATTCGGAATGTTTTGCAGGTTCACCTGGATTTGCTTCTATGAAATCCTAAAAAATTTTCAAATGGCTACAAGATTGCAAATAAACTATGCCAAGTCAACTATTTTCCACAATGACTCCAATCCGGTTGAAGTTGAATGGCTGGCTAGCCTATTTGGAATTAAAGCGCAATCCATCAGTCTTGGTATTAAATATTTGGGTTTTCAGATAAAAGCAAATGGATACTCAAAGGCAGATTGGAATTGGATTTCAGACAGATACTACAGGAAGATTTCAGCTTGGGAATTTAGATGTCTAACTCTGGCGGGAAGAGTGACCTTGGCGCAATCAGTACTGAACCAGCTCGCGGTTTATTGGGCACATTTATATTTTCTCCCTGCGAGTATAATTCAAAATATGAATAAACTTACAGCGAATTTTATTTGGGGCGGTCAAGCGGGAAGAACGAAATACCATCTCTCAAAACTGTTCAGTATCTCGCTGCCAAAGAGTGTGGGTGGATGGGGTTTGCTCGACATGCGCACTTTCGGGAAGGCTCTCCTATGCCAAGTCATTTTGGAGAGCGATTCACGGAGAAGGATCATGGAGTTCCATTATTTAGAAGAAATATTATGGCAGGAAGGACCTATCTTTTTGGTTCAGGGAGGGAAGGATTGGCGCCCCATATGGTTCTTCAATTTGGCTCAGCTTTCGTAAAATTGAAAATTATTTTTTGAAGAACTTAATCTGGCGTTTCCAATCTGGCAACAAGATCCTTATCGAGAAAGACCAATTCTTGTGCGGCGTCGAGGAGATCAATGTGCCTGTATCTTTATTAAATGTCTTTCATAGACGGGGCCTCTTCTTTTGGGACAGTCTGATTGCGAAATGGCAGGGATCTATTCCACTGTGGAAAGATGCAAGAACTCTAGAAATGCTTGGTCTGATCGCCCTTCAATGGGAACACATCAGGACGTGCCTAAGGAACTGCGGATTTTTTCACTCTGCTGAATCTGACAGTCTCACCTGGAAAAATTCAAAAGGATTGAATAATGTTCGTGTCAAAGATGTATATCTGAATTTAATTGGTCTAAATCAACCCTCTCTCAATCCTATCTTTCCTTGCATTTTTTGGAAGGCATATTGCCCGCCCAAAATGATTTTCTTTGCCTGGCTCTCCTTCCATAACAAGAATCTATCCTGGGAAAACTTAAAGAAGAGGGGATGGCATGGTCCCGGCTTATGTCCTATTTGCAGATCAGAGGAGGAAAACAACGAACATTTATTTTTAGAATGCAAAAGTACCTAGCAATTATGGCATGCATTGGAGAATCATTATGGAATTCAGCACAATATCCACGCTTCAATCATTGAAGCGCTCCTCTGGTGCAGTGAGCAAAAGGAATCATGGAGAACAATTTTCATTATCATTCTGTGGAGTATATGGAAGTGGCGAAACCACTGTATTTTCAATGGCTGCAAATCCCCTTTCCTGGAAATCTTTTTCAATATTGTTTCTCTTTATGAAACTCTCCCGCAAAAGTCTCTCAAGCAAAAAAAGGGCGCATGCAAAGACCTTTCTATGGATCCTTCAATTTATCCAAGGGCGTACTTCGATGGGGCTGAACAGAGAGGCTCCTGTGGTTGTGGTGTTATAATTATGGTAAATGAAAACAATCAATTCTTCATCCACTGGAATGGCGGGAGAGGCACCAACAACAAAGCTGAGGCGATGGCCCTCGCTGGCCTCCTAAAATTTTGCCTCTTTCTAAACATACAGGATGTCTCATTTTTTGGAGATTCAAAGGTGATGGTGGACTTCATCTCTCGGAAAAATCATATTTTCATGCCGCACCTGTTAGGGTGGATGGATAGGATCAGTTTATACTAGGGGAGCTTGGAAGGCGGCTCCATTCATCATATCAGTAGGAATCTAAATCAACAGGTTGGTTCGCTATCAAAAGAGGGTCTTCATGCTGCTCCGGGTCCTTGGTTTTTGTAGGTTTCATCTGAAGGGAATCTTTTTCCTATCCAAGAATTTTCTCTTCCTGATCTCTAGTTTTCGCATGAAATCCCTCAGGTTTTCTCTTTTGTTTTTTGTTTCATATGATGTTGTATCTGTTTTTTCCTCGCGTAAGTCTCCTCCTATGATAACTTTTTGTCCAAAAAATGAAGAAAATCTTGTAGCTGGACGATCTGCGTATGACTTATGATATCTGTGGTGCTGGATTTAGTCTCTTATCTGTCATTCTCCTGGCAGGTGTTGTTTTTGGGATATGATCCATGTTTTTTGATTTCTATGATCCCTGTACTGGGTCTTTTTAGAAATTGATTGTATATATATGCCTCTTTATATTCCTCATATAATATAATATCATGCTTTTTCTTCCGAAAAAAAATAAAATAAATAAATAAATAAAAAATAAAAATGGGAAAAAAAAAATAAAAATAAAAATAAAAAAATAGAAATAAAAATAAATAATAAATAAAGAAAATAAAATAAAATAAATTGAGATAAGTTAACATATTCCCTCAAATGAAAAAAACCATTATTAATGTGGATAAGATCCAGCAAGGAGATATGCCCTTTTAACAAGATTTCATACAAAACACATGCATAACAACTAAAAGTGGAAGGCTACCCATAAAAACGTCTAACCTTATTTACAATAACCATCATTAAAAACTAGCCAGATCCGTGAAAAAGCAAGACCCACGCGGTTTTGATACTTACAGGAGCTACAGTGGAAAAACACCCAATCACGAGTAATATTAGTACCGGAATAGTAACACGATACCCGGAAAATAGCACCAGTTTCAGAATCTGTCAAAAAAATTAATATAAATGATGTAAAAAATAAGCCATATTTATCTCATAATTGTTATGTTTGTGGATTTATTTACTGTATGCTCCAAAGGAGAAATTTGAAACCTGTTTTAGTATCCAAATGGGTAGAGAACAACCACAAGTCATCAATAATATACCCAAATAGGCAACAACAAAACACCATCCAAAAACACTATCGCTAAAAAAAATTATGATATACCTCTCTAGATTTGAAGAGGCCACAGGTCACTAAGGTGAAGAGTCCACTCTTATGGCAGCCACAGCATTCGATCCTTGGAAGAAGTAATATCCGTTATCAGAATCGAGAGACCAGAGTCGCTCTAATAAAGGCCATGAAACACCTCTGGATAGTTGGTGGTGGTCCATTCCTGGATAGTGTTAGGGAAAGTTCCTGATAGTATCGGGGCGAATCACCCACCCAACCCCGGGCAGTCTCCCGGTGGTGTGGTCATGAAGAGGTAGGTTAGTTGATTAGTTGAAGAGGTGTTTTCCGAATAGTTTGAGGGGAAGGAAGAAATCAAATCAAATCATCAGGAAGGGGTGGTTAAATTCCTGATAATTCCTCTGGATAGTTCGTGGATGGTCCATTCCTGGATAGTATTAGCGAAAGTCCCTGATAGTACTATGGAAAATTTCTGAAATTAACAGGAAACACTTCTGAAAATTTCTGAAATTACCATAGGTGGTGGATGGTATATTCCTGGATAGGTGGTGGATGGTATATTCGCAGATAGTATTAGGATAGGTGGTGGATGGTATATTCGCAGATAGTATTAGGATAGGTGGTGGATGGTATATTCGCAGATAGTATTAGGGAAAGTCTCTGATACTATCAGGAAAATATTTGAAATTATCAAGAAAAATTCCTGATAGTATTAGAGAAAATCTCTGAAACAAAATTCTCCGGAATATAAATTTTGTAATAAGAAACACTGTGTTTAAGATTTAAATTTTATGGTTATGTATAGTATTTTGATTTGAAAAGAATGTTGAGTAATATATATAATTAAAATTGATAAATTAAATCAATTTATATTTTTTTAGTTTTTAATTATTTTTAATATATATTAAATAAAAGAATATGATTTAAATTAATTTTTAATTAATTATTATAATAAAGTTATTTAATTAAATTAATAAAAGTTATCAAGTCTATCAACAGAATTGAAATTTATCAAGTCAATAACAAGTGCAATAGAAATTTGCGTCAATGAACAGTAAATTATTTATGACTTTTTAACCAACTATTCGCCAATCCTATTAATTAATTAAATCACGACGAATTACAACTTTTTTCCAGTTGAAATATTAAAATACAATTCAAGGATCCATGAATCATGGAGTGCAGCTGCTCTATTTTAAAAATTGACAACAGATAAGTGACCATTTAAAAAAATCTCAACGAATTCTTTCTTCGGCTGACCAGAACCTTAATTTTCAAAAAGCAATATGATGTACTCTCATGGTTTGGTGGTTATAGATGCGGATGGATATACACTAATTTTTTATTATTAATTGAGATTCCAAAAAAGTCGGTGGGATTTCCATGTGCCAAGGTGGGGATTTCTTCTGGGCATGGATGTAATTGATGGGTTTGCCCATGATAGCTTGTCCGTTTCGTTCCCTTGCTGGCCCACTGCGTATTAGCCTTCACAAAGGCAACAACCTGGCTAACTTTTCGGTTTACTCCACGTGTCATTTATGATCAGTTTTCCGAGTTTTCCGCATGTAATTTACTTAGCAGTTTCCTTAGTTCTATAAGGTTCTGGTTGACTAACTTTTCGGTTTACTCCACATGTCATTTACTGAGCAGTTTTCCTAGTTTTACGCATGTAATTTACTAAGCAGTTTCCTCAGTTCTATAAGGTACTTGGTGTGCTATGACGAGGGGCCAATAATGCATACGGTAGGTACTTGGTGTGCTATGATGAGGGCCAATAATGCATACTGTTACCATTGTGAGAGGACGATTCAAAGTAATCATTACCAAAATAAGATTTAAACTAATTTTATTGCATTTAAATAATTTTAAATATTAATAAAAAAATAAAAATAAAAATTAATTTATTAAATTAGGTAGAAGTAATTTTTTTTATAAAAACAAAATAGCTATTACTTAGTTTAAATATATTTAAATTAAAGTAGAAAATAATAAACAATTAAAATTGTATATTTTTATCTTGCATCAACAACATAATTGTATTTAGGTAAAATAATATAATAGTCTTTAATGTGCATTCGTATTTGTACATATTTTTGTAACAAATATTTTGATTTCATGGTATAAGTATATATATATATACACACGCACACGACAGTTGTATTTAGGCAAAAGAATGTAAATAACCTTTCATACAATTATATATTTGTACACCATTTTGCAACCAATATTATATATACATACACCATGAAATCAAAATATTGGTTGCAAAATGGTGTACAAATATATAATTGTATGAAAGGTTATTTACATTCTTTTGCCTAAATACAATTGTCGTGTGTATATATATATATATATATATATATATATATACCTATATATATATACCACGATATCAAAATATTTGTTACAAAAATGTGTACATATACGAATGCACATTAAAGACTATTATATTATTTTACCTAAATGCAATTATCAAATATATATATATATATATATCTATATATAATATATATATATATATAATAATATATATATATATATATATATATATATATACATGACAATTTCATTTAGGCAAAAGAATGCCTTTTGATGCAATCGCCTTTGTACACCTTTTGCAACCAACATTTTGATTTCATGCTATAAACAAATATATATAACAAATTTTGAAATATTAAATATTATTATTATATTAAATAAATTATTTCATAAATATTAAAAAAAATACTAATTACAATATATTTCCAAAAAATTCAAACTACATCATTTAAAACAAATTATCTACCCACCAATAAAACTAAAATATTTTAACAATATAATATATAAAACAATTATAATTAAAATAAATAAAAATAATATCATTTATTAATTATTTCATATAAATAAAATTAAACTCCATTTTAAAAATTATTAATTTTTTTTTATAAATTTATAACATCAATCCAAATATCAATATAAGACATCAATATTCATAACTTTATTATGTAACGTTGGGCATTATTGATCGGTGAAAACGAAATATATAACTTTTGTAAATAATTAATCTACTTAGTATATTAAAATTTAGGAAGAAAAAATATTAAAATTGTTTATATTAATTATTAGAATTATATAGATTAAAAGTAATATTAAGTATTAATATTATATAGATTAAAAGTAATAAAAATATATAATTTATATAATTTTATATTTTATTTTAATAATTTTAATATTTATTTTTCTTTTAATTTTTTAATATAATTTTTTTATAATTAAATTTTAAAAAATTAATAAAATAAATATAAAAATTATTTTTTGAATTTTTAAATTAAAATGTGACAATAAAATTTTTTTATTGAAATCATGACTACTTTTCTTGCTTGAAAATATTGAAAGTAAAAATGCAAAAATATTGAAAGTAAAAATTACATCTCATTTGTACCAGAACTATCGATCCTAAAAAATCACCTATCACAAAGGAAAATTAATGAAAAGTATTTCTGCCATAATAATTGTTCACATAAATGGCTGGTTATATGAACAATTCAATATGATGCCAATAATTACTAACATATCCACGGTTAAAAAAATAACAAATTTTTAATATATATTCAATCTTCACATGGATTATAAGTGACTTTTTTTAGTTTAACTATATAAATATAGTTAGTTTGAACTTAAAAACAAGACAAAAAAATTTTTGTGAAAATTAATGAAAAGTATTTCTGCCATAATAATTGTTCACATAAATGGCTGGTTATATGAACAATTTGATATGATGCCAATAATTACTAACATATCCATGGTTAAAAAAATAACAAATTTTTAATATATATTCAATCTTCACATGGGTTATAAGTGACTTTTTTTAGTTTAACTATATAAATATAGTTAGTTTGAACTTAAAAAACAAGACAAAAAAAATTTAAACTATATTTGAGAAAAAAAATGTAATAGTTTTTAATATATTTATTATTTATTATTATTATTATTATTTAATGTTTATATAATGTTAATAAACGAAATATTTTAATAAAGATTTTTTCAATTATTTTAGCAATAAATATAATTATAATCATTTTTCATATAATTACATTGTAAATTTGATTTGTTTTCCAAGTTACAATTTTTCATTTTGGATGTTATTGATGAAAATTATTTTCAAGATACTATTGAACAATACAAAAATCAATTATAAAATATAATTATAATTTCTAACACTGCTTCACAAGAGAAGAAAAACACTTATATATTAAGAAAATACAATTATTTAACTAACTTTATTTTAAATTTTATGCGATTTGAAATTTGAAAATGATAGAAAAAGTGATGAACAATAAATTTAAATGAAAACAAAATAAACAAGTGTAATTGTCTAATATTATTCGTCTTATTGTTAGTTTTTGAAAGGCCTTTTACTTACATTTGTGTCTATTGTCTTTAAGAAGGGCTACTTAATAATTACTATTGGTCTTGTTGTAAGTTTTTGAAAGAAACTATTGGTCTTGTTGTAAGTTTTTGAAAGACCCTTTATTTATGTTGTTGTAAGTTTTTGAAATGTTCTTTAACTAATTATTTGTTAAACCTTGATTGTCCTAGAATATTTGTTCGTTTTAAAATTTCTAATAACTTCAAAATCCTTCGGAAAGTTGTTTTTTATTGACTCCGTCTAATTTCATTTTTTTGGCATCTTTCTAGAAATTGTGATGACCATATAGGATCTCAAAAAGGTGAAGATTATACTTTATAAAGAATGTCAAGGGGTCACTAGCTTTTGGAACATTTAATCTTTAAATTTTAAAATAGTTAAAAGAATAATTGCAAAGTAATACGTGTTTTTTTGAAGATTATGTATTGAATTTTGAAAAACATTCTATAAAGTTGAGATTTAAATTATGCAATTTGAAAATTTTATTTGTTTTAATAAAAAATAAGTAAATATTTTAATTTAAAAAAAAATAATTAAATAATTAATATGTAAAATAACACAATTTAAAAATATTTATTAATAATTTCATTAGAAAAAAATTAAAATAGTATATAAAAAAAAAAAAAACAACAACAACAACAATCTAACTAATAAATGTTCTGTTTTTAGTCTAAATCTTGTGATAGAATTTCTTCAAGGGATTGTGTATTTTCATTGTTTAAAATGAATATTTGATTCTATATTTAGATTCAGTCTTGAAAAATATTTAGAAGCTTGAATTCTAAAAATTAAACTCAATCTTAGCATTTAAAAAAATTCTTGCTAGATTTTGAGCAAAATCTACCTAACAAAATCCTTAGAAAATTACCCCAATAATCTAAAATCTAAAAACATATAATAAAAGTAAAAAAAAAAAATCTCTTATAAAATACTATTTATTAATAAACAAATTAAATTAAAAATAATTTTTCCCATAAACAATTTAATGATAATTAATTTGGTAATATTAAAAGTAAATATTTTAAAGATTTTTAAAATAATAATTATATGTTATATTATTTATATTTTATAATACACCTTGTGCTACATAAATGTTCCTATATTTAAGCTAGATTAGGGGATTGGGATGTTTGATTCCCATTACTTTACTTATCTTATACAAGTTGAATTATTATGAACAAATCAAAGAGAGTAATATGAGTCATGATTACACTAATAAATATAATAAAACTTTAAATTAAAAAATTACATGTAATTAAATTGCAATGATTAACCATAAAAAGAGTATCCGAACTTTCAGGAGGAAGATGGTTAATAAAGAACCCTATATGGTCACTAACCAAAAACTAGATGATCTTTTCGTAATTGATATTTTTTTTAATACTAAGAAGCATTAGTTTCCTAGAGCATGAAACAAAGATTGCTTAGA
This sequence comes from Pinus tabuliformis, assembly GCA_031772625.1. Lineage (NCBI taxonomy): Eukaryota > Viridiplantae > Streptophyta > Pinopsida > Pinales > Pinaceae > Pinus > Pinus tabuliformis. The sequence continues at coordinate 980,185,227 of CM062815.1, forward strand.
AGTACTTCTAAAGCATATTTGGCGGCATTTATATCAATGGACAAGAATGTCACCATCACCGCCTGTGACATGTAAGGTGGATCCTGCTCAAATATCATTTTGTACATTGGGGTGACAAAGTGGTCTGACAACTATACGATAACTCCATGGAAGCTACATTTGGAGAACAATATGCAATAAGTGTGCATAGAGGTTTCTGAAGGTGTCCATGCCCAACCCAAGCTTGGGAACTTCTAACGGGCACAGACTACATCTAGAATGTAAGTGAACATGTATATCTCTACTTGTTGACCCTTGGGTAGGTGTAGGGCTTTTGTCACTTGTTCCTTCAACAAGGAGCCAACATGTCGGACCAGTTGCAAGGTCTTCCTTCACTGGCCAGTTGGTCCAACACAATCATCCAACTCTGTGGGAAGGTCTCTGTGCTCTCTTGGCCGTATAAGTGACAAGAAAAGATGACCAAGTACTAATATGCCTTCTACAGTATATTCGTCTTGTAAACCTGGCTGGGTTTTGTCCTAAACTTGGCTGGCTCTTAAAGTTATTTGAAGAATTAAGTGCAGTGGAAGTAGAAGCGACGAAATTCCATTGTATTGACCAGGCAATTGGGATTTTTTGTGGGTGGATCTACTCTTGAACGAGAAAATGAATGTATGTATATATATATATATATATATATATATATATATATATATATATATATATATATATATATATATATATATATATATATATATATGATATATATATAGAACTAGCAATTGCACCAAATGTTGCAAAGGAAACGTCGTAAGGCATAAATTGGAGAAGAATCATGGAATTTTTAGTAATTTTTCCTCCTTGATCCAACGACCCAGATCACTGCATATTTTGAGAGCTCTGGAGGTGATATCAACCTCTTTCCCATTTGCAAACTACTAAACCACTGGATCTGCCTCCCTTCATCAGATGGTTGGATGATTGATAAGACATAACACTCAAATGCTTAAGAAGGAAACTTGCAAACCTAAAATGCACAAGAATATTGATTCCCAAAACATTTGTATCTTATGCTTCTGAGTAAGACATAACACTCAAATGCTTAAGACATAAACATGCAAACCTAAAATGCACAAGAATATTGATTCCCAAAACATTTGTATCTTATGCTTCTGAGCAAATGCCTTTTATAATTTACTTAAGATGAGATCTGATTAGTTTTGAAAAAGTCAGCTTTAACTAAGAAACAATATAAGTTGAAAATGCATAGTGCTCAAGATTAACCATGCCTTTATTATCCTACGACTAACTATTAAGACTAGATATAAATGATTGCCAGATGTGGCACATCATTTCTTCATTGTTTTAGCAAAACTGACCCCACCTTCTCAACAAGGGGCAAGAAGCAATGATCAAAATAAATTTGAGACGACCATTTTTCCTAAGAAGGAAGTTGGCTTTGGTGCCCAACAAGATACATTGTAGTCTAATGCTATAGGTCTAGTAGTGTGTCTTCCTCCAACAACTATTGAAAATCCAAAATTTTATCAGGTGGGTGGGAAATGTGAACTTCCTCTTCCAAAATAGGAGGTTCATAGGGCTTGAGATGATTAACATTAACCACATTGTGGAGGATGTGAACTTCCTCTTTTAGAATCAGAGATTCATAGGGCTTGAGATGATTAACATTAATCACATTGTCGAGGCAATGCTCGCAAAGCAAATCTAAATGACATGCATTCACAACTTGCTTGAGAATAGTACTCATAAGATTTAGGCTAAATGACATGCATTCACACCAACTTGCTTGAGAATAGTACTCAAAAGACTTAGGGATTTTTTTTAATACAAAGTAACTTGGCGGCAAGTAGGGTTTTGAATGCGATTTCATCCCCATCTTTCCCATTTTGGGCAATTTGGACGTAGACTTTCTTCAGCTCTGTGCCTACAAATCGTTGGCTTATTTATAGTTTAATCGTCTTTATTGATACATAAAACCCCTTTTCCCTTTCTCGACCATCCTGCAATCTCGACCCCAACTAAATCTTTCCATGTTCTTCCAATTAAATCTATCTATTTGGGAATTTATATAGAAAGTGGAAAAAACATAGAGATATTAGTAAATGCATATTACCTTCAAATTCCATCGACCGTCCTGCAATCTCGACCCCAACTAAATCTTTCCAGGTTCCTCCAACTAAATCTTTCCAAGTACAATAAAATTCAAAAAATAACGATAAGGTTCACTGAATCAAATCCAGCGTGTATCTAAAGTATTATGCCTTTTCCAAAATACCTGAATCCCTTTTCCAGAATATCGGCCACAGAACCTGTATCAAATCCAGCGCGTATCAGAACTACTCTGTCTTTTCCAAAATACCAACAACATAATCTGAATCCCTTTTCCAGAATATTGGCCATAGAACCTGAATCAAATCTAGCGTAAAAGAAGTATTCTGCCTTTTCTAGAATACCTGCAACAGAACTAACTTCACTGTATACTTCTGCCTTTTCCAGAATACTGACAACAGAACTGACTTCATTGTTTTTTTTTTCCGATTTCTGCTATCCCTCTCTCTCCATATTAAGACACGGAAGGAAAATCCTTAAAATGAGTTTTGAGTAGTTAAATTTTCAATTGATTATTACTAACTATTAACTGATTAGTAATTCAATGGTTGATTTTTTTTTAATCCTCTAACATTAAATCTAAAGGTGCATAACAGTGCAAGGTGGCACTTAGGGGAGTTGATTTCAGAGTGGAATGCCTTACGACATAAATATAAATGTGAATTTTCTTTTGTTGCAAAGCATAAACATATAACAGATCATTGATATGCATATTTACCTTTTAATCAAATGAGAAAGTTTATGTATATTTTGTTAATGTGATGTTGATGTACACTTTGTTAATGTGATGTTTAATAACATTATTAGAGGTGGATAATCATAAAGTAATTTTATGTGAATTAAGGTAGAGCTTGTGAGAGCACTGAAAATAAGTAGTTTGTTAATAAGTATTAAATGAGGGGGGTTGTAAATGTTGATTGTTGGATTTTGGGAGGCCACTTATTCAAAAGTGGGCATATACAGCCGCAGTCATTTAATGCCCATTGGCAGGGCACGTATTTGTTGCCTTGCTAGGGGCCCAAGTGCCCAAGTTGCCCGTAGTCAGAAAGATAGAGTTGGCAGGATGGTACAATTCTTTAATCCATACTACAATTTTTTAATAATGGTTTCTAATGATTACAACTACTAGATGAATATATTTGGCAAATAAATAGTTTTTTAAGAATTTATATTTCTTAATATATTTTTTATTTTTAACCATTATAAATTGAAGCCCATAAAAATTATCCCATCCACAATTTATACCAATAAAAAAATAAAATTTTTGAATTTCATAAATAATTTTAATTTTCAAAAGAATCATCTTAATTTTTTAACAATTTATAAAATTGTATAAATTTTTTTATAGAACCATAAATCAATAACCTTTTTAACTAAAAAACAATTACAATATAATCTGCCATAAACAAACAAGGCTAAAAATATTTACACACTCAATTATAGAACAATAAATTAATAACTTTTTGACTAAAAACAATTACAATATAACCCACCATAAATAAGGCTAAAAATATTCACACACGATTTAAAAAAAAAATACTATATTGTATTTTTAATATCATATTAAAACAGTGTGAATCAAATTTTAATTTATCAAAATGTTGACCATGTAAATGTTCAAGCATCTATAATGTATTTAAATAAATTAAATAAACAATGAGTTTAGAGTAGTTGGATTTTTATATTAAAATATTTCAAAATATATTTCAATGTAACTAAGCACTTCGGTTGGGCTTCAAGAGAATAAAAATGAAAGACATCACATTTCAAAGTTTTGAGTTCTTTCATATTCTAAGGATGCTTCAATCAAAAGAAAACCATCTAGTCAACAAGATTGTTATTCTAAGCTACACTAGTTTAAGAACAACATGCATGGTTGCATTCTACCTCATCCCTTAAGTATTTATCCATATTCATGAAGTGGACTTGGATGAGAACAACTGACATGTTCGTTTGCATTGGATAGTTAACTATGATTCACAAAAACCAAGAAGTAATAATCCCATCATACCTTCACACTCGATGAATAATGTGGGAGTGTGCTTTTCATTTGCTCTGAATGTTAAGTTTTAGTGCAAATGGGATAATGGATTTTGTTACACGCTTAAAGCTTGGGGTCTCTAATTGATTTATATGCCTGTGGGTTTTAGTTCTATTCCATCTTGATACAATTCAAGGCTCTAAATTGGGTTCTAGCTCTCTTTGATTACCCTTGTGGGACCCTACCCCTGGCCTTGGCTTGCATGGCTCATGTTTTATTGGCTCCAATTTGTGTGCTTCAAGTGGATCAACTTTTTCTGTCAGCATAATTTGTGTGGCTCAAGTCTTGTTGGCTTTGGTTTGCATGGGTTAGATTCAGTTGGCTTTAATTTTCACTTCTCAAGTTCCCTTACTTCTAGTTTGAGTCACTTAGCTTGGTGATCTAGTAGGCTTGGTTTGTTCAACATTGTGTTTTTGTTTAGTTGTTACAACTTCGTATACTCCTCCTAAATCCCTCTAGTTCCCTTTGGATTGAATTACAAAAGGTTATTCTTCTCTTCATATTTCAATTATACCACTAGTTTTCCCAGGGATGCTATGAAGCAAACACATTGCTAAATATGCTAGACTATTAATTATGGGTGGGGTAAGGTGTTATTTCAAATTTTATGTAATGTTAATAGTATGGACCATGGGAATTATACGAGACACCCATTATTTGGGACCCTAATATTCATGTAGTCTTGAAAAGGTAGGATGATTATATCACTAACCATAAGAACTTAATTTTCTCGATTACTAGCAGGATGCATATCAAGAAAATGTTAGAAATTATGAATTTACCTGCATATTGGGAACCCTACATAATGATAAGAGGAAAATTGAAGGACTTCAATCTAAGTATACTACACTCCAACATATAGTTGTGAATATAGTAAAAAATATGATACCAACTATCACGTAGATTTAGCTCGAGTGGTTGGGAAAAATGTTTGCGATCCTCTGCACACAACTTCCATTCCTATGGAGTGACACGTTGGCCCATTGTAATAAATCTATAAGGGTAGATCACCCTAGTTGGGACGCCTTAGCTCTTGCTAAATCATAGGTTTTCTACTAGGTCTTGGGTTGTGGGTTGCTGGCACTAGCATAGGGGTTAGAGTGACAACTGGCTAGATTTGACTTAGACCTTGCCTACGTAACCCAAACTAGTTACCAATTCCTCTTAAAAGGAAAACACAATTTCAACTAATTAAAATTCTAAGTTGTCAATTGGGTCTACAATGGAAGAACAAAAAGAAGATGAGGCAATGTAAAGCAATATGAAAATGTGGATTAGAACTTTAAGGAATACAAAAAACTAGAATTTATTTTGAACATTTCATGTATATTTTTATTGTAATGTTAACAAGTATGACAATAGGGTGAATGCAGGAAGATGGATCACACTTTTGGCCAAATGTGCCAATGGAATTTCAAAATTTTACTCTTTTATCAAATTGAAGCCCTCAAAGTTCATATAAGCATTGCGACTTTTGATTTAGAGTAAAAGGACAATTTGTGGAGAATTATGTTATTTTCCTAATGATATTTTTTGCAAAAAAATTTACTATCATATAATATGTCAAATTTCCATTAAATGAAACATTTGTCCTTGCAAATTTTCACACATCTTAAGAGGTATGTGTGTGTTCACATAGCATAACTTAGTCTAAAATGTGTATTTTTTCACACACACATATATGTATGATGTACATGGAGAGAGCTAAGTTTTTCATATTGAAAATTTGTTTTTTATGCAAAATTATAATTTTTATTATTTTTCAAAGTTGATGAAGTAATATTTCAATTGCAAATTGCAGACACATGTGTCTGTGCAAGGTTTTTTCAACTATTTAAATAAATATAGTGGTATTTTCTGAATTCCTTTCATTGTGTATATTTTATGTTATTGATTTTTTACTCAGCGTCTTAAATTGTTCAGAAAGATTCAAGCATTATGTTTAAAAGAAATTAGATGAAAAATATCATATGAATTCAAAATTTTCAAACTCGTATGCCATTGGATAGAGGATTCCTTTATGAATCCAACGTGATCAACTCTACCACCTAAGAACAATTTTTTCCCTAAGTCTACTAGGGTACAAAATGGTGTTGTAGGAAATGTTGCAGAAGTGTTGCTGAAATTGTGGATTTTAGGACTTCAGAAGCTCGATCGAGCTCTTAAATTTCAAATTCAATTAACTCGATTGAGGGTTTCATAAACCCTTGATCAAGTCATTTACGTGATTAACTGAGCCTCTACAAAAAAAATGTGAATCCCATAATTTAGAATTTAGAATCAATAAAGATCTAAAATTTAACTCATTAATAATTTAACCAAGTTAATATGATATTATTTTGTTAAAACTGAACATTCAACTGGATCTAGGTTATGAACAACACTAGCAATTTTTTATGTTATTGCACAGAGATGCACATTGTACAACCCAATATGGGGGAAATGTGTATGTATAGTTGTTTGTGCTCAAAATATACCTTATCATATACCTTGAGTTTGAATAGCTCATAAATTTAAGTTCCACAAAAGTTTTAATCACATTTTAAAATTCCAAAATTTATTATAATTATTGTGATCATGTCATGTAGAAACCTTATTAAATTTAAATTTAATATTAAATTATTATTATTAAATTAAATTATGAACCCTAATATTAATATTAGAAATTTAGTATTAATATATTTTTATATTAATATTATTAATATTATTAATTTTGGATTAATAAAAAATAAAATTTTTATATTATAAATATATAGTAGCACAACCACACTAATAAATGTGGTTGATATATGCCGATGTCAGCAAAAGAGAAAACGAAAAAAGTCATACAAGGTGACTCAATATGTTGATTTTATTTAAACTTTTTTTTTTTTTAATCCAACATAATTAAATATAATATTTTTAAAATCCTAAAGTAATCATAACCTAAAGCTACCTAAAGAAATAGAACTAAACAATTTCAATTAGAGTACATGAACCACTATATGTATATCTGATGGAGGTAGCTGGGACATTAATATTTTGGAAAAGTTTAGATAAGGTTTCCATGGAAAATTATCATTTTCCTTCCAAGTGAATGTACACCACACATTTAAAATCTTGCATTTTAAATCTGCATTATATAAAAAATTAAATTGTTGCACGACATAAAAAAGATAAAAATAAAAATAAACATAAACTTTAATTGTCAAACTATTTTAAATTTTTTGAAATATAGAGGGGAGAGAGAGGGAGGGAAGGGTAGGAGAGGGAGAGAGGGGGACACAAAGATGGAGAGGGAGAGGAGGAGAGAGTGGAGGAGAAAGAGAGGGAGCTCGAGAGATGAAGTTGGAGGAAAAGATTAGGATGGAATAAGTTCAAGACATATAGAGAGATAAAGGTGGAGAGAGAGAGAGAGAAAGTGACAAGGGAGAGATGGAGAGAGAGTGTGTATGTTTGGAGGTGAGATAGAAACATAAAGAAAGAGAGATGGAGATAAGGGGGTTAGAGAATGAGAGAGGGAGGGAGATAGTCAACAAAGTTAGAGGAGAGAGAGAGAGAGAGACGAGGGGGGAGACAAAGGGAGGTAGGAGAGAAAGGAAGAGAGAGAGGACTTGAGAGGGAGGGGGGGAGAGAGGGAGGTAAGAAGAAAGACATATAGAGAGAGAAATGTGGAGAGTGAGAGAGGGAGTGACAAGGGGGATGAAGAAAGAGGGAGAGAGGAGAGTAGGAGGGAAGAGAGCTAGAAGGGTAGATAAACGGAGAGAAGGGAAGAGAGAGAGAGAGAGATAGGGATATATATATATATATATATATATATATATATATATATATATATATATAGATATAGATATATATATATATATATATATATATATATATATATATATATATATATATATATATATATAGATATATGGAGAAACAATGTGTATGTTTATGAGGTGATATAGAGAGACAAATAAGGAGAGATTGAGGGAGATACAGATATAGATGGATGGGGATAGAGAGAAGAAGATAGAGATGGAGGGAGGGAGGGAGATATAGATAGATATGAAGAGAGAGAGAGAGAGAGAGCGTGTGTTTGGGGGGGTGAGATAGAGAGACAAATAAGGAGAGATGGAACGCGGTATTGATATAGATGGAGGAGGGAGAGAAAGGGAATAAAATTGCTTGCACTAGATGCATTGGTTTCAGTGTAGATGTTGATCTCTAATCCCATTTGATTGCTTGCAATTTTAGATGCATTGATTTCGGTGTAGATGTTGATTTCTAATCCTATTTGATTGTTTTCATTAGATGTATTGATTTCAATGTAGATGTTGATTTCTCATCCTATTTGATTGTTTGCATTAGATGCATTGATTTTAGTGAATATGTTGATTTCTATTTGGTGTAACTAGAATATGGTGTACATTAATTTCTGGGTAATTAGTTTACATTATGCATTGATTTTAGTGTAAGCACAAAAACATTATTGACATTGTGCATTATGACTAAGATCTTGTAGATAACCTCAACCGAAATAAAATCAAATAAAACTTATATTTGTAAATTTTACAACTCCACATATTTTAAAATTTAATGGAACTTACTTTCCATCATATTTGAGTTCTTTTAAAATTGAACAAAACTTTATTTCAATCATAAGGAATTGATGGAAATACGTGGATAACTAAGTAAATTTAGGAAAGTTGATAATATTATATAAAATTATAGAAATGCTATCATATATTGTTTTTTGACCTATATATTAAAGTTCAATATGATTAACTTATATCATGTTATGACTAAGATTTTGTAGATAATCTCGAAAGAAATAATATTGAATAAAATCTATTTGTTGTTTACATGAAATCTTTTAAAATTGAATAAAATTTATTTAAATCCTATTTGTGTTTTTCAATTGAACCTTGAGATAAGAAATTGATGGAAATACTTAAAAAAGTTGACCATGCAACGATTATGGGTGGGTCACAAAAAAAAATCATATATATAATTTTTATTATAATATGGATGACTTTCTAATTCAAATAATTTATTTTTAAAATTGAATTGTAATAGCATACATGTTGATTGCACTAAAAGACACTTTCTACAAGCCAATATGAAGCATGATTATACTTAATTCCATGTTCAATATCAAATTTATACATGATGGATTTTAGTTCATTTTAAGTTTCAAAGTGAATTGCATCATAACTTAAGATTGTACTTATTTTCTTAGTCTATGAAACTAGAAATCAAAATTGTTATATTTTGTAATAAAAGTTATAGTATATAGATTTTTTTTTTTAAATTAGCGAAATAATTTTAACAAATCCATAAACTTCAAAAAATAATGAACATCCATAAACAAGATTAATACAAATCCATAAATTGAGATACTGAATGTATCAATAAATTATATATATATATATATATATATATATATATATATATATATATATATATATATATTATATATATATATATAATATATATATATATATATATATATATATTATATATATATATATATAATTATATATATATATATATATATATATATATATCTCAATTGAAGTCTCAAATAATAAAAGAAATAGCAAAACCAATCCTTGGTATGACAAAGATTGTAAGAATGCGAGGAGAGCAATTAAGGAAGCTGTTGATGATTCTCTTAAAATGGACAAGATAAGAATATACAAAGCCCTAATTAAAAGGAAAAAGAGACAGTACATCCGTCAAAGACAGGAGAATCTCTTACACCTCTCTAAGGTAGCTCCTAAAAAATTTTGGAGGCAGATTCTGACTAGGAAGACTAAGGATAATAATAAAATTGCTCTTCACGATTGGAATTCTTATCTTAAAAAGCTTTATGAATCTCCTAATGCCACGGATAATTTGGAAACCCTGCTCACAACGAAAGAAGTCTTCTCTTTAGAAGACATTAAGTTTGGAGTTAATCGCCTCGCGAATGGGAAAGCTAAGGACATTGAAGGTTACCAGGCAGAAATCTTAAAAATTGGAGGCCCTGTCCTCATCCCCCACATCCACAAGCTTTTCAATCAAGCTGTTAAGCAAGGGTTCCCTAAACCTTGGACTGAGAGCCTCATTATCCCTATTTTTAAAAGTGGAGATACAAATAACCCCTCTAATTATCGAACAATTATGATCAGCCCTCTCTTAGCCAAATTATATGGTAGTATTCTGGAAAAAAAGTTAAGCATATGGCTTGAGAGTGAAGATAAGCGGGCTAAAGGCCAAGCAGGTTTCAGAAGGCATCACTCAACAACAGACCACCTTGTTACGCTAAGGATCATTGCGGAGGAATGTCGTAATGATAAATCCAATTTATTCTGCTGCTTTGTAGACTTTAGAAAGGCTTTCGATACGGTTCCTAGATACAACCTTTGGAATAGGTTAGAAGAGCTAAAGGTTCCTCTTGAGTTAAGAGCTGCGGCTATAAGGCTATACGAGAATGTAATTGCCAAGCTAAAGAACAATGAGGGGTGGTCAAAAGATATTAAGTGTAACATCGGAGTTAAACAAGGTTGCCCCTCTCCCCTACTCTATTTGGCATTTACATCGATAAGCTCGAAGGTTATTTAGAAGAAGCAGGATGTGGTGGCACAATCTTAGCTGGGATAGTCATTATCCTTCTTCTCTATGCTGACGATATTGTTCTTCTGGCAAGGTGCCCTTCTGATCTTGATAAGCAACTCAAGCTTCTTAAGGATTTCTGCTCTACCATGGGTATGACTGTTAACACAGACAAAACAAAAGTTATGATTATCAAATCTAAAAAGGACACTTGCACTAATTTTACGTATGACAATAATAAATTGGAAGAAGTGTATTCTTACAAGTACCTAGGAATTGATATCCATCACAAGCTCAACTGGAACCATAGCATTGAGAAAAGGATCAATGGGGGATGGAAAGCTTATTTTGGTCTTGAAAATAACTGTAAAATAGCAAACCTCGTAATGTGGGATAAAAAGAAGTTCCTCTTTGAAACTTTAGTCACTCCTGTTATCTTATATGGCTGTGAAGTTTGGGGCTGCAGCATCTCCAGAGAATCATGGAGAAAGATTGAGCAAATCCAGAAGCGTTTTATAACTTATAACCTGAAAATTAAAAGTAATACACCCTATCCTATTCTCCTTATAGAAGCGAGTCTTTCTTCTATTGAGAGCCTAGCTATGCTCAGGTTTCTGATGTACAAGCACAAGCTCAATAACATAGACAATCATAGACTTCCTAAGCTAGCTTTAAATTCCAGCCAAAACCACCTAAGGCTTAACCGAGGATGGCATAAGGACACAAGGGCCTGGTTAAACTATTGGGAGATAAATGAGAATGATGCTTTGCAAAACATAAATAACATTAAAGATATTGTTACTTCTAAGTTCAAAGAAAAATTGTGGTGTGAGAAAGATTTAGCGTCTAAAAGAAAATTAAGCTATTATAAGAAGGTCATCAACCCCACCCTTGAAGATCAAAAGTATCTCTCTATTCTAACTAGCTCAAAAAAGAAAATTAATATAGCAAAGATTAGAACGAATTCTCATGAGCTCCATAGTGAGACTGGCCACTGGGTAGTTCCTAAAACGCCATGGATGGAAAGGATCTGCCATATTTGTGAGAATAAGAGCATCGAGGATGAAAACCACTTCCTCTTAGAGTGCCCTGCATACAACCACATTAGATCTCAATTTCATAACCTTTGTTACAATACTGACCTTTCTAGCCTTTTACAATGCCAAAATTATAGTGAACTCGGGAGGCTTCTCTCCAAGCTTTTTGAGCATCGGAATAAAATCTTAAATCAAAATAAATAATTTGTCTTTTTAGGTCCGATAGATCATTATTTGGTCTCAGTGGACGTTAACAACCATCATCATCATCATCATATATATATATATATATATATATATATATATATATATATTACAAATATCACATGAACATCCACAAATTGAAATAATAAGCATCCATAAACTGAAATAATGTTCATGTTCATCTATAGACTATCCATGGATGAAAATATACAAAGTTTGTATCACATATGAATGTGCCCTTTAAAATGGACCTGAAAATATACAAACTATCCACTCTAAGTACCACTAGAACTCCTATGTGAGTTCCATTGTGCAAAGTAGGTGTCCATAAGCTGGTACTACAATATAACACTTTCAAATTCAATCTAATTATATTATTATTTGTACAAAATAAACAATATGGAAATAAAGGATTTTGAACCACATTTTTAATTACATATACATGAATCAACTAACCTCATTCGAGTCCGAATGCAAGTCAGATAGGATGGGGGTCTGATGAATTTGGGTTTCGCGCTCCCCTGCCTGTGGCTCAATGATTGGGGCCTAAATTGATGGACTTACATCATTAGTGCCTCTATACCCAAAATCCCACTCACGTGTCCAGATAACAACAACATCAATAACACTCTGCATATGGGTCTGTGTACACAATGGCAAGGACAAATTACAATTAGTCTACAATTTAATTAGCATATATGTGTAACTTAATTTTTTTTTGAAATCTCAGGAATATTTTGTTTTACCTCAAATGTTGGTCCATGTGGTTGCACATAATGACTCTCCTCCACATGAGTTTTATTATGGAGGAGAATCCATGGAAACATGATGTTGTGGAGGATGGCCTGAATGATCAACTTACCCCTCGGATGACCTCATAAGCTCATCCATGTAGTTGGGATGTGTCTACATGTTGTCATGAAATTATTATTATAAATGCAATTTAATACAAAGTAGAAATTAATATAAATAATTATGCATAATTTAAGAATAAGAGTCAAAAGTTATATATATATATATATATATATATCTATATATATATATATATATATATATATATATATATATATACTTGGCCGGTGTCACGTGGGTCGTGCACCCTCTAAGTGTCACAGATGACATCATGACACATACATGCATATGTCAAAAGATGGTAAGAAGGTAAAGTCGCGAGAAATGAATCATCATATAAAGGAATTGGTGTATCACGAGGCAATAGTGGTGGTCTCCTAATCTCCCCATACAATGCAACATGTGCACTGACCAATGACGCCTACATTCTATTTGCAATGGTCTCCCTGGTCTCAACACTAAGTTGTGATGAATCCTCTATCTATGTCGGCGAGACCACACTTCGAGATGATAGTGGTAAGAATATCGAAGGTGGTGGTACATGCCCAAGGTCCCTAAGAATTGATCGATATTCTATTATGTGGTCAGCTTCTCTTTCATGGAGAAACTTGTGTAACAAATTAGTTATGATAAATAGAGAATTGTTATGAAAATATTTGAAACACATTTCTTTGATTCATTCAATAGAAGTTCGTTCTTCTATTGCTTGCTCCTTATAGAATTCATCCAAGATCTTTTCGACCCACTTGTGCAGCTTGGTTCGACCATCATTTGTCAGTTTCAATGGCAGTTGTCCATCATAGTATTTCTATCACATTCGTGTTCTCATCAATGAATTTCTCAATCTTGGATGGGGTTGCTTTAATGAATCTTTTGTTTGAATATGTGAAAGAATGTGACCTAGCCTCCACAAGAGACAATCTATTTTTCCTTACGTATTTCTTCAGGTATTTGTTAATATTTGTCTGTCACCACTGTTGCATCTCTTATAAAATTATCATTTCTATTTTCATGTTATAAGTACTCTAGTCTAATTCTACCAACAATGGAACTAATTTTGTAGTCTAGCAGAAATTGTGCATTGACTCCCAGTAGAAAGCACAACAGGAACCTACATAATCATATATAACATAAGAAAGATAAAAAGTGACACAAAGTAGGAGATAATCAACAAATAAATACTCTATACTATATCTTCTTTGTAACAAACCTCCTGAGCCTACTCAGAAAACCAGCCACTAGGCTCCATAAGTTTAATTTTTTTCTTTATTTACAGTGCATATTAACCTTTAACATAGGCGTTATGTTCCTTTTTATGTCATGGCCATTTATTAATTCTGCAACAATACTTATCTACATCCTCTTACAGTTTTTGCGGGTTCATGATGGAATATTTAGAATTCCTTATAAAAAACATGGCATAGATTCTTGAACCATAGTAGATGCATCTCCACCTAAATTGTTCTACATGCCCCATGGTCTTATGCAAATCTTACAACAGAGATACCATCTAATATTAAATTCAATGGCTATTCCCATTATGATCATCTCGAAAAGAAGTCTTAAAGAAATCATTATACTTAATTTACACTGCCATCATCATTAAGCATAATTTTATAATTCCGTGGAAGGAAAACTAGTCCTAACATGTAACCCATAACATTTGTTAGTTAGTTTCCCCATCAAAATTTAATAACTTAATTCTAATGCAGTTAACCTGTCCATGCATTTGAATCATAGTTAAATAACACATAACTACCCAACCCTCACGCAGGGCACAGAAACCCATTCCCTCATTAACGATACAGTTAAACGTTATATCATAATTCACTTGCATGCATAAGAATTTATCATCTAAGAATAAGGCCTGCTATATCCCTTCATTAAATTAAAATGATAACCATGTTTAGATTCAACAACTATCTCAAATATTTATGAACATACCATAAACAGGTTAGTGCAAGTAGTTTCGTCCACATTGATGGCCCCATGCGAACCCTATCATTAGTAAGATAGATCCATGGCCATAGTGATAATAACCACCTAATAAGCCTTTACCGCTAACTTTATTTTGGAGGTAATAGCATAATATGCATAAGGATGAAACCATTGACATAGTTACAATTTACAAAAGCAACATAAGTTATGTAATATGAATACAGAATCATTATCCAGATATCACATAAGTTAGAAGTAATACATATCCACTATCCCCTATAGCTCAACATTCTATACTATTCTACTAATTTAACTTGAAACCACATTAAAATCCATAAACGTCATATGCATAAACTACAATTTTTTCCACACCAATATATAACGCAACATTTATATAACTGAAACAAATAATAAGAAGATAAGGATACGAGTGCAACATAAAACACATCCCACGCATGTGAATCCATCTAAAATAATCACTTGGAGGGAGGAGCACCACCACCCAACCATGAATCACCTCTGATCCCCCCCGAGCCGAAGATCTTGCCAAGGATCAACTGTCCTCATTTGATAAATGCATTGGGTATTTAATACCCTCTTTCATGATTTAGCTACCATTAGCGGCGTCCCGCTTTTATGGATTTTTCCATTTGCCTAGGTATTTTTCGGAAAAGCTTGTCTTTATCTCCCATGAGGCTTTTCCACATAAAAGCTTCCCTTTATCTCCTGCAAAGCTTTTATGTCCAACAGATCTTTATCTCCCATCCATTCGATGGATATCCAATCCATCCAAGCTTATCTAGAATCACATCTAGAAGCTTTATCATGAAATATTCATCTCTATCCCATTCCTCATGGGATTTGGCAATAATCTCCTCTCTCTTGTGCTCCGCCCTCCAAGTGATTTATTTTATTAATTTATTTAATAACACATTTACTTTTCATATTACATATCACCTAGCTTTCCTCAGCTTAGGTTTAGAATAGTTTAACCCACAAGGAGGGTATCACACCTAGCTTTAACTCATCTTAGGTTTACAAACATTTAACACACAAGGGAGGATATCACATCTAGCTTTAACTTTGCTTAGGTTTACAATAATTTAGTATACAAGGAAGAGGTGTTACATTCTTAATGAGAAAATCAAGCCAGTACATTGACGTGGCTATATATATATATATATATATATATATATATATATATATATATATATATATATATATATATATATATATATATATATATATAAAATGTTACAATAGTTTAAATTTTGGAACCAAGTTTCCTTAACTGTCTGAGACACTCGAGTCGATTAGCAAGCCTACCGACTTTAAAATATGTATCTATATGTGAACTTGAACGACTAGCCCCTCCAACGGGCACTTATAGTTGCATTGAAGGTCAGAATTATAGTGGCATACTTTTTGGAGTAGATTTGAAGTTGAACTTGTTTAGGGAAAAATAATAGTGATTGTATATTGTTGGATTTGGTTATTGTCCCTAGTACGAGAGCCGAAGAATTTTTTGTTTTATCCTATATTCTATAGGGTGGCAAGGTGGTGCTTGGCAATGAAGTTGTAGCTTCCTTTAGCAGGTTGTCGCCTCCTTCTAGTGGATGTTAGTAAACCATTGGTTGTAGGTCCTTCCAGTAGTGGCTAGTAAATATCTTGGGGTTGTATCCCTTCCTGTTGTAGCTAGTAAATTGGAAGTTGTAGCTTTCCCTTGTAATACAAATAAAGTGTTCATATAATTCTTATGTACATTGCCTTGATGTGATGTTATTGGTTATTGAATTTGATACTAAATTGTAAAGAAAAGTTAAATATTGATTCCCCCAACCCCAAAAAAACATAATTTCCATCATAAAATGGATTGAAAATAATTAATATATAATGTTTTAATAAATTATTTCAATTAGAATGTTAAAAATATTAAGAAATATTTAATAAATAAATTATTTTTTAAAATTATTTTCACCTAAGTGGGTAAAAATACGAGAATGGCATAAAATTAATAAATCTATATGTTATTTTCATGTAAATGGATTAATCAATGGAAGTAACTTAGAAAAAGTGGCTCCTTGGGCTTTTTATGAGGTAAAGTGGGTTTTATTACGTAAAACTCATATGAACATGCCATTCTTCAATCCACCTAATGATTTTAGCTACATGATCACTTTTTATGTAATAAAATCATGCACATTAAGGAGATTTATATTGTTAGAATTTTGTGATGACATTCATAGATAGTTGAGATTATTTGGATGCTTGAGAAAAAGATGCCCACAAGTTTTATGGACTTGCAAATCAATTTTCTGATTCACTTACTTGATGACATTGAATTAATTAGGTTTCGTTGTGTCATTAGATGTTCTTCTTAGAGAGGACGATGGAAAAAATAAATGGGTTTGTTCAACAAAGGGAAAAACCATATGGCTTTATGGTGGAAGGGTGCATGGTATACTAGTCATTCTATTAGGCTAGTGAGTACATCAATAAAATTGATGGCATAGAAGGGGCACTAATTTGGGACAACCAACAAAATGGTGACAAAAGGGAAGGGGAGCTAGTCCAAACAAACAAATAAACAAAAAAGGGATGTGATAAATAGTAAGTTACTTATCCTTGATCAAATTTGTATAGAGCAACTATTTGTACTGCTTTGAAAATGGATTGCATATATTGAATCAATACATACACACATGTTAAGTTGTAGTTTTCACTATGTTTTTACTTTGATGTTTGTAGGGGATTTTACCTCACTACATTAAAGGGTTGTTGGATATCTAGTATGATATCCTCACGTCCATTCTTTAACAAAAAATATCCATATGACTTGAGGAGATTAACATTAACTATACCATAGATTTTCGATCAAGAGACTAGTTCAAGTTGGAATGAAATATCATGAATTTAATGCACAAGTATCAATAGTTGTTTTGGAAGAGCCTAATTTATGATGTTCTCTTTTTATCAACCTCTCATACAATGAATTTCCTCTTGATTGGATTTATTTGGATTTAATCCTTCTCACATGAGCTTTATAATCTAAAACACTCACACGACAACCTCTTTATTTAAACTCTAATTCCATATTTTGGACAAATATTATATGAATAATTAATACATTAAAATAATAATGAATAATATACAATGAAATTTTGAGAGGGCTGGGGGATTTCAGGAATGGGTTAATTTTCCATGTTTTTACCCCCCAAAAAAATTACTAATTTCATTTTTATTTTCTTTTTTATGACGAGTCAAGCCCAAATTTTATAGGAGAAAACTATTTTACCTTAAAAATATATAAAATTTTATAGAAACTATACAAAATTATTATAATTTTGAATATTTTTACGAAAATATCCCCAAATATTTTACAATTTGCATAATAGTGACTAATGTTACATTATATCCTTAAAATTTAAATGTGGAACCATAATAAAACAATCATATTGTTACACTATTAGTTCAACAACAATGCTCATCAAAATCCTTTTGGCACAACCAAAGACACAATACAAGAGGTGGAGTACTTAGTTCTTAGGAAACAAATCATAAATAATTATTAATTACTTTCACTTATTTCCTCTAAAAAGGTGACATGTTCAAATCTAGAGGAAGATAGAGTATATGCACCTTCATAAAGACTTTGGTACTCAAAATTGAGATCAATTCTTTATGCATATCTCATACACCAATGTGGTGGTGCCTAACTTAGCTATCACATAAAAAATAATTTATTATTATTATCATTATTATATAGTTTATTTTTCATGTTATTTATGTAAATTTATGAAACTTTTAAATTAATATTTTGTAAATATTAAATTAACAAAACAAAAAATTAAATTAGAAATAATAATGAATATATTTTAAAATTGGATAATAATTTTGTTATCACGTTTCAAAAGCTCAGAAGGATCAAATCACATTATATCAAAACCTTTTTTTACAATACCAAACTACAAGTCAAGAGATTTAATATTGTATTTTTGAAAAAAATATTAATATTACTTTTCTATTAACAATTGAATGAATCACAAATTTTCCTTGTACCTTAATTACTTTTTCCTTTTGAGCATTGAAATATAACACACATACATTTCATATTGAAATATATTAGTTAATAGGGATATTCATATAGTTTATTTAAGTTTCACATTGAAATATTTATAAGAGAAATATAAAATTTTCTAAAATTTTAATTACTTTACCTTAATATAAAATTATATTGTTTATTTAACTTAGGCATCTAAATATTTTATTTATTACTCTAAAAGTGAAAGTGAAATATTAACAAACCAAGTGAGCACAATGAGAATGTAATTATTAATATTTTATAATGTTGTTAATTAAAATTAACCAAATATATATAATCATTTATGTTTTTATTATAAGCCTTCTTTTTAAGGTACATGTGTCAAATTCAAGTTGAACTCGTACTAAATTGTAAAATGAGCCTTTGGCTTCAATTAACTTAATGCCTTAATTCATTATTTAAAAATGTGTGATTATCTTATCTTGTATTACATTAATTTGCTATATAACATTTTAAATATTTATATTTATGGAAATTTAAAATTTCTTATAACATATTTATTTATTTATTTAGTTTTGAATCATTAAAATATTTGCGCTTATATACATTTTAAAAACTACCTTTAATAAAATTAATTATAATTTTAAAAATGAAATCAAATACTAATCTCAGTTGTCAAAAAAAATTAATACCACATATATAAATATATATGTATTCATTATTATTATTATATTTTTATTCATTATTATTATTATATTTTTATTTAATAAAATCTATGTATATAATTTTATATCTTTGGAATTTCAATTTATTTAATTCATTTGATATAATTTTATGTTTTTGTATTTTAATCTTATAAAAACCATTTTATATTATTTTTATTTACAACATCGTTTAGAACCAATTTCCCAACCATGTGAAAATTGTGAAATTCAAACAAATATTAAGATGCTTATTATTTGAGCAGATGGAAAATTGAAAAGTATAGCTGGTTCGAAGTTCTACATACTATATCTTCTGGAAATAATATAATCGAATTAGGTTGCGTATTGCATGATAGAACGACATCATGATAGAACGACATCGAATTAGGTTGCGTATTACACTGTAAACATCACATGGTGATCGCTTTGGCTTTAGTGCTCACTACATTGTATTAAACGTTGCCGTGGCACGGCAGATGAACCCTTGGAGTCTGCGACCTTGGATTCCTCACCCCATCGACGGCGAAACAGGAGGGAGGCCCATCCAACGGTCTGGCTTCTTCCGGGAGGCTATTCTACCGCCTCACCGTGGTTATGCCTCATTCTTTCCTCTACCTGATGCGTTTGGGTTCTGCTGTCTGGTTTCTCCTTGCACGGTGAGCGCTCCAGTTACCAAAAGCAGCGAGTGGTTATGGAGCGGCCGAGACCTCCCTTGGCGCTAGGATAGCCCGATCACAAGCCAGGTTGTTGTGTACTTGCCAACTGACTGTAAAGCGTATTGCAGATTTCGTTTTCTCTTTTTCCAACAAGCTTGACTTTCTAAACTTCTACTGCTAATCCCAGTTTTCTGATCGCAGGATAGAGGGAGATGAAGCTGTAGATTCGGGAGTTTTCACACAGGCAACCCATTTCATGTGTTAGTGCTGGTCGTTTATTCCGGGTAAGCACTCTATGCAATTAAAGGTTGCGGGTCGAGGTCATGGATGAATTCCGTAGATTATCTGGAAATTTTACTCCAGTTTTGGAAGCTACAGTTCGTTCTTTGCTGTTATTGTTTAAATTCCCCGGTGTAGACCCGGATTGTGCGGGGTAGGGTTTACTGTTAACAGCTGAGGGCCCGCAGTGGTCCTGCGTTTGAGACCACTCAGGGTAATTTCCTCATGCAACTTCCAGCTTGTAATCTAACTCTATCTATAATCTTGTTGCTCTGGGTTTGCTAAAACTTAGGATTTTAATGGTTGTCCATACTCATGGAAGGACTTTATTACTTTTGAAAATACAGGTGTATGTTCGTAACCCTATTCTTTTGCGGGTTAGCGTTTGCACCATGTTGAAATCGCAGGTTGCAATAATTGTTCCCTAATGGTCTCTTATGTGATTATGTCTCTGCAACCTTTCCTGTTGACATTTAGATATATTTGTATAATTGTTATTTTTCCCTTTTCTGCGACTGTAATGAGACGGGTTCTGATATTATATTGGTTGTGCCTGCGTGTGGATGTTAAATGTGTAATTTCAACGCAGCCGAAAACCACCTATCTTGTTCGCGCCGCCTTTTGGCAAACGCTGTTTTTCCTTGGAGCCCTCCGAACACATTCACTGGCCGCCACGCGTCCCATGTACGAGCACCCAAAAACCACTTTCCCCGGACAGTAAAGTTCGTTTGAGTTGTGTGAGGTTGGTGTGCGAATTGCATCCGATCGGGTCAACACATGTGGACTCACTCTTACCGTCGGCTTCTAATTAATGCATTTAATGCATAGTCATAGTTTTAGGTAGAAATTTTAAATTTTAATGTTTTTATTACTTACGGAGGTATGGGTAAGTCTTTTTTTTATTTAATTTTGGTTGCACGTAAGTATGGGGAAATTAAGATAGGTATGGGCAAGTCAACGTGTGATTAAGTTTTTGTTTTTTTTGATATATGTAATTTTGTGTTCATTTTGTGAGTGAAGTGAAATGAAAAAAAACAGAGCACAGCAGTGCCATGAAAAAAAACAGAGCTGGGGTTAATTCGTGGATATGTAATGCATCAAGCGCAGAAGCGTGAAAAGGATGAAAGAAGTTTTTTTTGTGATTGAAATGTATTCTCCGGCATTATGAATATAATGAAAATATAAGATTTTCTTTTACAGCAGTAAAAGTAAGTTTTCATGTAAGGAATTTTTATTCTTACAACAGTAAATGTAAATGCTCTTTTACAGTAGTAAATGTGAATGAAGATTTTACACAGCAGTGTAAAAATCATTTTGTAAAAGAGAGACCGAGTTTGTTTTGTAAATTCCTCTCTGCACAGAGGATGAAATATGTAACAGTCTTTTGTTTTAATCAATAGAAATGCTTTATGGTGTTGCAATGGTCTCTTCTGAGTTAATTTGGTTTTAAAGAGGTTCTCTGCAAAAGATCCTGGACAGAGGAAACAGAGAATTGTCTCTGTAGTGAATTTTATTTGGTTTTGGTATTTTCTCCATTAAAAATACCCAACAGTGGATGGACTATGGTTTCAGGGGTTAACTGATTATGTTCTCGAAGTCTACCGTTCACTGTTTCTCTGTTTCTTTATATGAATTATAGTTTTCTTACAAGGCAGACGGGTACCCATTACTGTTTCTTGCATATTGAGTTTATTTATAATACTCCTGCATGTCTACACAGTTGAAATTGTTTTTAAAGGGGGTGACTGTTTCTATTATTATGAAGAAAATAAAGACTTACTGCAAGTTTTGTTAATGCTCTTGCTTCCAGGGTTATGTACCCTGTTATGTTTCTTTTGTTTTCTCCTTTTTGGGTTAATACTCGAAACTTCCCGGAGCGACTCGGACCCTAGAGGCAATCCTGTGGGTTTGTCTCTATGAAAACCTGAGTCGAAGAATTTCTTTTTTTACTCAAATACCCATAACAAGAATAGCACACTTACACTGCCCTAAAAATAATTAAGATTGAACTCTGTACAGGTGTTTCACTTCCCTCTGAATAACTCGACAGAATGACTCTATCTCCCAAACTATGTTGTACTAGCTGCCGCAGTCGTTTCCAGACCGGTATGGTGTTACCCTCTCTGAAAACGGGCCCCTAGCACTCTTGACATTCAAAGATTTGGACAACCGTCTCATCCCTAACGTATTATAATTTGTTTAAAATTGGTTCTTTTCCCCCTGCGAGTTAACTCATGCGGGTATCTCCCGAGACAGATTCAAATTTTAAATTTTCGCTTAATCTTTAAGCCTCATACTACAGGCTCCATCTGCTACAGTTTTCCCATAGACAGAATCTCAGCTTTAAACGATTCAGCTAGCCCCCATAGGTACCTATTCGTTTCTTGGCTTTATTTATTTATATTCATCTATCTACCACAGTTTTTTCCAGATACTAACAAAAGAACCTACAGCCCTTGACTGTTTATGAGAACATCCAGTATTATTCTTTTTATTTAGCCACTTCAAGTTTCCAGGTTAGACCACTTACCTGGCTTCTGCTGAAACAAATAGCACTCCTTAGAAGGTTCTTTGACGTTATTATCTGTCTGCTGTCCACCCAACCATGAGATACGTCCTCATCGACTGTATCTCCCCCCGAGCTCTCTTGCAAGGTCACTAACCTCTGCAAGTTCGTTGCACACCAAGTGCATGCTATCTGGTCATTACCAGACTTAGCATTTTCTTTTTTTTTTTTTCGTCTGACCTTTCAGCACGGTTTTTCCTTCCTTTTCAGCACGGTTTTTCCTTCCTTTTGCTCTTTTTTCTTGGAGTCTCACCCTTCAAGGAGGTAGTTAGGGTTGCATTCCGGCAACTGCATTTTTCCCTCCCTACTGAGAAGTTGCTAGTTTCTTTTAAGGCTTCAAGACATTTTTCCATAACCAATAATAAAAAAAATATTATTAATTCAAATAACCGTCGTTCTTTAGTTTGTAAACAAAGCATGGTAAATAAAATATTTACACTAAAATATTTACAATGTTCTGGGGCATCACATCTGGGTACATCACCTCCTCGGCCTTGGCCATCAAAAAAAAAAAAATGATTGTGTTTCCACGCCCACTTGCACCTAACTCCAGCACCTGATAAATTAAAATAAAATCAATGATTGTCTTGGTCCCTCCTCCTCGTCTTTCGGTCATATGCACGGTTTGTGATAGGTTGCAGAAGCGATGTAACAACAGCAGTGTGGGTGCATCACCTCCTCGGCCTTGGCCATCAAAATATTAAATGTCACGGGAATGCGTTCCATGGATGGTCATCCCACCTGTAGGCAGACAAAGTTATTGGTATATTAAATAACGCCTACTCCCCATGATTCACGTCAATAATTCCAAAGCAACCTGCAACCTGCAATAATTCGGCTACGTCTTATATATAATAGAACATTTGCCTCTAGAGTCTAAACCAATCACAATTACTTGATCGCCCTTCAAACGCATAATCAAACTTTGGGGAAACAGAAAATCTTCGAGTGCATTTATTCTTTTCCATATCGACGATCCAAAAACAATGTAACTAATGAAACAAAAGAATGGGAATTCAAATCATGACTTCTTTGTGCAGATGAAAAGAAAACGAAATCATGAAGCATGACATACTTGTATATATATTGCAGTGAAGGAAAACAAAAGGCACTTAGTATAGGTTGGTCTACTTACGTTGCCATTACCTGGTGGCATAAGTTGCCGATGTTGGGATTGTTGGTGTTCCGGTGTTGATTTTATTGTCGCTGTTGTGGCCGATGATGCGATTGTCGGCGATCTTGACGGTGTCTTCGGGCTTCACGGTGTTCACGGTGTCTTTGGGCTTCACGGTGTCTTTGGTCTTCACGGTGTTCACGGTGTCTTTGGGCTTCACGGTGTCCTTGGTCTTCACGGTGATGATTTTGTTGTCGTTGTTGTTGCCGATGATGGGATTGTCCCCGATCGTCGACCAATATGATTACGACAACGGCTACGACCCCGACCACGAAACAGTAGATCGAACAGTCCACCAATATGTTTACGACCACGGCTACGAAACAGTATTTCCCTAACTGTGATCCAATAACAATGTAATTAATGAAGCAATCATGGCGTCTTTGTGCAGATGAAAAGAAAGCGAAATCATGAACCAGCACATATTTGTGCATATGCTGCACTAAAGAAAGAGCAAAGTTACTGCCGTTACCTGGAGGCATAATTTGCCGATGTCGACATCGTTGTTGATGTTCACGGTGGTGTTGTTGCCCCTCTTGATTTTGTTGCCGGCTTTGTCGCCGACGATGGGATTGCCCACGATCTTGGTTTTGAGGCCAATGACGTTCTTGGAGCCGCCGTTGTGCCTATCGTCGACCATCTTGTTATTGCCGCTGAGGTTCCGCCCTGCTTCTTGGAAATTGCTCATATACTGGATGGTGCTCTTGGTTTCACTAAGTCCTTCAAAGCCAACAAGACTCCCACTTCTGGTAAAAAGAAAAAAAAAAAACGCCTTCAGTTCAACTCACTCAGCTAAATCGCATCAATACATAACAACTCACTCAGCTAAATCGCATCAATACATTACGTTGACATTGATAAGTTATTGTGTATCAATGCATAGCGCGGACATAGGTCAAACTTTGAATTTTTCAGTGCATGTGAGGACCATTTGATGTGTCATTGGCGTCTTCAACGTTTACGAAGGCGTTAGTTAAAATGTCTCATTTCAAACCAATAATTTGCAGTCAATCATTAAGTTAAAATTTTATTAAAAAATTAATAATAATAAGCATGCTTCATTAAACGTAATTTTCATCCATTCAATTTTAAAACTTAATCCATTCAATTTTAAAACTTTTATAACTAATACCAGTTTCCTGATCGCCAAATTTGGGGCAATGTTAACCAAATCTCTCTCACTATTATTATCTAAACCGTAACATCTCATTTCTTACATTTTACACAAAGAATACCAGAAGAAATATCGACTAAATAAATGAGATAAGTTATCTCTTATAGAAGTCCCAATCATAGACATGTCTGAAGACAGGCCTCTTAGAGCATGCAAGGCCGGAAAATCTCCAATATGAATTTCGTCATCTCCATGAATATAAGGGGCTTGGGGGCAGGACCCAAGTTTTTGGCCTTAAAAAACTTCTTTTATTCAGTTAGACCCAAAATTATTCTAATACAGGAAACAATGCATGCCTCCTCTGTTGCAATCTCTTACTTTAGAAAGATGTTTCCTTCATGGCACATCTCTGCCATCGAGGCGACCGGTCTCTCGGGGGGTTTAGTAGTCTTATGGGATCCGTCCTGGATCATGGCAAAAACATATAGATGCTTGGCAGGAATTCTGATTTCGGCTAAAATGAGAGGTCACAATTTTCCTATTAACATCCTCAATATATACGCCCCCTACAAGAATAGAATGCTATTCTGGGAGAATATTTTGGACTCTGAAATGCTTGATGTGGAAAATTTATTGATTGCAGGGGACTTAAACCTCACTTTAAATATGGACGAGATTTGGGGCAGTAACAGAAAGAAGGATCCTCTTGCCGAAAGGATTAAGAATGAATTACTGAAGAGAAATTATGTTGACATTCTCCCTCCTCGAATGATCTCGACATGGGAAAATGGCATAATTGAGAAAGCATATGTTGCTAAAAGGCTGGATAGGTTTCTTATTCATGCTAGTGTGATTGATTATATGGGTATGCCATTCTCATCAATTGAAAACATCTTCATTTCAGATCATAGGCCAATCATTTTAGGCTGGAAGGAAAAAGGTTTTAGGAAATGATACTCATTCAAGTTTAATAGCTTCTTTTTGGAGGATCCGGGCTTTAATGACCTCATCAAAAAAACTTGGAACGAGTTGGCACACAATAATCCTTCCTCGCTCTTGATGACATTTAGGGACAAAATGGTTTATATGCGTAAGGTGGTGAAAAAATGGCAATATGAGAAAAGGCAATCCAACAGAAAAGA
This sequence comes from Pinus tabuliformis, assembly GCA_031772625.1. Lineage (NCBI taxonomy): Eukaryota > Viridiplantae > Streptophyta > Pinopsida > Pinales > Pinaceae > Pinus > Pinus tabuliformis. The sequence goes on from CM062815.1 coordinate 980,211,649, forward strand.
GCTCAGAAACATCCAAAGGGCTTTGGACATGGCATCGGAGGCGATGGCTACTCATCAGCTATCTCTTGAGATGAGGTGTCTTATAAAGGAGTTGCAAAAGAAGAAAATAAAAATTTTAGAACAAGAGGAATCTTTTTGGCGTTTGAAAAGTAGAGCGATATGGCTAAAAGAAGGGGATAAGAATACAAAGTTCTTTCACAACTTTGCAAATGCCAGGCGTGAAAAAAATTCCATTTGGAAGATAAGAGATGGAAGTGGTCAGTTCATTTACTCTCAACAGGAAATAACAAATGAGGCAGTAAACTTTTTTGGTAAACAGTACCAAAGATCTGAAGAGAGCAGGTTTCAGGGTATTCTATGGGGCATCGAAGTTTTTCCTCAGATGTTTGATGAGGAAACAAATGATAAAATTTTTCAACCAATCTCTGAAGAAGAGTTGCTTGGAATTATGAAATCATTTAAAAGAGATAAATGTCCAGGGCCGGATGGTTGGACAATTGAGTTTTTTACTCATTTCTTCGACCTCTTCAAAGCGGATTTGTTAAGGATGATAGTGGGTTCAAGAATGGCGGGCAGTATCAACCCAAAGGTTGCTTCCACCAACATAGCACTCATTCTGAAGAAAGATGAAGCGGAGTCTTTCATGGACTTCCGGCCGATCTCCCTGTGTAATATCTCTTACAAAATTATTGCAAAAGTAATTGCAGAGAGAATAAAAGGAACATTATCCAAACACTAAACAGCAGAGCAGCACGCTTTTCTTAAAGGAAGGGACATACAGGATGCGGTGGCAAGTACACAGGAAGGTTTATTTGCTATTCAGGGAAAAAAAAGAGATGCAGTCATTCTTAAGATTGACCTCCAAAAGGCATACGACTGCCTCGATTGGGGATATCTAAGGTGTTTACTGGCAAAGATTGGCTTAAGAGCTGGTATGACAAACTGGATAATGGCATGTGTTGAGATGGTGAATTTTTCGGTGATCATAAATGGGATTCCCTCTCCTTTTTTCTCTGCATCCAGAGGTCTCCGGCAAGGATGTCCCTTATCCCCGCTTTTATTCATTCTGGCGATGAATACTCTCAGCCTTCATATCAATAAGGTCGTAGAGGAATTCAGATGTTATCCGCTTAAAATATGCAGGAGCATTTCGATTTCCCATAATCTTTTTGTTGATGACATTATATTGTTCGGAATGCTATGCAGACTTACATGGTTGTGTTACTATGAGATTTTAAAAAAATTTCAGAGGGCAACAGGTCTTCAAATAAATTATGAAAAGTCTGTTTTTTTCCATAATGATTCGTGCCAGGATGAGGTTGAATGGTTATCGGCTCTGTTTGGAATAAAAGCTCAATCTATCAGTCTCGGATTAAAATATTTGGGCTTTCAGTTAAAAGCCTCTGGTTATAAAAAGGCGGATTGGGTGTGGATATTAGATAGGTATTACAAGAAGATTTCCGCCTGGCAATACAGGTGCCTCTCACTTGCAGGAAGAGTGATCCTTGCTCAATCGGTTTTAAATCAGATGGTAGTATACTGGGCCCATCCATTTTTCCTCCCAGCAAGCATAATTATGGCAATGAACAAGCTTACGGCAAATTTCATATGGGGAGGGCAAGCGGGTAAAAAGAAATTTCATCTCTCAACTTTATCCAATATTTCCATGCCGAAGAGCTGTGGCAGATGGGGGCTTTTAGACTTGAAATCCTTCGGAAGGGCCTTGCTTTGTAAAACTCTGTGGAGAGGCATTTTTGAAAATGGTCCATGGAGCAATATAGTTCGGAACAAATATTTAAGAAGGAAGGATTTGGCATTTTGGCTCAGAAAAGAAAAGTTAGGCTCTTCTAAGGGGTCTCTTGTTTGGTTAAGCCTCCGAAGGATTGGTAATTTTTTCCTGGGAAACTTATCTTGGCACTTCCAATCAGGTAAAAATATTCTCATTGGGAAAGACCATTTTATGAGTGGTGCTGAGGCGATTGAGATTCAGGATTCATTACTAAATTTTCTCCACAGGAAAGGTCTGTTTTATTGGGATAGTCTAATTGCAGGTTGGCAGGGTCCGATTCCTCTTTGGAAGGAAGTTGATAGTCTGGGGATGCCGACAGACATTGCTTTTCAATGGGATCAAATCAGAATCCGCCTTAGAAACTGTGGAATCTTTCACTCGGAGAATCAGGATGGTCTCATGTGGAAAAGCTCGAAAGCTATGTCTGCTGTGCAGGTAAAAGATGTTTATAGAGACCTGATCGGCCTTAAGCCTTCTCTCCTTAGGCCTTCATTCCCGCCCATCTTCTGGAAATCGGGATGCCCCTCAAAAATGATCTTTTTCTCCTGGTTATCCTTCCACAATAGAAATCTCTCTTGGGAAAATTTAAGGAAACGCGGATGGCAGGGTCCTGGTGTTTGTCCCATCTGCTGGTCTGATGAAGAAAGCAACTTCCACCTTTTTCTAGATTGCAAGAAGACTCGTCTTCTTTGGAGAGCTCTGGAGGAATGCTATGGTATCCAGCATATGTCTCACTCCTCTATTTCGGAAGCTTTCTTATGGAGTAGTGTTCAAAAAAAATCATGGAGATCAGTAGTGTTCAAAAAAAATCATGGAGATCAATCTTCATCATATCTGTATGGTGTATTTGGAAGTGGCGTAATAAGGTTATTTTCAATAGCAAGGTTTCCCCTTTTCTGGAAATCATCTCCATTATTACTTCCATCTATGAGTCGATTCCGCAGTGCCTACCCAAGCGGCCGAAACAGAATGGTAATGAGGTCCCGCAGGAATTGTCTCCTATGCCAAAGGCTTTTTTTGACGGGGCTGAACAGGGAGGTCAATGTGGCTGTGGGGTCATCATCTCGGTAAACGAAAATTGTCATTTTCTCATTTACTGGAACGGGGGGAGAGGATCCAACAGCAAGGCGGAAGCGATGGCCCTTGCTGGCCTTCTTCACTTCTGCCTCTTTCTCAATATCCAGGATGTATCCATTTTTGGCGACTCAAAGGTCATGGTGGATGGTGTTCTTGGTAAGAATATCATTATGAAGCCGCAGCTCATTGGATGGATTGACAGGATCAAATATTTATGGAACAGGTCCAAGGGAGCTTCCATTCATCACATCAAAAGGGCCCTTAATCAGCAGGCAGATGATTTATCAAAAAGGGGTCTTCAGGCGGTTCCAGGCTTATGGTTTATGCAGGTCTCCCATGAGGGCAAAATCTTCTCCATTCAGGATTTCTTTCCTCCCGACTTTTAACCTTGCTTTTGCTTCGGTTCTGTTTCTTTCATCATCTTTTGGTTTTGTTTTCCATTAAGATCAGATGCTTCTCTCCGGATGTTGATGGTTGTTATCCTCCTGTTTCCAGTGAATGCAGGTCCTCCAAGCTTGATGTCTGCAATTCTGGCTCTCTTTTTGATATGGGCAGATTGTTTTGATCTTCTTTGTTTTCAGTGGATAAATACTGCCTTCTCTGATCAGTGAGGCTATTTTAGGCTCATACCTACCATGGCTGTTAGTTTCTTCTTTTGGCATGAACTGTTGATGCTTTTCAATTAGGCTGGGACGTATTTTTGTGTCAAGTTCTCCATTCCTTTGCATAGTTTCTTCTATATCAGAAACAGTTATATTGGTACCTAATGCTATGTTTATATTTCTGATATAAATACAATCATGCTTTTTCGATCTGAAAAAAAAGTTAGCATATTCACTCGAAAGAAAAAAAAAATGTTAGCATATTCACTGAAAAGAAAAGACGACTATTAATGTGGATAAGATCCAGCAAAGAGAAATGCGTTCTTAACGAAATTTCATCTAAAACACATACATAACAACTAGAAGTGGAAGGCTACCCAAAAAACATCTAACCTTATTTACAATAACCATCATTAAAAACTAGCCAGGGCCGTGAAAAAGCAAGATGCACACGGTTTTGATACTTACAGGAGCTAATGTGGAAAAACACCCAATCACCAGTAATATTGGTACCGGAATAGAAACACGCTATCCGGAAAATAGCACCAGTTTCAGGATCTGTCAAAAAAATTAATATAAATGATGTCAAACAAGCCATATTTATCTCATAATTGTTATGTCTGGATTTATTTAATGTATACTCAAAAAGGAGAAATTTGGAGTCCATTTTTCTATCCAAATGGGTAGAGAACAAGAAGTCATCAATAATATACCCAAACAGGCAACAACAACACGCCATCAAAAAACACTATCCCTATAAAAACACTAACCATAAAAAAACAGTTATGATATACCTCTCTAGATTTGAAGAGGCCACACAGGTCAGTAAGGTGAAAGGAGCCCACTCTTATGGCAGCCACAGAATTCGATTTTTGGAAGAAGTAATATCCGTTATCAGAATCGAGAGACCAGGAAGTAATAACCGTTATAACAATCGAGAGGCCAGAGTCGTCTAATAACGGCCACGAAACCTCTTTATAGTGTGGGTGGGATGGTGCATTCCTTGATAGTATTGGGAAAATTGGGAAAATTCCTGAGGGTGGGATGGTGCATTCCTTGATAATATTGGGAAAATTGGGAAAATTCCTGAGGGTGGGATGGTGCATTCCTTGATAGTATTGGGAAAATTGGGAAAATTCCTGATAGTATCGGGGAAATATTAGGCAAAATTCCTGGTAGTATCTAAGAAAATCCCTGAAACAAACTTCTCTAGAATTTAAATTGTGTAATGGTTGGGTATAATATTTTAATTTTCTGCAGAATATAAATTGTGTAATGGTTATGTATAATATTTTAATTTGAACAGTCAACCATTAATATTTAATAAAAAATATTTAATTTATTATTAAAATTGTTTAAAGTTTTAGTCAATATTAATTATTTAATCTCATATATTTTAAATTTTATTAATTAATTTTTATTTTTAAAGTAATGATATAATAAAAATATATCTGCCTAATTATGGCTTTTCCACGTCTAAACACATGTCGATTTAATTTTATTTTGCTTCAATAAAATTACGGTTTTTGCTTCTGAAAAAACAATTAAATTAAAACAAAATCATTTTAAACTCTTCCAAAAGCTTAATACATGATATACGATTAACATTGATATATGCTAACCTTTTAAAACGGTCAAATGTTACTGAAGATCAGGGCCTCTCATCATACAAAAGATGACTCTCAAGAAATTTACCATACCCGGTTGCACAAACAATCTGTCACTGCTCTGCTTAGCACGTCATATTTTCAAAATCTGCCAAAAATCATTAAGAGATACATTTGAAATGCACATTGTTTATCCAGCGAAGATAATTATTGTGTGATAATGACCAGTATATTATTTAGAACTTTTTAACCGATCATTCGCCAATCCTATTAATTAAATAAATCACGACGACTTACAACTTTTTTTAGTTGAAATATTAAAATACAATTCAATGATCCATGAATTATGGAGTGCAGCTGCTCTATTTTACTTCGTTAATTCAAACACACACCAAAAGAAATAAAAATTGACAACAGATAAGTGACCATTTAAAAATCGCAATGATTTCCTTCTTTGGCGGACCATAATGTTAATTAAGCAATATGATGTGCTGTCATGGTTTAGGTGCTTATAGATCTGATTGGACGAACACTAATTTTTTTATTATTAATTGAGATTTTCAAAACATAAAATATGACCAACATTTCAATTGCCTTCTGCCGCAGCGGTGCTGGCTTAACGAATATTTCTTCAATGAATGCAAAATATTTTATTCAGTCAATCGCGCGTAGATGGTAGGTAAATGAAAATAAATCACGAGGGTGGGAGATTGTGCGTAGATGGTAGGTAACTGAAAACAAATCACCAGGGTGGGTGATTGCGCGTAGAGAACGCGTGGAGTAGGGAGTCAAATTGTACAAGTGGGGTTAGTGAGATTACGGAGCTGGAGTCACCAAGGATGGATGTAATTGATGGGCGTAGAATTATTTTTAATGTGATTTTTTGGAAGTTTTTTTTAGGAATTTTTCTAAAATTTGATAAAAATTTATTGAAATCACAAGTTTGATGGATAACTTTTGCATAATAAAAATGCCCTTAAAATTTTTCATGGTGATAAATCTATATGTACAATAAAAAACTAATTTAAATAACACAAATTAAAATTTCGCGACAATTTTTTACACCAAACGAAAAACTCAAAAAAAAATTACATTAAAAACAAATCTAAATTTTCATGATTCCACACGTAAAACCATATTAGACTTCCCAGAAGTTAACTTCCCGGTATATGCATTCAGCCTGTCATTTACCGTGAAGTTTCCTTAGAAGCTTCTGGTTGTGGCTCGACGTGGGGCAACTAATACATACCGTTAACGTAATACCATATTAGACTTCCCAAAAGTTAACTTCCCGGTATATGCGTTCAGCCTGTCATTTACCGTGAAGTCTCCTTGGTTCGAGAAGCTTTTGGTTGTGGCGCGATGAGGGGCAACTAATACATACCGTTACAATTGTGATGGAATATCCCAAAAAAAAATCGTTATAGAATAAGATCTAAATTGATCACATGGTAAATAAATAATTTTAAATATTAATAAAATTTAATTTAAATAATAAAATAATTAAAAAGTATTTGGTTTTTAGTTTAAATATAATTAAATTAAAATAAAAATTAATAAAAAAATTAAAATGGCATGTTTTTATATTGTAATAACATGACAATTGTATTTAGGTAAAAAAATGTAATAACATTTTATGCAATTATATTTGTATACTAATTTGTAATTAATATTTTGATTTAATAGTGATGATGATGATGGTTAACGTCCACTGAGAGCAAATTTTGGTCTATCGAACTTAAAGAAACAAATTATTTAGTTTGATTTAAGATTTTATTCTTATGCTCAAAAAGCTTGGAGAGAAGCCTCCCAAGCTCATTGTATTTTGACCACCTAAAAAGCTAAGAAGGTCAATATTACAACAAAGATTTTGAAATATTAACTACTATTATTATATTAAATATATTTATTTCATAAATATTAAAAAAAACAAACACTAATTATAACATATTTCTAAAGCCTTCAACTTACCATTTAAAAAACAAATTATTTACAAAACTACTAAAAACTAAAATATTTTAATGTAAAATGATTTATAATTAAAAATAAATAAAACTATTTATAATTAAAAATAAATAAAATTAATATTATATATTAATTATTTCATATAAATAAAATTAAACTCCGTCTTACAAAACATTAATATTTTATAAATCCATGACATCAAACCCAAACCCAAACCCAAATACAAATACCCATAATTTCATTAGGTAATGATGTTGGATTAGTGATCCATATAACTAGGAATATAAAAATGTGTATGCATAACATTTTGTAGATAGTTGTTTCATTTTGTAATTTTTATTTTTAATTAATTTTATTTAAAATTATGATGATTATGATGATGATGATGATTGTTAATGTCCACTGAAACCAAACTTTGGTCTATCGGACCTAAAGAAACGAATTATTTAGCTTGATTTAAGATTTTATTCTTATGCTCAAAAAGCTTGGAGAGAAGTCTCCCGAGCTCACTGAAATTTCGACAACGTAAAAGGCTAGGAAGGTCAGTAATGCAACAAAGATTTTGACACTGAGATCTAATGTAGTTGTACACAGGGCACTTTAAGAGGAAGTGATTTTCATCCTCGATGTTCATATTCTCACAGAGATGGCAGAACCTTTCCATCCATGGTGTTTTAGGCACTGCCCAACGACCCGTTTCACTATGGAGCTCATGAGAGTTCTTTCTAATCTTGGCTATATTAATTTTCTTCTTTGAACTAGTTAAAACAGAGAGATACTTTTGATCTTCTAGGGTGGGGTTGATGACCTCCTTATAATATATTAATTTTATTTTAGCGTCTAAATTTTTCTCACACCACATTTTTCTTTGAACTTAGAAGTAACAATATTTTTAATGTTATTAATGTTTTGCAATGCAACATTCTTTTCGATCTCCCAATGGTTTAACCAAGCCTTGGTGTCTTTATACCAACCCCGTTTGAGCCTTAGGTGGTTTTGGTTGGAATTTAAAGCTAGCTTAGGAAGTCTATGGTCTCCTATGTTATTGAGTTTGTGCTTGTTCAACAGAAGCCTAGTCAAAGCTAGGCTCCCGATAGGGGAAAGACCCACTTCTATAAGGAGAATATGATAGGGTGTGTTGCTTTTAATTTTGAGGTTATACGTTATAAAACACTTCTAGATTTGCTCAATCCTTTTCCAAGATTCTCTAGAGATGATACAACTCCAAACCTCACATCCATATAAGATAACCAGAGTGACTAAAGTTTCAAAGAGGAACTTCTTTCTATCCCACATTATGAGGTTTGTCGTTTTACAATTATTTTCAAGACCAAAATAAGCTTTCCATTCCCCATTAATCCTTTTCTCAATGCTATAGTTTCAGTTGAGCTTGTGATGAATATCAATTCCTAGGTACTTGTAGGAAGACACTTCCTCCAAGTTACTATTGTCATACATAAAATTAGCATAAGTGTTCTTCTTGGATTTGATAATCATAACTTTTGTTTTGTCAATGTTAACAATCATACCCATGGTAGAGGAAAAACCCTTAAGAAGTATAAGTTGCTTATCAAGAACAGATGGGCACCTTGCGAGAAGAACAATATCGTCAGCGTAGAAAAGAAGGATGACGACTATCCTAGCTAAGATCGTGCTAGCACATCCTGCTTCTTCTAAAAAACCTTCTAGCTTGTCGATGTAAATGCCAAATAGGGTAGGAGGGGGCAACTTTGTTTAATGTGGCGTATATTAATTATTAAAATTATCTAATTTAAAAATAATAAAAATATATAATATATATAATGGTACAGTAGTTTTTTTTTTTTGCTAAAGCAAGAGACGGTCCTTCTATTAACTTAGGTAAAAAAAATGATTTACACAGGTTACAACAAACTCCCACAAAGGGAGAGTAAAATCACAGAGGAACAGACTCCCACAAAGGGAGAGTGAAATTACTCAAAGTACCCAAAAAACCTCCAAAAATCAAACAGAAACAATGACGAGACAGCCCTGGAACCGAAAGCGGGCAAGTGGAATCAAAGTCCACTCCCCAAAACGCGGTGAAGAATTGTCTCCTAGCGATCCGGCAGTCAAAAATCAACCCGCGCGGAGGCAAAGCCCATATAAAAGAACCTCAAGCTGCATGATCAACACTGACCGTTGATCTTTTGCTTCTGATCCAATGGCTGGTGTCCATATCGCGCGGCTTAAAACTTGATGAATGCCGCGCGATGAAGGTGGTTTGCCGTTATTTTTGTTGTTTCATGGACTAAAGGTTTCTATATTAATTTCTATTTACACTGGTGTCATGATTTGTTTTTTCATCTTATCTTGGCGATGGACCACACTAACGCATTGACAAAAATTTCTTAAATATGATTTCTACTAAAATACAATTTTCTTAAAATACAATTATGATCAGTCCTCTCTTAGCCAAGTTATATGGTATTATTTTGGAAAAGAAGTTGAGTATATGGCTTGAAAGTAAAGGCAAGCGGGTTTTAGAAGCCAACACTCAACAACGGACCACCTTGTTATTCTTAGGATCATTATGGAGGAATGCTGCAATGATAAATCCAATCTCTTTTGTTTCTTATGGACTTTAGAAAGGCTTTCAATACGGTTCCTAGAAACAACCTATGGAATATATTAGAAGAGCTAAAGGTTCCTTTCGAGTTGAGCGCTGCCACTATAAGGTTATACGGGAATGTAATTGCCAAGTTAAAGAGCAATGAGGGGTGGTCGAAAGATATTAACTGTAATATCAGAGTTAAACAAGGTTTCCCCTCTCCCCTACCCTATTTGTCACTTACATCAACAAGCTAGAAGGTTGTTTAAAGGAAGTAGGCTGTGCTGGCACGATCTTAGCTGGGATAGTCATCATCCTTCTTGTCTATGTTGACGATAGTGTTCTTCTCGCAAGGTGCCCATCTGATCTTGATAAGTAGCTTAAACTCCATAAGGATTTTTGCTCTACCATGGGTATGACCGTTAACACTCACAAAACAAAAGTTATGATTATCAAATCCAAGAAGGACACTTACGCTAATTTTATGTATGACAATAGTAACTAGGAGGAAGTGTCTTCTTACAAGTACACAAGCCCAACTGGAACTATAGCATTTAGAAAAGGATTAATGGGGGATGGAAAACTTATTTTGGTCTTGAAAATAATTGTAAAATGGCAAACCTTGTAATGTGGGATAGAAATAAATTCATCTTTGAAACTTTAGTTGCTCCTGTTATCTTATATGGATGTGAGGTTTGGAGTTGCAGCGTCTCTAGAGAATCTTGGAGAAAGATTGAGCAAATCCATAAACGTTTTATAATGTATAACCTCAAAATTAAAAGCAATACACCCTATCTTATTCTACTTATAGAAGTGGGTCTTTCCCCTATCGAGAGTCTAGCTATGACTAGTCTTCTATTGTACAAGCACAAACTCAATAACCTAGGATATCGTAGGCTTCTTAAGCTAGCTTTAAATTCCATCCAAAACCACTTAAGGCTCAAACGAGGTTGGTATAAAGACACCACGGCCTGGTTAAACCATTGGGAGATCGACGAGAATATTGCATTGCAAAACATTAATAACATTAAAAATATTGTTACTTCTAAGTTCAAAGAAAAAATGTGGTGTGAGAAAGATTTAGCAGCTAAACGAAAATTAAGATATTATAAGGAGGTCATCAACCCCACCCTAGAAGATCAAAAGTATCTCTTTGTTTAACTAGTTCAAAGAAGAAAATTAGTATAGCCAAGATTAGAACGAACTCTCATGAGCTCCATAGTGAAATGGGTCACGCAGTTCCTAAAACACCATGGATGGAAAGGATCTGACATCTCTATGAGAATATGAACGTCGAGGATGAAAATCACTTCCTCTTAGAGTGCCCCGTGTACAACCACATTAGATCTCAGTGTCATAATCTTTGTTGCAATACTGTCCTTCATAGCCTTTTATGATGTCAAAATTATAGTGAGCTCGGGAGACTTTTCTCCAAGATTTTTGAGCATAGGAATAAAATCTTAAATCAAACTAAATAATTCATTTCTTTAGGTCCGATAGACCAAAGTTTGGTCTTAGTGGACGTTAATTTGGAGGTGGTGGCGGTGGTGGTTAACGTCAACTGCGACCAAACTTTGGTCTATTGACCCTAAAGAAACGAATTATTTAGTTTGATTTAAGATTTTATTCCTATGCTCAAAATCTTGGAGAGAAGCCTCCTGAGCTCACTGTAATTTTGACAACGTAAAAGGCTAGGAAGGTCAGTGTTGCAACAAAGATTTTGACACTGAGATCTAATGTGGTTGTACGTGGAGCACTCTAAGAGGAAGTGATTTTTATCCTCGATGTTCGTATTCTCACAGAGATGGAAGAACCTTTCCATCCATGGTGTTTTAGGAACGACCCAATGACCCATTTCACTATGGAGCTCATGAGAGTTCGTTCTAATATTAGCTATATTAATTTTCTTCTTTGAGCTAGTTAAAACATAGAGATACTTTTGATCTTCTACGGTGAGGTTGATGACCCCCTTATAATATCTTAATTTTCTTTTAGCTGCTAAATCTTTCTCACACCACATTTTTTCTTTGAACTTATAAGTAACAATATTTTTAATGTTATTAATGTTTTGTAATGCAACATTCTGGTTGATCTCCCACTGGTTTAACTAGGGCTTGGTGTCTTTATACCAACCTCGTGTGAGCCTTAGGTGGTTTTGGCTGGAATTTAAAGTTAGCTTAGGAAGTCTATGGGCTCCTATATTATTGAGTTTGTGCGTGTATAGCAGAAGCCTAGTCATAGCTAGGCTCTTGATAGGGGAAAGACCCACATCTATAAGGAGAATAGAATAGGGTGTGTTGCTTTTAATTTTGAGGTTATACTTTATAAAACGCTTTTGGATTTGCTCAATCTTTCTCCAGGATTTTTTAAGATGCTACAACCCCAAACCTCACATCCATATAAGATAACCAGAGTGACTACAGTTTCAATGTGGAACTTTTTTCTATCCCACATTACGAGGTTTGTCGTTTTACAATTATTTTCAAGACCAAAATAAGTTTTCCATCCCCCATTAATCCTTTTCTCAATGCTATAGTCCCAGTCGAGCTTGTGATCAATATCAATTCCTAGGTACTTGTAGGAAGACACTTCCTCCAAGTTACTATTGTCATATATAAAATTAGCATAAGTGTCCTTCTTGGATTTGATAATCATAACTTTTGTTTTGTCAGTGTTAACAATCATACCCATGGTAGAGCAAAAATATTTAAGAAGTATAAGTTGTTTATCAAGATCAGATGGGCGCCTTGCGAGAAAAACAATATCGTCAGCGTAGAGAAGAAGGATGATGACTATCCTAGCTAAGATCGTGCTAGCGCATCCCACTTCCTCTAAACAACCTTTTAGCTTGTCGATGTAAATGCCAAATAAGGTAGGGGAGAGGGGGTAACCTTGTTTAACTCTGATATCACACTTAATATCTTTCAACCACCACTCATTGCTCTTTAACTTGGCAATTACATTCTCGTATAATCTTATAGCGGCAACTCTCAACTCAAAAGGAACCTTTAGCTCTTCTAATCTGTGCCAAAAATTGTTTTTAGGAACCGTATCGAAAACCTTTCTAAAGTCCACAAAGCAACAAACATTTATACATCGTTTTGCAATCAACATTTTGATTTTGTAATATAAACAAATAGCATATATAAACAAAATTTGAATTATTAACTACTATTATTATATTAAATATATTTATTTTATAAAAAAAAAAAACTAATAACAAAATATTTCCAAAAAATTCAACTTACCACTTAAAAAACAAATTATTTACGAAACCACTAAAAACTAAATTATTTTAATCATATAATATATGAAATTATTTATAATTAAAAATAAATAAAATAATTTAACAATACAATATATGAAATTATTTATAATTAAAAATAAATAAAATTAATATTAATTATTAATTATTATATATAAATTAAATTAAATTAAATTCCATCTAAAAAATATTTTTTTTACAAATCCATGACATCAACCCAAATATGAATGCAAGATACAAATACTCATAACTTTATTATGTAACAATGTTGGATTAGTGATTGAAATAACTAGGAATATAAGAGCGTGTATTTTTGTAATTTTTATTTTTAATTAATTTTATTGAAAATTATACTAAAATTTAGAAAAAAAATTATTAACATAGTGTAAATTAATTATTAAAATTATATAATTTAAAAATAATAAAATATATAATTTATAGAACTAGTTTAAATATTTATTTTTATTTTTTAATATAATTTTTATTTTTTAGATATATAAATAAATTTAATCTTAAAAAACTAATAAACTATTTATATTAAATTTTAAATCAATTTAATCTTAAAAAACTAATAAAATATTTATATTATTATTATTATTTTTAATTAAAATTTGATAACAAAATTATTATAGAAATTATGAGTATTTCATCTATGGTAAGTGAAAGGTAAAACATCTGTAATTTGCACAATAACCATCGATCCTGAAACAGTGGCTTTTTGAGAATTGCACATGATAATTGATGAAGAATATTTTTGTGATCTTTGTTATTGGAGCAATTAAATATAATGTGAATAATTACTAACATATTTCACAATAAAAAGATAACAAATATTTTAATATATTTTTATGTTTTATAAGAATAGTAAATTTTATATAGTAGCTAATATTTGTCACTTAATTTAAATATAATTATATCAAAGTAAATTTAAATATAGTTAAATTGAAGTCAATTTAAATAAAGTTAAATAATATTTGTCTCCCTCCGTCTCTCTCTCTCACCGTCTCTCTATCTCTCCCTTGTCCCTCTCTCTCCCTCTCCACCTTTCTCTCTTTATGTCTTTCTTCCCCTTCCAACTCCATCTCTCTCTCCCGCCTCTCTCTCCTCTGTCTCAAGTCATCTCTCTCTCTTCCTTCCTCTCTCTACCTTTTTGTACCAACTCCCTTCATCTCTTCCCCCCATCACACACTCTCTCCCTCCACCCTCGGACTCTGTCACTATCTCCCTCTCTCTCTCCTTCTTTCTCTCCCCCTCTCCCCCCTCCATATCTATGTCTCCTTGTTTCTTTCTTCCCCTTCTTTCCCTATGTCTATCCTCTGCTTTTATCTCCCTTCCCTCGCCTCCTCTCTTCTTCATTCCATATTCATCTCTCCCTTATCACTCCCTCTCTTTCTTCACCTCTATCTCTTAATTTCTTTGTTCTTCCTTCCCTCTCTTACCCCCTTCCAACTCCATCTCTCTCCCCCTCTCTCTACTCTCTCTCAAGTCCCCTCTCTTTTCCTTCCTCTCTCTCCCTTTCTCTCCCACCTCCCTCTGTCTCCCCCCAATAACACACACACTCTCTCTCCACCCTCCAACTCTGTCACTATATCCCTCTCTCTCTCCTTCTCGCTCTCCCCCTCTCTCCCCCCTCCATATCTATGTATCCCTGTCTCTGTCTTCCCCTTCTTTCCCTATCTCTATCCTCTCCTTTTCTCTCCCTTCCCTCGGCTCCTCTCCCCCTCATTCCATCATCATCTCTCCCTTATCACTCCCTCTCTTTCCCCCTCTAAATCCATCTCTCTCTCTCTCTTTCCCTCTCTCTCTTCCTTCATCTCTCCCTGTCTCTCCCACCCTCTGCCTCTCTCCCTCACTCTCTTCCCCCTCCAACTCCTCCTCTCTCTCTTAAATATGATCCCATTGTATTTTATTTAAGAAAGTATCTTAACAAAAAAAAATTGGTTGTAAAATATTAAATCTGTATTTTGGATCAATCATGCCAAAGAAAATATAAAATAAAAAACTTGAAAGAATCATGCACTATCTCTCCTCTATCATTGTTAGTCACTCAGATTTCCCTCTTTGCTTGGATTTTTGGTTAAAATGCATATATCCTGGTTCTTTATAATATTATTTATATTATATAAATTTCATATTTATATGTAAAAGTATTTTCATTTTTAATTTATTTAAACCTCAATTTAATCTCTATGGAAATATTTCAATTTAATCTCTATGGGAGTATTTTTAGTAGTCGTGAGGATGGTGGGTTTAGATATACCTCAAAAATAATTATAACCTTTTTGCTTTTAGATTTAAAAAAAATGTTATCAAATTAAATTAAAATAAAGTATTTGTAAAATATTTTGATTTTGAAATAAGTTATGGTTTTTGGGCATGTGGTATTGATAAGTCAATGACCATTGTATTGGCACATGTTATTGTAACAAAACAAATAAAATCCTAGATCCATAACATAACAATCAAAAGCCTAGATGACCCATGGTATTGATAAACCATGGTATTATGATTATGATTTTTTTCCCTATCTTTTTCTTCTAGGTATTGGCCCATGTTATTGTAAAAAGGCATATTTAGAAGTTAATAATATCTATGGTAAATATTCATGATTAAAAATCTTGTTATATTGTAAATATTTATTTTTTATCAACTTATCAATTAAATTTCAAGATGGTTATGCAATCATTATTTTAATTTATATTGTAAAATGGATGTTAATTTATAAATACTATTTATGTCTTATGTATTTTAACATCTAATGCTCACACATGTAACGCTCATTCATCCTCCCTAAACTAGATTGTAGAGCACCTCTCCGCATCCACCCTAAATTGAACTATAGAGCACCTCCTATATAATTTTTGAAATAATTGCATTATGAATTTAATTTGTTTCTAGATTACCATTTTCCATATTCCTTACCTTATATATTAATAGTTAGATATTATTAATGAAAAATGTCTCCACACAATATTAAACAATTCAAAAATCAGTCATAAAATATAATTTTTAACCATATTCCTTACCTTATTAATAGATATTATTAATGAAAAAATATCTCCACATAATATTAAACAATTCAAAAATCAATCATAAAATATAATTTTTAACACAATATTTATTGTATTTTAACTCTTAAAAGAAACTAAACTTCAACAATAAAAAATACAATTATTTCAACAACTTTGTTTTAATTTTATGCAAATTGAAATTTAAAAATGATAATAAAAGTGATGACCTATAAATATAAATGAACACAAAATAAAAGATATTTAACCATCAAAGACTTTGGGCCTTGTAAAGAGAATAATACAATATTGCATTTTTAATATCATTAAAACATTGTGAATCGAATTTTAATTTATGAAAATCTTGACCAAGTAAATGTTCAAGCGTTTATAATGTATTTAAATAAATTAAATAAAAAAATGAGTTTGAAGGGGTTGGATTTTTTTAAGTGTTATTAAAGTATTGCAAAGCATTTTAATTTATCAAAATCTTGACCACCCAAATGTTCAAACATATGTAATGTATTTAAATAAATTAAATAAACAATTAAGTTTGGAGGGCTTGTGGTTTCAATGTTATTAAAATATTGCAAATTATTTTAATTTATCAAAATTTTGATGACGTAAATGTTTAAACCTTTATAATGTATTTTAATAAACAAAAGTCGCTTCTTTTTTTTTTGTTCTTTTGCATTATAATGTATTTCAATAAATAAGGGTTATGGGCGGTCATGTCACGGCGTTTTATTGTGCAAAGTTTTGTTATTTTGGACGTAGTTTTTATAGGAATTGTTTTTAGTGTAATTTTATGGACTTTTCACTGTTTAAATTTGGGAAAAAAATTTAAGGTGAAATCTTGCTTTATGTTATATAAACTGGTCTTTTGACTATATATATATATATATATATATATATGGATTCAACACCCTAAAAAACCTGGTCTTTTGACTGTATATATATATATATATATATATATATATATATATATATAGATATATATATATATGGATTCAACATCCTAAAAAAATCCCTAGAGCACTTGGATTATACAGGGGTTACTCATCAAACCTGTGATTTCAATAAATTTTTGCCAACTTTTAAAAAAATTAGACTAGAAAACTCATCAGAAAGCTTCCAAAAAGTCACATAAAAAATCACATAAAAATAACTCGTTTTTTACATAAGAATTTATTATTATTAAAATATTTTAAAAAATATAAACACAAAAGATATTTTAAATTGCAAATTTTTATTTTTTATTTTTAAATCAAATTCGAAATTTAAATATATATATATATATAATCTAAATTTCTCTAGTTCAAGCTGAATTAATTTCATATTCACATTGAATTATGTCATATGTCACTTGGGAGTACAATGGTTATACATGAAAGTGTATAGCAAAATTTTTCTTTCATGTATATACTTTCTATTTGCCATTTGAGTATTCATAGCTTCCTTCTTTTGAAGAAGCAATTGGGAAAATTAAAAGCACAAACCTATTCAAATCAAAATGGATTATGACTAAACAATCCAAACATGGAATTTGGTTGAGTTATAAGTAGGAGGAAATTGGACGTAAATGGATATTAAACACTAGATCTAATGGAATTGTATGAAAATGAAGCACAGTTGACAACTCAAAAGTCAAGGCTATGCACACCGAGAAGATATTTACTATTGGCTATGCATAGCTATATTCACTGTGAGGAGACCTTTGCACTGGTTTCGAAGATGAGCACAATTCAAACAATATTAGCTCTATTGGATAGACACTTAATCAAAGACACATCACAAGTGCTTATCTAAACAAGTGGAATGATAAAAAAGATATTATGAGAAACTACTTGGATTCATGTAGCTTGGAATGGAGAATATTATGTATAAATTACACAAAGCACTATATGAACTCAAGAAAGCACCAAGGGCATGGCCTAGTATTTGTGGATTGAAAAACACTTCAAAGAAAATGGGTACAAGCGAAATGATTTACCATTAAACTTGCAAAGACCACCGAAAGTGGAGATTTGCTATTAGATGTTGATGACTCAATTGTCCCAAATAGCAATAAGGATGAAATAGAGGCGATGCAAGAAGACTTATTGGATTCCTCTGAAATCACAAACCTGGGAGTGTTGCAATATTATATTGGGATATAAGTTTGGCATAAACCCAGAGGAATCTTTCTATCTAAATTTAAGTATGCAAAGAAGTTGTGAATAACAAATTGCAAGATATATCAAACTCAAATGGATCTCAGATCCATGATTTAGTCGACTTTGGTCAATGATCTAATCAAATTTAATCACCAAAATTTAGAGCACAAATATAATCAACCACTAAGATATAAACCTAAAATCAATAAGTCAACTTAGAGGATGATTAAAGAATTGATCAAAATCAATCACTAAGCCTTATTGGTTGAGGCTAATGAGAATGATGAGAGATTACTAGATATTAACATGTTGTGAGAATTACTTGTATTAATGAGTCAAAGTGTTGTCGAAGAAAGAAAGCATGTGTGTGCGCACATTCCCTAGAGCTCTAACTTGTCTTGTGTCATCCATTAGGTTGTATGCCATTGAACTATACAACCTAAGATCCAACCATTGATCACAATATCATATTTTTAATGCACATTTGCAATTTCCTTCTATGTTGAATCGTTAGTCCTACATGTTTAATTAATTATTTGAATTGATTTACGATTATGCTAGTATTGAAATGGCAGCTTAGAGCTCAATTAGCGCATATTGCAAATTTAACATGGGCAATATGTAAATATCAACAAGTAATGTTGTAGATTGTGTAAACTTGTATAAGACAAGTATTAACATATTTACTGATGAAACACGAAAATTACTGATTACCTATTTTTTTGAGGTAGCAAAAAAATCACCTAATTTTGGAAAGTGGTTATTCAAAATACACATTTTTTTTGAAGAATATTTTTGACACTTTAATATTAAGTATGAACAATTTTTTTTTAAATGTTAAGGATTTTCATGCTGATTTTGAAAAGTGTTGATGCAGCATCAACCCATTTTTTTAAGAGGACTTATTTTTGACAATTTAATTTCTTTTTATATATCAAGTATGAACATTTTGTTTAAATTGTTAATGATTTTCATGCTGATTTTGAAAAGTATTGGTGTAGCATCGACATTTTTTTGTTTAAACGCCTTATATTTTACACTTTAAATTTTCTAATGTATTGAATGTGGATATATTTTTTTAAATGTTGGTAATAAAACATTAAAAAATAAAAATAAACATGACAAAAAAAAATCAAATATAAAAATATATATAAAACGACAAAAAAACAAAATTACCTTGTAAAAACAAAAAATTAGAAATATGTGTGTGTATTTTAAAAAATACATAATTTAAGGAAAAAAATTCAAAAATTAAAAAAAAAAAAAAAATAGAAACATCAAAACCTCATTTTTTAAAGTTAAAAAAAAGACAAATTAAAAATTAAAAAGAAGCACACAATTAAATTTTTTAAATATGATGATGATGATGGTGGTTAACGTCCATTGAGACCAAACTTTGGTAGGTGTATATATATATATATATATATATTAACAAAGAAAATAAAATTTTAAATTAAAAAACAAATTGCCCTGAGCGGCCTAGGTCGATTCTCAGAATCAAATGAGGCTGCCAAGGGCACAATTTTTGTGCACCGGGTGGTCTAAGTCGATTCCCGGAATCATCCTAGGTTGCCCTGCCCTAGGTGGCCTAGGTTGATTATGAGAATTGACCTACTACCTAGGGCCTTGGGCCTGGGCAGCACAGGGTCGTGGGGCCTCAGGCCTGGGTGGTGCAGGGCCTTGGCCGCGCGCCTTCAAGGCCCCGCGGCCCTCGACTGAAAGTCGATTCCTGGAATGAACCTAGGCTGCATGGGACACAAAAATTGTGCCCTAGGCAACCTAGGTCAATTATGGGAATCAACCTAGGCAGCGCTGGGCAAAAAAAAATATTATTTTTTTAATATTTTTTGTATTTTTTATAATTTGTATTTTTATAATTTTTGAATTTTTATTTTTTAAGTACGGTTTTTTAAAATTTGTAATTTTTCTATTTTGTAACTTAAACAAAATATTTTTGATGTTTTTTTTGTTAATTTTTTTTTTTTTTGAAATATATATATATAGTTTTTACAAATTAATTTAGTTTTTTTTACATTTTTATGTTCGTTTTTTGTGTATGTTTTTTATTTTATTTTTTATGTTTTATTACTTGTTATTATTTTTTAAAACTTTTTGTGTGTTTTTTTTTTTTTTTCCTACACGGTCCTTGTCGATGTTCAACTAGCAACCCAATCCCATTATTTGCAATTTGATAGTTGATTTTAAATTTTTCGTTATAATGAATTGAGTTTTCCCCCACAATGTGTCAATTTCATGTTTTTTCTTAAGTTTTCATTACAATGGGTCGAGCTCACCTACACTACATGTCAATTTGATGGTTGATTTTTAAATTTTTGTTGCAATGTATCAAGTTGTCTCGATTTTTAAATTTTTGATGTAATGTGTCAAGTTGTCTTGGTTTTTAAATTTTTGTTCCAATGTGTCAAGTTGTCTTGATTTTTAAATTTTTTTTGCAATGTGTCAAATTGTTTTAGGCTAAGATTTTAAAATCGCTATACATTTATCATTTAAAAAAGAAATTACTCTTGATATAATGACTCTTTCATTCATGTGTTCATTTTTAAAGTTTTTTTAGTTATACAATTTTTCCATAATGTCATGCTTGAAATATTTTGAAAACTTAAGGCTTTTTTGTAGTCATAATATTTGATTTTAATTCTATGGTTGAACATTTGTCAAGATTTTAATGTTTTTTTAAGTGATGATATTTTATTGTTATTGCTATGGTTGAAAAGAATCTAAGTATTTTTTCTTTAGCACCATGACTGAAAATTGTTGGAATTTTGTGGGTTTTCAAATATGTGATATTTTATATTTAATGTCATGCCTAAAAATCGTTGAAATTTTAAGACTTTTCAAAGATGTGATAATTTATCTTTAATGCCATACTTGAAATCATTGGAACTTTAAAGTTTTTCCGAGTCATGATATTTTATCTTTAACGTCATTATTTAAGAATGTTAAAAAATTACCTAAATAAAAAAACATTATTCCAGCATCAACACTTTTCATTTTCAGGGTGTCTTTTGCACAAAACAAAATGGTTTTTACTGTTATTTTAAAAAAAATGTTCAAAATTTACCCTGATTGTTTTTTTGTTATTTTAGCATCAACACTTTTCATTTTTACCATGTTTTTGATGTTTTTTTTGCTAGAGTTTTCATTTTGAGGTAATAGTTCACGTTTGATCAATAACTTTGTTTAGTGATACAATGAAAAATCCACTAATACCACTTGTATTATTTGGTGTTGATTGTAATAGTCATGAAATCCTAAATTTGCACTAATAGTACAATTAATAATAATCTAGACCTTTTTATCAAATTTTTAGTGTCCTAATAGCCCTTTGCCCCTAATGCTTTCAAAAGTCTTAACACTAACTATTTAAGTGTATTGAAGTGTCAAAATTTCAAACAAATAAATATACCTTTTAATTACCTTTCATTATTATTTTGTGTGAGAGAGATCTATCGAGGTATCGTCTAGTAATGACATGGAGTGGACTTAGAGTGGTTGCTGCCATGACAACCGAGGCTCAAATATTTTTGTGCATGGTATATATTTTTTATTGAGTTATGGTATAGTAGGGACTTGGAGTGGTTGTTTCCACAACGACCTAAGTTCAAACCTAGGTGTATATGTTACACCCCTAAATGCTTGTCACTAGCTCATTGTTATAACAATGCCACTACATTCAGATTAGTGCCTAGTCACCCTTTGATGCAATAGTGTGTCAATGTATAATAAAAACCTCTCCTCAATACATACATACATATATAAATATAACTAGTTTAAACATAAATGGACATGCTCCACCACTAAATACTTGCCACTAGCACATTGTTATAGCAACACCACTACATTCAAATAAGTGGCCTAGCCACCCCTTTTGTAATAATGTATCGCCCTATAACAATGACCCCCCTCTCTATATATATAATATCGCCCTATAACAACGACCCCACCTCTCCCACCTCTTTGAAAGTATATTTGCCAACTAGCAATCATTATTTCATTCCGAACAGGATTTTGGTTTGACTACTAAATATATACATAAAGCGTCCACCTATTATTAAAAAAGAAAGACAGTTGATTGCTGCATACGCTCCACAAAAGGGTAAAGTTACATGAAAACCATGTATCAAATGTAAACCTTTCTCCACCGAATCCCATTGAACTACTTTTGTGGTCATCTAGGGACATTAATACATTTATCTTATCTAAATACATGATCAAAATTAGCCTTCACCCTACAGATTGTTCCCTACTAGTGACATAAATATCAGAGTTATATTCTCCAAATGCCTTACACACACACTATGGACGATCCTCCCTGCAAATATGCCCACGGTGTTCGCTTGACTGGCTTTACAAGCTGGGAGCACACTCAGAAGTGTCATCATTGATGCAATTTGGACCAGACAGAAATGGATTAATGGTAGACAACTATGCCAAAAATGACACATTTAAACCCTAATGCGAATCGAAAACATGAAAAGTTGAAAATAATTAATATTATTTTGTATTGATGGAGAAATGGTTACACCAGTTGTAACGTATCTCCTTAGTTTAGGATTTGTTCCTAGAGTTTAGGAGTTTGGTTGCAACTTCCTGATCTCTAATAATGTACTGAATGATGTAATTGCTCATTTGATGAATGTAGAGTGTACGGAGAGAGTTCTCTTTGTTTGAGTGCAGTCTCCAGGTGCAGTACTCACTTGTGAGCTGTAACTCCTTTTTCAATTCAAGTCTGATTTTTATCTTGGTATCAGAGCACAGAGTAGGGATAGCCTTAATTTTTTTTAGGATGCATCATTGATTACAAAACTGTAGTGGCAGTGGAGTGTACAGAAGCATTCGTAGAATCAGGTGGACTGCAGTAACACCTGAAGACAGGTCTCAGATGACTGATCATCTCTGAGCGGAAAATAGGGTTGGCGCGGTTTCGTCGCGAACAGTCGCGCCATTTTTGAGTGGAAGAAAGGGTTGGCGTTGTTTATTAAGGAACAGTCACGCCATTTGGCGCTGTTTTGAGAGTGATAATCGCGCCAACGCGCCAGAAAGTGCTATTGGCACGGAAAATCAAGCCTTAGTCGCGCCAATTTCGTAAGACGCATCGATTTTGTTTTCGGCGCAGGTATTTCGCTGTCGAGAAGTGCCAACCTCTTTCTCTTTGGAAGATCTGCAATTTTTTGTAGATCGGCCTTGCCCGGTGGTGGCACTTTGAAATTTTAGATCTGTTCAGTGGCAGCAGATCGGAGTTGCCCGGTGGTGGCACATTGAAGTTCCTGATCTACTCGGTGGCAGTAGATCAGAGTTGCCCGGTGGTGGCGCATTGGAGTTCCTGATCTACTCGGTGGCAGCAGATCGGATTTGCCCGATGGTGGCGCATTGGAGTTATTGATCTGTTCGGTGGTAGTAGATCGGATTTGCCCGGTGGTGGCGCATTAGAGTTCCTGATCTGTTCGGTGGTAGCAGATCGGATTTGCCTGGTGGTGGCGCATTGGAGTTCCTGATCTGTTCGGTGGTAGCAGATCGGACTTGCCCGGTGGTGGCGCATTGGAGTTCCTGATCTGTTCGGTGGTAGCAGATCGGATTTGCCCGGTGGTGGCGCATTGGAGTTCCTGATCTGTTTGGTGGCAGCAGATCGGACTTGCCCGGTGGTGGCTCATTGAAGACTTATTCATCAGAGGATCAGAAATTTTATCAGTCCAATATGAATAACAGTGATGAGTACTCTCTTAAGCCAGAAAAGATGTGGTCTATTATCAGGCCAGTAGATTATTTGCTCAGGGAGTAGCGGCTGTTGTTTATTTTGATAGGAATCGCCATTACATCGACTTTCTTTATCCTTCAGCCTGGTTTTTTAGCTTCTAATGTTAATGAAAATGGAAGGTTTGTGCCCGACAAACCTCATTGGGTTGTTTATGAGACGCCTGTTTCTCGGTTTGCTCAGTATCATTCGGGTTCGATGGTGAATTCGGGGGCTAAAGTGTCCCTAGGTTTGAAGAGAAAGTCCCTGCGAGTTGTCGTGACGGGTGGAGCTGGCTTTGTTGGCAGTCATTTACTTGATAGGCTCATGGCAAGAGGCGACAATGTTATTGTTGTCGACAATTTCTTCACAGGAAGGAAGGAGAATGTTTTGCATCATTTTGGCAATCCGAGGTTTGAACGGATAAGGCATGATGTTGTGGAACCCTTATTGTTGGAGGTTGATCAGATCTACCATTTGGCTTGCCCCGCTTCCCCTGTGCATTACAAACACAATCCTGTGAGGACTATCAAAACCAATGATGTGGGAATCTTGAACATATCCAGACTTGCCAAGCGTGTTGGGGCACGTTTTCTGCTTACAAGTACTAGTGAGGTTTATGGAGATCCTCTTGAACATCCTCAAACTGAAGCTTACTGGGGCAATGTTAATCCCATCGGAGTCCACAGTTGCTATGATGAGGGTAAGAGAACAGCCGAAACTCTGACTATGGGAGCAAATGTTGAGGTTCGGATTGCTCGAATTTTCAATACATACGGTCCGCGAATGTGCCTTGATGATGGTCGGGTTGCAAGTAATTTTGTTGCTCAGGCTTTGCGCAAGGAGCCTTTGACAGTCTATGGAAATGGGGAACAGACACGGAGCTTCCAGTTCGTTTCTGATCTGGTTGAAGGCCTTATGCGACTTATGGAGGGCGAACATGTTGGTCCTTTCAATCTTGGGAATCCTGGGGAATTTACAATGTTAGAACTAGAACAGGTTGAAGAAGGAAAGGATGACTCTAACAGTGATTGGGACATTCCATTGCTAATGGAAGAAAACAGTGAGGAAGATGAAGAGCAGGAGCAGAAACAAGAAGAAGAAGTAACAGGAAATGTAATCAATAATGCAAGCCCAGAAAAGGTTGAAATAGACAGATTTGAGGTAAGTCCCCTACCAAGGAGATCAAGTAGGAATACTCGATTACCTTCTAAATTGAAAGACTATGCATTAATGTCAAAGTTTTTAAACATTGTAGAACCTGCAAATTATGAGGAAGCAAGTAAATCCGATGCATGGAGGGCTGCAATGTATGAGGAAATAGAATCAATAAACAGAAACCATACTTGGGATTTGGTTGAATTGCCTGAAGGTAAAACCCCCATAGGATGCAAATGGCTGTATAAACCAAAAATAAATGCAGATGGGAGTATAGAGAAACTTAAAGCTAGATTGGTAGCAAAGGGTTACTCACAACAAAAGGGAATAGATTTCGATGACACCTTTGCTCATGTAGCCAAATTAAACACCATTAGAATGCTAATTTCCTTAGCAACAAAACACAAATGGCAGCTACACTAGCTAGATGTCAAGTCTGCATTTTTGAATGGTGACTTGAAGGAAGAAATTTATTTAGTACAGCCTGAAGGTTTTGTGAAAAGGGGCAGGAACATCTTGTGTGTAAATTGAAAAAGACACTTTATGGTTTAAAACAGGCACCCAGGTTGTGGTATGAGAAAATTGACTCATTTTTTGTACAACATGGCTTTCATAGGAGCTTGAATGATCCAAATCTGTATACCAAGTTTAATAAACAGAGGCAAATTATTTTGATTTCTTTGTATGTAGACGATATGATCATAATAGGTAATGCTAACACTCTGATCAAAGAAATGAGATGTCACAAGTGTATGAGATGGAAAGATCTTGGAAACCTTCATTATTGCTTGGCATTGGAGGTATGGAAAGACTCTGGACAAACCTTTATTACTCAAGGGAAGTATGCCAGAAGCTTGCTGGAAAGGTTCAAAATGGAGCAGTATAGATCAGCAGCAACACCATTACAGCAGAACTTAAAGTTGAACAGTGACGGCGGGGTACTAAAGAGGTGGATGCTACCATGTACAGACAGCTAGTTGGCAGTTTGATATATCTGACTACAACTAGACCAAATTTGGCATACTCTGTTAGTGTGTTGAGCCAGTTCATATCAAAACCACTAAAAAGTCACTAGGTCGCAGCAAAAAGTGTGTTGAGGTATCTTAGTGGTACTAGTAATTATGGCATTTTGTACACTGACACTTCTGATGTTATTCTAGCAGGTTTTTTCAGATTCCGATTGGGCAGATAACTTGGATGATCGAAGATCTATCACAGGTTACGCATTTAGCATTGGATCTGGGGTCATAGCATGGAGCAGCAAAAAGCAGAGCACTGTAGCTCTACTTCATCGAGAGAAACTACTGTCAAAAGAGATATGTGTTGAATATTGTAAAAGTTGTGATAACATGTCTGGTATTTTTACTAAGCCTCTTGGGCGTGTAAAGTTTGAATTGTTTAGAGTGATGCTAGGAGTTCAGGGTAATCATTTCTCCATTAAGCACGGGAGTTGAAAATAATATGGAGAAATGGTTACACTAGTTGTAACGTATCTCCTTAGTTTAGGATTTGTTCCTAGAGTTTAGGAATTTGGTTGCAACTTCCTGATCTCTAATAATGTGCTTAATGTAATTGCTCATTTGATGAATGTAGAGTGTATAGAGAGTTCTCTTTGTTTGAGTGCAGTCTCCAGGTGCAATAGTCACCTGTGAACTTTAACTCCTTTTTCAATTCAAGTCTGGTTTTTATCTTAAAGTGACCACACAAGTGGTATATGAATTGCATTGGATAAAGCACATCGTTATTCTTATATAAGAAGAAAAACAAAAAAATTATGCTCACTTCAGATTGGCTCATAAATAAATAAATAAAATCTGTTTTTTTAACTTCCCCGTGAATTAACTGTATCCAAAAGGTGAAAATGTCTGCGCCTCAAACACATCCAACCCACCTCTACCACCATTTGCGTCCCCAGATTCAAAGGCCTGAGGCCAGATCCGTGAGCGTCGATTCCATTTTCTGACCTAGACCGGGGTGGCGTGTTCTACTCCGCGTCAAGAAATTTTTTTATTTTAGCCTCTGTGAAATACCCTTACACTGGATTAACGAGAGGGGCCGACCAACAGAGCTCTGCAGCTCAATTTCGATTTCGATTCTCTTGTGCTGAAACAATGGGAGTTCCACAGATTCATTAACGGGTAGGCATACAAGGACACAAAATTGTACGTGGAAAAACCCTCTTCGCATGTAAAAACTCCAGCGCAGTGAATAGTATAAACACTAATTAAACGTTGAATATAGAGTACAACTTACAACCTATGGTTAAAATTGCAGCGATATAGAACCAGGTACTGTAAACTAATATCTATGCGACAACCACAAGGGAGGACGCACAGCATTGGACTCCGGGGCTCCGAGAAATATTCTGGGGCTCCGAGAAATATTCTGTGTCGCAGCCAGACTTCAAGGTAGCTAAGGATTTGGATTGGGCTTCTAGAACGAAGCCATGGTCGTGTAAAGGTGCACACATCTATTGAATATTTAAATATTAATTAAATCTGCTCTGGCAATTGGATATGTGTTCCTAGTAGACCCACGAATATTCAAATTAGATTTAATTAATTAAAAATATTTTTAATATAAAATACTCTAAGTATCAACAGAATCACGTAGAACTCAGAATCTTGTCGACAAGAAAGTCACAATACAAGATTCCGAGTTCTACGTGATTTTGGAGCGGAAAATCATGGAAGTGGAGCTGAAAACCGGACTTCAGGTAAGTGGAGCGACCTAACACCCTCCGAGATTGATGGTTCTTCAATGTCTTCGAGTCCGTTAGTGCTTGCCAATCGTGCCCTTGACGTGGCCAAGTATTCGCTGGAGCAGTATGCTTCATTAATTTGTGTTAACGTCCCAACTTGATACAGTATCGTGTCCCTGACTTCCGAGTTATTACGCCACGAAACTCCGGGATGCTCCTCGCATTCGGTAGAGTTTAGTTTGGTGGTGAGTTTGGTAACGCTACTCCACCCTGCCATAATAATTTTTAAAACTATGAATTTTTTTATTTAATTTGTTTAAAGTTTAATAGGGATTTATTGAAATTACAAGTTTGGTGTGTGAAGTCTTCATAATCAAAGTGTTGTATGAGTTTTTGAGGGTGCTGAATTTATATATGTAATAAAAAACCAGTGTAAACAACATAAATCAAGATTTGGCCACTATTTTTTCACCTCCATAAAAATAATACTTAAAGACTACTCCTAATTAGTTTACTTGAACTTGGTGAGTTTGGTTATGTTACTCCACCCTGACATAATTAATTTATTTGAACTAGACTCCAAAATGTTTGCCAACTATGATGGTAGGGTTATGGTAATACTACTCAATGCAATGATTGCAGAACCAATCACATTGCAGATAAGTAAATTTAAATAATAATAAAATTCAACCTATAATGTTAAACTATAGAAAAGCTGCAATTATTTTTAATTAAAAACATAATATGTAAGCAATGAAAACAAAAATCCAATATGTAATACTATCCTGCCCACATGTATAATAATAATTATCACATGTATAATAATAATTATCCGAGTAGTTTTGGTGGGAAAGTGGAAAGTAGAAAGTACGTGCATATTTGAATCAAACTTGATAGGTTCGGCTTTATAAATACGTACATACATACAAGATAGGTTTGGCTTGATAAGTACGTACATATTTGAGACCCAACTTTATAAATTAGTTCATTTGATTCTTGTTCGCGGTCACTCCATGCTAGAGATCACCCAAGTCATAATATTTATAACTAGCTATCACACCGAGAGGTGTGACGGAATGCCGAAGGAATAAAAGATTGAAGAAAATTTTATAATTTCATTCTAATGTTTTGTTTGTACAGGCAATATAAAACCTTATTGGGTGACACTTTCTTGACTAACATCACATCCCTAAATTCTTTTTGCTAGTTTGGGAAATCCAAGATAATTGAGGTTTAAAACTTTACCAGCAGCCTTGTTGAATTCTTAATAAATAAGAGATATGGGCTACCCTTTTCTTCCACGCTCTTTCCTAAGAAATTTAAGAAGCCAAGATTTAACATCTTCCATTGAAGCTTTCTCCATGTTTGAAGGTCCATAATTTCTGATATAAAACACTCGAACATTCTGATAATCTTCAGTCTGGATTTGATGCAGATATCTTGTTGAGTGTAATTCACTTTTTCCAGTTTTCCCATTAAAGCATTGATCATGTGGCATTTGGCACGAAAGGCCACGGTAATTCCCATGATATTCACTATACCATATGGGATCAGTAAATGACCAATACACTAGCATTGTAGGAATATAATCAAAAGGCCTGCAATGGCTAGTAAAAGTAGAGAATGAGGACATATTTTCAGTATAAGGGACTACACCCATAGTGTTGAAATCGACATTTTCAAAATAAGCTGGGAGTAGCATGTCCCTCACGTAATAAAAAAAAATATACAAAGGAAAGTAATCAACGAGCTAATTCTAATGCTGGTTAATAAAGTTGCCTTGGTTTCTACAGCATGAAAAATTATCCAGTCAATCAGTTGGAAACTTACAGCTAGGCCAGACTCCCAAAAAGCATCAATGGAAAAAACTTGAGCATTTTTGGCATTGTATGCACTCAAAACAATTTCACGCAACCATCACTAGCAGACGGTCCTATTCATGTTCTGTTCTAGGGTTTTGTTTTCGTTAGGACATCAAATTGTGAGCCTTCTTTATGACAGCTCGTGTGGCTACATATAATACATGCAAAATATCTACGTTTCAAAATAGTAAGCCATATTAATGGATATTCACAACATCTCTGGCTCTTGTCTACTAAGCAGGTAGTAGGATATGTTACACATACTTTAGCGTTTCTTAAATTGAGTAAACAAAAACCTGAATTTGAAAATCTATAAGACTAGAGTAGTTCTGTTGCTGCTAGTCTTCGGTTTGAACAATCTAAACTTTTAGAAGATAACAAATCACTTTAAAAGAATATTGAATATCTTCACTCCCTCGGCCAACAGATAGAATTTGATGTATAAAATTTAAAAGTGTCTGTTGTTTTCAAGATATGTATAAAAGAATGTAAATATACTGCAACATCAACCGTTAGAATTTGATGTATAAGATTTAAAAGTGTCCGTTCTTTTCAAGATAGGTATAAAAGAATGTAAATATACTGCAACATAAATATACAAAATATTGAAAAAACAGAAATTCTATTTGAAGGAAAAAAGATAGGTATAAAAGAATGTAAATATACTGCAACATAAATATACAAAATATTGAAAAAACAGAAATTCTATTTGAAGGAAAAAAAGCAAAGATATGTATAAAAGAATGTAAATATACTGCAACATAAATATACAAAATATTGGAAAAACATAAATTCTATTTGAAGGAAAAAAAAACAAAAAGTACGATGGCAAAGGAAGAATAGAGGTTAAATATCACTATGGTCCTAAAAAGATAAATAAAAACCTATTCTAGTGGTAAAATGTTATTTCCTCTTGAAAAATGCTATGATAGGGCATCATGTATTAACGTAGGGTTGCAACCTACAAATTTACAGAAAAACAATGTTTCTTTCAAAAAATTTTGGTTAAATCGTTATTATGGCTCGTGGTATTCGAGCTCAACCAATGATTCTTTCAAAAAAAAAGGTTAAAGTGTTACTATGGGTCACCTGATATCTAGAGAAAATCTTGTAAGAGTTGATTAACATAAAATATATGTTACAATTTGAAATAATTTACAATATTGCATTGGAAATTATTAATAAAAGAATATTGGGCTTTGGTAGTTTGTTGATGGAATAGACTTTTTAAATTCAAATTGAAAACAAAATTGTTTGAAAATTGTGGAAGCCACTACAAAATAAGCTAGATGGTTTTAACTGCCTTGAAAGAAACAAATCTTAAATGAACTTCTTGTTTTACATAAGATTGAATGTCCAATATAAATATTATCTATTAGAATGGTGTATACATGATATCTAGAAAATATGTATACATTTATTAAAGCTTCTCTAGGTGGATAACCCTTTTAAGATGAAAATAAGAATCAAAATACTAAAAAGAGAAAAAATAAACCTCTCTAATTACTGGAGGTAGATGGACCTTGGCAAGAGTTGTACTCTCATTGCAAGAAACAAGCGTCTTACTCTAGTACCCAACACAGCGTCACTAGATTCCAATAGTTACCTAATACAAAATCAAATAGTAATTTAAGTCATAAAAGTTCATAATGTAAAGTATGTCATGATACTCTCAGCAATGGTGCATGCAACATACCTCTTCATTGACATGGATTTCGTGGTCTCCATACAACTGTAATGCCTCCTCAACATGGGTACCGGTGTATACAAGATATGCACATTACCAGCAACCTTGTTCAGCCTTTACCTACTTGTTAGAATATCATAAAATGGGATCACACATCAGACATCAAAATAATGGTGGACACAACTTACCAAGCACAAGACTCAATATTGAATATATTCATATATTTAGAGTACTAAACAAGATTGTCTTCGAGAATCCATAGACAGTCTTGTCCCAATAACTGAAGGTAATTAGACGAGAAGCAGCTTTAGCAAATGTGAAAATGGCATACTTTTTGTATGTGAACTAGTTGAGCCATGTTACGATGGTTATTTTTTATTGTATTTAAGTATGTTTAGGTGATATGATTTAAAGCTTTGTTTTTTAATAGACTTGGGACCATAAATAGCTCATTTTTTGGACAGAGAGGCAAATCAACAATAAAAAGAATGCCACAAGGTACTTAACAACAAAAGAAAATAATATATGAAGTCGCTTTAACGAATAGGAAAGAGGAAGCTATTTTATTGTTAAATAATGAATCCATACAGGTGAGGATCGTTTTATAGATGAGGAATGACCTGTTATAGAGTTTTGTGAACCCAACATTTCGGACTACCAAGTGAGTCCATCATCAGGGGATGCATCAATAGATATTCACTAGATTTTAATGATTTATCCAAGAGCTCTATTTAGGGTATATATAGGTTTTTAAAGGAAAGATATATGAAATTTAGTCGGCCATTATCTTATTAATTTTTCATTTATTATTATTATTATTTAATTAATTTATTAATTTGTTTAATTAATTAGTTAATTAATAAGATTAAAGGGATAAATTAATTAATTAATTTTATTCTCTATTGAATTAATTATTATGTTTATTAATTTTATATAAAATTAATTATTTAAATAGTTTGTTTAGTTAATTAATTAATTTGTTTAGATGATTAATTAAGTTATCTGATTAATTAGTTAAAATAATAGATTAATTAATTAATTTTATTATTTATTATTTTTTAATATGTTTATTAATTATTAATTTATTAGTTTGATTAATTAATTAATTAATTAATGAGGTAAAGGGATAAATTAATTAATAAATTTTTATTATTTATTGATTTAATTATTATTTTTTTTAATAATTTTATGCAAAATTAATTTCCTTAAAACATTCATTGCTTTGTTTGATTAATTAGCTAATTTATTTGATTAATTAATTAAAAGAATGAATTAATTTTATTATATTATTTATTAATATGTTTATTAATTTAATTTTATGTATTTATTTTTTCATTAATTATTTATATATTTTATTTGATTAATTTATTTTATTGATTAATTAATTAATTAATTGTTATTTAATAAATTAATCAATTAATAACTTAATTAATTAATTAATTGTTATTTAATAAATTAATAAATTAATAACTTAATTAATTAATTTATTATGGATTCATTATTTAACAACATCAAGTCCTACCATGGAAGGGACATGATGGACAGCGCATCAGAGTTCCAGAAATTAAGATTATCCAGAGCTAAACTCATCTCCAATCTAAATTTTCTTAAAAATTGTAGAGACAACAATCTAATTCCTAAATTTTCTATCTGCAAACATCCTCTTCGCTTGGGTAGAAATCTGTTCAGTTTCAAAAAATTAAGTGAAACCCTAGTTAGAAATGAAATTAAATGGGTTAGGTCAAAATTAATAAAAACTTCCCAGAAACTTCTTTCTTCTCATCTATACCTTTCCTCATATCTTAGACATGATCTATGGCAATCCTTGGATGCAATTACATTTATAAAATCTGATAAATGGTTAACTAAGGACAACAACCAGAAATTAAAAAAGTTAAATAATTTACGCAATGTTTATGAAGAGTACAACCCATGCTCTCATAGACACCAGGGTTATTCTAGTTTACGCACTCAGAACTTTAATCTTGATTCCTCCAGAACTCAAGCTTACCAAAAGCAGCAGAGTGATAACAATATAGCAGAAAGAAATAGCGAAGTCATAAATAATGTTAACAGCGCAGTTATTAATAAAAATAAAAATAGCGTATATATCAGTAACACGCAGGGAATCAGTAATACCCAGTGTGAGAGATTAGCCACTGCATTGTCCACTATTAATAAGGTTAATGTTCCTCATTTCAATTCAAAAATGAACAACAGAGTTATTAATAAAAATAAAAGCAGCGTATATATCAGTAATATGCAGGGAAAGGCAATATGCAGCAGTAATACGCATTGTGAGAAAGTAAACAACGTGGCAAGCAACGTGGATCTCTCCATCAGGCACAACAATACGCAAGAAACCTCACTGATTCACCCCAATCCGCAGTCCACTCATCCTCCGCCTGATGTGACAGCTAGCAATGGTCTTATACACAGTGCAGCAACTGAGGATAGAAAAATACAAGGCTATAAAACAGTGAACAATGGTCTTATAAACAGCGCAGCAACAAAGGATAGGGAAATACAAGGGTATAAAACATTGGATTTAAATAACGCAAATTTAAATGAAAATAACGCAGATATGAACATAAACGTGGATCAAACAAACAACCCATCCACTAGCTTAAAAACTCAAACCTCACAGCCCAATCTAAGTAGGACCTTAGATAAAGCCCAGGTCATTAACTTATCAGACATCCACCTAGATTATGCAACTGAATCCATCCTGAAAAAAGGTCTAAATTTTTCCATAACCCCTAATAAAATACCTGTGGAAGAAGTCATCAGTAATATTGAAGTAGCTATTAAAAACCTAGACATAGCAAAAAGTGAAGAAATCAGACAAGATATTGCAAAGATTTAAGAACCTCTAAACCTCCTGCATCTAACATTTCCCTAGAAGAAAAAAGAGCTTTAAACAACCTTAGAAAAAATAAAAACATAGTCATCCTAAAGGCTGATAAGGGAAATGCAACTGTAATCATGAACAGAATTGATTATGACAATAAAATGGAAGAACATCTAAATAACAGTGGATGTTATAAAATCATTGATAAAGATCCCAGTGAGAAAATCATGCGGGAAGTAATTAAGAGAATCAAAGAATCATCGCTTGATGATATCAAAAAAAAGAAAAACATTCCTAATAGTGCCATTATTCCTAGAATTTATGGGGCTCCTAAAGTCCATAAACCTAACATACCTCTCAGACCTATAGTTAATACCATAGGTTCCCCTACTTACCTTCTGGCAAAACACTTGGCCAAAAAACTTAGACCCCTATCTGGTAATACCCCCTCTTATATTAAAGACTCCTATTCTTTTGTTCAATGGATTAATAACATAGAAATGAAAGATGAAGATCTGATGGTTAGCTTTGACATTGTATCCCTTTATACCATGATTCCTATTGGTGAAGCTATTGAGATCATTAGAAACATCACTGATAAAGAAACTGTGGATCTTCTGGAGCTATGCTTAAGATCCTCCTACTTCAGTTTCAAAGGTAAAATTTATGAACAAACTCATGGTGTGGCTATGGGCTCTCCTCTATCCCCCATAGTTGCCAACATCTTTATGGAGCACTCTGAACAAAAGGCTCTTAGGTCATTTCCATACACCCCTGATGAATGGAAAAGGTTTGTAGATGACATATTTGCCAAGTGGAGTCATGGGAAAGAAAAACTTGACCTATTCCTCAATCACTTAAATAGTCTCTCTGACCATATAAAATTCACTATTGAAATTGAAAATAACAGCTAGCTTCCCTTTCTTGATATCCTTCTTACTAAAAGAGATGGGTCCCTTGGTTTCCAAGTCTATAGAAAGAAAACCCATACAGAACGATATCTTCATGCAAATTCCCATCACCACCCTAAGCAGAAGATTGGCATCATTAGAACCTTAACCACTAGGGCGGCCAGAATATCTGATCCTGACCATTTAAATGATGAGCTCAACCATCTTCACAAAGTGTTTGAACTAAATGGCTATAATAGAAATACCATCAAGAAAGCCATGCACCTATCCCTAAACAAGAATAACAAGGATATCAAAGACCAAAATTTATCAACTCCTAAGGTCTCCCTTCCATACATAAAAGGCACCACTGATAAAATTACTAAAATTCTTAATAAACATAACATTAATGTAGCCTTCACCCCTGTTAACACCATTAGACAATTAGTCAACTCAGTCAAGGATCCCATAAACCCTAACCTTCAAAAAGGTGTTTATGTGATTCCGTGCTCATGCGGTAAGGAATACATAGGTGAAACAGGTAGGTCTCTTAATATTAGAATTAAAGAACACACTGCTGACTTAAGAAGAGAAAGGACCTCAAAATCGGCCTTAGCAGAACATGTTCATTCTTCCTCTCATTACATCTGCATGGAAGAAGTCAAGCTGGTTAGAAGAGAAGACCACTATCTTAAAAGGAAAATCAAAGAAGCCATTGAAATAGAAAAAAGGAAGAATAACCTAAACCGGGACGATGGATTAAAGCTAAGCAACACGTGGAAACCTTTACTTGAAATCCTAAAAAATCAATAAATAACTCATTATTAGGTCATTAATTAATTTATTTATTTATTTATTTATTAATTAATTCATCAATTAATTAATTAATTAATTAAGTTATTAATTGATTAATTTATTAAATAACAATTAATTAATTAATTAATCAATAAAATAAATTAATCAAATAAAATATATAAATAATTAATCAAAAAAATAAATACATAAAATTAAATTAATAAACATATTAATAAATAATATAATAAAATTAATTAATTCTTTTAATTGTCCACCTGGGGTAGCACAAGCGGCAAGGGCCGTGGAAATGAAGTCTCACCGAACCGGAGATCTTGGGTTCAAATCTTGGGCTACCCTTCCCCCGTAGAGGGGTACATAATGGACATGTAAATCGGAGAGTCCCACCCCAGCTTACAAAAAAAAAAAAAAAAAAAATTCTTTTAATTAATTAATCAAATAAATTAGCTAATTAATCAAACAAAGCAATGAATCTTTTAAGCAAATTAATTTTACATAAAATTATTAATAAAAAAAATTAATTAAAACAATAAATAATAAAAATTTATCAATTAATTTATCCCTTTACCTCATTAATTAATTAATTAATTAATCAAACTAATAAATTAATAATTA
Organism: Pinus tabuliformis; assembly: GCA_031772625.1. NCBI lineage: Eukaryota > Viridiplantae > Streptophyta > Pinopsida > Pinales > Pinaceae > Pinus > Pinus tabuliformis. The sequence continues at coordinate 980,248,016 of CM062815.1, forward strand.
ATAAACATATTAATAAATAATAAATAATAAAATTAATTAATTAATCTATTCTTTTAACTAATTAATTAGATAACTTAATTAATCATCTAAACAAATTAATGAATTAACTAAACAAATTATTTAAATAATTAATTTTATATAAAATTAATAAACATAATAATTAATTCAATAGAGAATAAAATTAATTAATTAATTTATCCCTTTAATCTTATTAATTAACTAATTAATTAAACAAATTAATAATAATAATAATAATAAATGAAAAATTAATAAGATAATGGCCGACTAAATTTCATATATCTTTCCTTTAAAAACCTATATATAACCTAAATAGAGCTCTTGGATAAATCATTAAAATCTAGTGAATATCTATTGACGCATCCCCTGATGATGGACTCACTTGGTAGTCCAAAACGTTGGGTTCAAAAAACTCTATAACAGGTCATTCCTCATCTATAAAGCTATTTTATATCTCGGCCTAGTTGAGCCATGTTATAAGGCCTATTTTTTGTTAGGTCCCTATAATACTAGTGATTACCCCATTACTATTGTAGTTATATCCCTTATTAATATTGTTGTGCCCCTATTGTCCCCATATTATTATTACTGTGCCCCATAGAATCCCTCTATTGTTATTTTTGTGCCTTTATATTATTATTGTTAGGTCGACTCGGTTATATTGTGACTCCTTAGACTCTTATATATAAAAAGGAGGTTTTGTCATTTGAATAATCAAAGAATCATTCATTTGTGTAACGTAAAGGAGGTTTACCCCTTGAAGAGGCCGAATTCTAAGGCGATGATCTATCTTTCCTATCTTTTTGTGAGCTGGTTTCATAAGGTTATGCGTATATACAGAAGTTTCACATATACGTGGAAGATATGTGCATATAGAGAAGTTTTACATATAAAAAAGATATACGCATATCTTCTGTATATGCACAATTTCCGTATATGCGAAATTTCCGTATATGGAAGTTGTGCATATGTGGTAGATACACATACATAAAAGATGTGCATATACAGAAGATATGCAAATATAATAAAGTTACACATATACAGAAGATATGCGCATATACGGAAGTTGCGCATATACGGTATATGCACATATAAAGAATCAACATTGATATGTTGTCTTTGTTTCTTGGTCTCACCTAATTAGTGAAGACAAAAACATAATTCTTGTTAGTAAAAGTGGGGTTAATCACCTCCTTATAATACCTTAGCTTCATTTTTTCCTGTAACACCTTATCATCCCATAACTTATCCTTAAATTTGGAAGTAATAGTGTTTTTAATATTATTCTTACCATATGTTCGGATAATTCCCTTTTAATATTATCCTTACCATATGTTCAGATAATGCCCTTTAAATATTATCCTTACCGTGGTAAGTTCAGATAGGCCTCTCTTACCATATGTTCTTAGTAATTCCCCTAGCACTGAAACTGACTTAATGCTCAAAGTAGCACTTAAAGTGAGTTATTGCACAAAGAGTATAGAAAGATATGTGATTCAACTAATTTCATACACGATGTTCAAGTAATTTTTTTGTATATACACAACATTCGTATATTTGCATATAAAGAAGATATGTGCATATCTTCTGTATATGCACAATTTCTGTATATGCGCAATTTCTGTATATGGAATTTTCACATATACGATAAATGCACATATATAAAAGACGTGCATATACGAAAGATATACACATATAAGGAAGTTACGCATATACGGAAGATATGCGCATATACGGTTTATGCACATATACAAAATATGAACATATACGGAAGTTACATATATTAAAGTTGCACATACATAGAGGTTATGCATATATACGAAAGTGCCACATATACCTGGAAGATATGTGCATATAGAAAAGTTTTTCATATACAGAAGATATGCGCATATATTCCGTATATGTACAATTTCTGTATATACGCAATTTCCATATATGGAAGTTGCGCATATACAGTAGATGTAAATATATAAAAGAGGTGCATATACAGAAGATATGCAGATATAAGAAAGTTACACATATACGGAAGATATGCGCATATATGGAAGTTGCGCATATATGGTAGATGCACATATACGGAAGTTACATATACTAAAGTTGCACATACATGGAGGTTATGCGTATATACAAAAGTTGCACATATACTTGGAAGATATGTGCATATAGAGAAGTCTCGCATATACGGAAGATATGCACATATCTTCCGTATATGTACAATTTCCGTATATGCGCAATTTCCATATATGAAAGTTGTGCATATACGGTAGATGCAAGACGTGCATATATGGAAGATATGCACATATAAGAAAGTTGCGCATATACAAAAGTTGCGCATATATGGAAGTTGCACATATACAAAATATGCACATATACGGAAGTTACATATACTAAAGTTCCACATACATGGAGGTTATGCATAGATACAGAAGTTGCACACATACGTGAAAGATATGTGCATATCTTCTGTATATGCACAATTTTCGTATATGCAAAATTTCCGTATATGGAAGTTGCGCATATGCGGTAGATACACATACATAAAAGACGTGCATATACGGAAGATATGCAAATATAATAAACTTACACATATACAAAAAATATGCACATATAAGGAAGTTGCGCATATACAGTAGATGCACATATAAAGAATCAACATTGATATGTTGTCTTTGTTTCTTGGTCTCACCTAATTAGTGAAGACAAAAAAATAATTCTTGTTAGTAAGAGTGAAATTTCGTGATAAATTTAGTTCTAATTCAAGGACCCCAAGTTAGTTCCTCATAGTGTGTGACAGTAAATATTAGTAATATATCCTTTATTTTTATGATCCTATCTCTAATACTTGGTAGAGAGAGATCTTGTCATCACTATAGAGTCAGAGATGATGGAATCCTTAAGATGCCACTGGATTTCTAATCTTCTTGATGTTCCCCTAGCATCTACTGTTATGAATTAGAAACCCTTACATATTGGTTGAGTTATTTTAGGCATTTGGTGCTCCAAACATTTAGTTTGTTATAACATAACATTTATTGGATTTCCTAATATTATTTTTTATTTAGGAAGTTTGTGTTTGTATTTTCTATTCAAACTCCTTTCGTTCCATGATGTAACATTCATTAAGTTGTCAATTTCCTATCTTTATCTATTGAATCAATTGCCTATTATATTTTCATGCTCCTTTTTTCTCTTCTCCAATAATTTTTATATTTTCCTTTTTGTCGAATTTTGTATCTCTTTTTTATGCAACCAGCGCACAAAATAGAAGAAAAAATAGGTCAAGGACTTCAAAATCAACCTCTTCGAGGGGGAAACCTCCTTTACATTACACAAACGAACAATTCTTGGATGATACAAATGACAATACCTCCTTTCTATATATAGGAGTCTAAGGGGTCACAATATAGTTAAAGTCGACATAACACTAATAATGTAAGGGAACAACAATAACAATAGTGGTATTTTATGGGGCACAATAATAACAATATGGGGAAAACATGGGCACAAAAAAAAAATAAGGGGCTACAATGAAAATAATAATAAGGAAATACACTAGTATTATGAGGACCTAACATGCCCTCTCCTTCAGAAAAGTGTTGTCCTGAACGCTTGAGTAGTTTTGGATGCTTTTGTATAAAATTATCATCCTCCTATGTGAAATATTTAGTGGGTAAGTTCTTCCACTTGATGAGATACTCTAAAATTGATTGATTCCGTAGTTGTCGAGTTCTTATTTTTGTGGTTGTTTCAGGTTCCAATATGATTTTTCCTTCCTCGTCATGTTTTGGCAATATTGTTTGAACTGGGAGCTTGTCACATATAACCTTACTTAAGCATGATACATGGACAACTAGGTGCACTCGGGACGTTGTAGGAAGCTCCAATTTGTATGCCATAGTACCAATCTTTTGTAACACAATGTACGGACCATAATAATTTGGTGATAATTTATTATCCATATTATACAGAAGTTGTGTGCATATAGAGGTTAAAGTTGCACACAACTTTTTTATATACACATAAATGAAAGTTGTGAATATACGATAGATGCACTTATACAGAAGCTGCACATATATGAAAGATATGCATATCTTCTGTATATGCAACACTTCTGTATATGTGCAACTTCCGTATATGCACATATAAAAAATTTGCGTATATACAAAAGTTGAGCGTAACTTCCATAATATGAATACATGGAAATCTCGAGATATGCACAATTTTTGTATATCTGCATATTTTCTGTATATGTGCATATCTTTCATATATGCACAACTTTTGTATATACGTATGTTCTATATATGTCTATAACTTCCGTATATGTGCAACCTCTACATATGCATATGTACGGATGATATCCACATATACGAAAGATATATGCATATACATAAGGCATGCAGATATTCAAAAGATATGCATATACGAAAGTCGCACAACTTTTATATATGCACATCTTCTGTATTGCAAAATCTTATGTATATACATAACTTCCATATATCCCCAACTTTCATTTACATGCATATAGGCAACTTCTGTATATGCACATATTTTCTATATATGCACGACTTCTGTATATGAAAATATAGGAAAATTGTACATATATGAAAGATATGTGCATATATGGAAGTTGCAGATATACAAAAAATATGTGATAAAAAAGCATATACGGAAGTTACATATAGGCAAGTTCAATATATGCACATATTTTTTGTATATGCACAAATTTCGTATATGCAAATATACAAAAATTATACATATATGAAAGATATGTGCATATATGGAAGTTTCATATATACGAAAAATATGTGATAAAAAAGATGTGAATATATATAATATATGCACATCTTTCGTATATACGCATGTCTTCCATATATGAACAACTTCCATATATGTTCATATCTTTCGTATATGCACATATCTAGAGGTACCTCAATTGTAAATCAAATCAAATTATAAGGAGTTAGGGCTTGAATTGGTTGAACCTTTGCAAGATCGACCTTGACGACCCTAATGACCTCCTATGACGAAAGAAAAGAAAGACGAGGGAGCAGGATATCCTTTCAAAATGTTTCTCGAAGAAGTCCTTGAGTGACAAAGGAATAAGATCATGGACAACTTTGCCCAGATCCTTCGGTGGATGCCCACAAGTGATGCATCTTCATCCAGTAGCCACCTTAGAGGTGTCATTCCTTTTAAGGTACAAGTCAAATTTGACATTCCCATATTTGAAGGCCAAATAGATGCAGATGTCGTAGATAAATGGTTAAATCGGTTGGAAGGATATTTTTTGGTTCATGATTTTTCCAATAGGGAAAAAATTGCTTTTGCACTCCTAAAACTTACCTCCCATGTCAAGGAGTGGTGGGAAACCTATTGTGAGTAGAGGGATGAGAGAGAAACCCTCATTGTTTTAAGTCACACCCACTTGCAATTCTTTTCGAGACGCAATCAAGGAATATTATTACCTTGTCGGGAGCTATGAAGATAAGTACATAATATGGACCACACTGCGGCAAGGAAGGGGCCAAAACGTTCTAGAGTGTACAAATATTTTTCATACCCTTTGCACAAAGTTGGGTATGAAGGATTCTAAGCAGCATTTGGTATTCAAGTACTGTGTCTGTTTACATAAATCTTTCATATATGCACAACTTTTGTATATATCCATATTTCTTGTATGTGTACAACTTCTGTATAGGTGCAACTTCCGTATATACGCATATCTTCTGTATATGCACATATAAAAAACTACGAATATACAAAAGTTGTGCATAGCTTCCATAGTATGTATGGACTGTAGTCTCAAGATATGCATAGTTTTTGTATATGTGCAACTTATGTGTATGTGCAGATCTTCCATATATGCGCATCTACCATATATGCATATATATTGTATATGCACAACCTCTAGATATGTGCATATATGAAATATATGTATATATACGAAAGTTGTGCATATATGAAAGACATGCGTATATATGAAATATGTGTATATCTTCTATATATGTACATCTTATTTATCACATATCTTTCATATATGTGCAACTTCGAATATGCACATATCTTTCATATATTTGCATATATAGAAAATATATGCATATATGGAAGTTTCCTATATGCAAATTTTGTATATGTGCATATCTTCAGTATATGCACAGTATATGCACATATACGAAATTTGAGAATAATCAAAAGATATGTCCATATATGGGAGTTATGTATATACAAAATATTTTTTGATCCATAAGATGTGCATATATAGAACTTGCACGACCTCTGTATATGCACATCTTTTGGATATCTGTATGTTTTCCATATATGCACATATCTTTCGTATATGTGTTTCTTTTGTATATGTGCATATCATTGATACTTTCACATATGTAGAGGTTGCAGATCTACAGAAGTTACATATATATAGAGAATATGTGTATATATAAAAGTTGTACATATACGAAAAGTATGCGCTTATACAAAGTTTTCACATATGTATGCACAACATTTATATATGTGCATATACTGAAGTTTCACATATATGGAAGCTATGTGCATATACGAAAGTTTCACATATATGGAAGATATATAGAGAAGTTGAGCATATACGGAAGATATGTGCATATACATAAGTTATGCAGAACTTCACTCTTTGTATAAGCGCAACTTCCGTATATGCACATCTTCTATATATGCATAAATAGATATGAATATATACGGAAGTTGCACATATACATAAATTGTGCATATACGAAAATTGTACATATATGGAGGTTGCATATATACAGTGGCTAAAGTTACACATAAATTATCTATATACACATCTTCCATATGTGCACAACTTTTGTATATGTGCATCTACCGTACATGTGCAACTTCCATATGTGTCCATATACAGAAGTTAAACATATACAAAGTTGTGCACAACTTCAACTTACATACATACATAACCTCTGTATATGCGCAACTTTCGTATATGAACAAATTCTGTATATACATATAAGAATGTTATGAATATACAAAAGATATGCGATGCAAAATACGTGCATATCTTTCATATATGCGTAACTTTTGTATATGCACATATTTTTCCTATATATGTTTATTTCGTATAGTGAATTTCTTCTATATATGTGCATATTTGGAAGTTGCGCATACATAATAGATGTGCATATTTTTAATATATTTTTGTTTTGATGCGCACAATGTGTACACTCTATGGTGATAGGGTGCATTTTTATGTTAGTGTCCCACGACTGAAATCCTGTGGGCACAAATCCAACTGTGTTAAGGGTTAATGTGGTCCATGTTGGGTGGAATTGCCAAGCAATTTTGATGACTTAGATACCTTTGGGTCACAAGTTCTGACATATATCAAAATATTAAAACACAATCTTTTACTCCTACTATAAACAAATTTCACCTTAATCATATGAATCATATTTTGAAGGAAAAGTAACATATCACTATTAAAATAACTCAAAATTTCGGCATTTCATCTTTTCACACCACATTCAAATTCATTATAAAAGTTTTATTAACATTAGAATTTATTTTAAGTTAGCACTTGTGGGATGAGTTATTTTAAGCTGAATATTTTTGGTGGTAAATTAGTTGTACAACTTGAGAAAAAACATGCACCATATTGATATTACAAGACAACATATTCCACATTATAATGTATATATAACAATGTCCGTTTAAGAACAATGAAACTTACATTAAAGTCTTCCCATATGATACCAACACAAAATAAAGGTTTTAGAATAATAGTGGTCAAAAATCATGTAAAATTATCATTATCTCACATAACATAAATGAAGAATACATCAATACACTTCTTTATTTTCTAAGATGCCATGTACATATGTTCATATTTATAGTTACATTGAAGTTAAGGTGCATTCACTTTAGTGGTGATATAATGAAAAATGATTTAGAGAAATATGGCATCTAAATAGTTACATTGATTTAACAATCATATGACTCACAACAAGACAATGCAATAATTTTAGTTGATATAATGCAAAATTATTTAGAACAAATCACTAATTTTAGCAATGACATAACACAAAATAGTAGAGTGCATTTGATATGGCTAATGATACAATTTAAAATGAATTATAGAAATCATGAAGCTTCATATATTTTAATAATAACATAATATAATATAATAAGGTGTATTATTTTTAGTGATGATACAATGAACAATTCATTAATTCAAGAAATAATATCAATTGATTCTGTGCATTGGTTTTGGTTTTAATTGTAAATAGTCGAAATTATTAGATGAAACTACTCACACATTAATATAACACAAAACCGCGTTAATATATATACCATAATGTTATAAAATAAAAAATCTCAAATATAAGTTTTAAAATCCACAACTTGATTTCTCTAATATTTCACACATTAAAATGATTTATAATATTAAATTATTAAAATTCTAATATATATATATATATATATATATATATATATAAAGGTATGAAAATTAAAATAAAGAATAAAATGTAAATATAATTGTGACTGAGAAACTAAAAAATGCAACTGCTATAGAAAAACAACAACGTATTAGCTCCACTACAATATGAATTAAAAGTTTGAAAAGGTTGGAAAACTAGGAATGATCCATTAAGAATGAGTTTATTCAAGGTATCCCAACTCTTTTCAATGATTTGTTTACAAACATTTATAACCTTGTTTTCACTTGCAAACGTCAATATTCATCCCCTTTCGCCATTTTTGAAATCGCCATCTTTGTAAATGGTGACGTGGTTGTAGAAATGATCTTCATCTCTAAATAATTTGGAGTCGTGTGTCCACATATACATATGCAGCATCAAATTGTCTTCTTCGTCTCCACCGGTGGTTTCAAACACCTCAGATTTGGTATGCACGCTTCAAATTTGACATTAAACTTCACATAGCCTCTTCCTGGTGAAATATTACAAAGAAACAAGAGGGAAGAATAGTAAGAAAGGCACATACCTTGAAATATCTTCAGGCAAATATCAAAACATGTCGTTTATGCTAGCTGAAAGAGGGCTTAAAACAGGAAACAAACCATAGATTCATACGCTGCTTCATTTTTCTTGAGAGCATTTTCTGGTTATGGCTGTCCATAATGGCCTTTGTCGTTCTCTTTACATTTCTAGCTACCTGCTTCATGATTTCCTCAAAATAATCCTCTCTTAATTTCTGAATGAAACTTTCCAACTTATCTTTAAAGCTTTCTTTGATATAAAACTGATAACTCCGATGAAATTCTGGTTTGGCTAAGTAACATTGATTTTCCATGAACCTGTAACCAAAGTAGTAGGCATTGTCTTCTTGGCATCAAGGAGACTCACGAAGTCCATGCTCAAACCACACCATAATCCTTCGATTTAAATAACTAGTTCAATAAACCATAAACATCGAGTTGTCATCAACTTGGACAATCTTTGACATCTACTGTGTAGTGACCGGGAGTTTAGCGACAACTGAAACTCATCTGACCCAACTTTTTGACCAGGGATTTAATCTTTTCTACCATCCTTCCAAATTTCACAGTGTAATTTGAAGTTTTTGGTCATCCTTTCAATGATTAAGACCCAAATGCCCAAAACTTCGCTTCCTGTCGATAAAAAGGCATGGGGAACTTAAACCATGCTCTGATGCCAAGGGCTGCACCAGACCATTCATTTGAAAAATCCTCGATGCCTTTTACCCTAGCATTCGAAATGCACAATGCTTTTTGTGGACTTCCTTGACAATCGTATTCTCTGTTTCCATGGCTACACACCTTCAAACCACCTTTACCTGTCTGCTTTTCCTGATTTTTAACAGAGCTTTCTTTCTTAGTCCATCCTGTACCATGGGCTCATTTCAAAATTTTCTGTTTGAAATCTTTGGTGCCCGTGGAGACAGAATTTGAATTTTTGGGGATGGAGGAAAAATTGATTGCGGAGCTGTGAAGAAATCCATGATGCGCCACTGCTCGGTTTGAAAATCCGGCACGATGCATTGAATAGTTCGAAATCTGAAATGCTGAGATGGTAGATAGCTGGACGTCTCATCCATGCATTAAATTCAATTCAATGGTGGAGCAGAACGGACAACTGAGGTAGAGGATACTGAAAATATGGCTCTGACATTGTTGCCGGAAAATATGACCATGTATGAACATACATATATTTTCACATGATGATAATGTCATGGCAGCCAAAACCCATTAATGGAACTGCAGCCGGTACTGTAAGGGAGAGCATTAATGGATTTATAGATTTGGAAATAGGCTTTTCCTTGGTTTCACTAAGTCCTTCAAGCCAACCAGAAGCCTTCATTTTATGGATGGCTATAATTTATTAAATTTTTTATAATATCTAATATAAAAAACTATATTCAACATATAAAATAAATATTGAGTATAATCATTAAATAGTTGATGGTGCAAGCTAGGCTCCAAACTTGACATTCGCTTCACTAGCACTTGTTTGGGACCCTTATCACTCCCTACTTGAAGTTTTCCCTCCCTACTTGAAAGCATGTCTTTCAATGGTTATCTATTTTTACTTCTTCCAGTGTGTATTTGCATAAATATCCATCATTTGTAGCTATGTACTTTGTATGTTGAAACTGTCTCCTTATTGTTCTCCCTTCACTAACATGGCTAATTGAGATTTCAAGAGTTTGATTGAACAACACCCCCTTGAACTCTAGCTTTGGCATTGTTGAGGATGTTTCTAATACCTTGAGTTCAACACACTAAGGATGAGGCCAATGTTTCATGGGTACTATTTTCCCTTCATTGTGAGTGTGTTCATCTCTAACAAGGATTGTGGTATTATTTTTTTCATGGGCATTGTTTTCTCTTCTTTTTTATTGAGTTTAGCTCTAGGTTTAGTCTCGATGGGAACAAGCTTTATCCTTGTTTGGCTTGTGGTTTTGCCAAGGATTATTGACCTATTTCATAGGAATTGTTTTCCCTTTACCATGATTGTGTTTGGATCCACTGAGTATTGTCTACAACCTAACAAACTTATCCGTCATGACCAAGTTCAACACTAGCACTATTGGAAACCTTATCCCTCTATGACTAACTTCAACTCTAGTCTTGTCAAAACCTTAGCTTTGATACCATCTTATACTAGCTTGGTAAGTTTTCTTGCCATTTTAAAATTCATAATATTTTTTTATTCTAGAGATTTAGAATAGTTCTTTTTTGTTTCTAGAGAGAGATTTGGATGCTAATGTTAAGTTTTTATGATAGTGTTATATATTTTTTATTTATATAATTCATGTACTGATGTTGTAGCTAGATATATGTTGAATCTCTTCTTTGTTAGTCTTAGCATTATATAGGAACCCACATTATATGTGACATTATATCACACTTATTTAGCCATGTTTCGAGGAAGTACATTTCAATTCACAACAAACCACTACAAAGTCAAGTTTACACCTAATATAAGCTTTAATATGTTGCATAGGCCTGGCTTGAAAGCCTTCCACTACTACATATTGTATTTGTGCAGTGGAATCTACCACACCAATGACAAGCTAACTTTTAGTGAGCATCATCGACACCTGTACCATATAAATCAATCCTTGTACAACAAGTTGAGGCGAAGGGGGGCCTACAACCCTATTAAAGATCATAAGAGTTTCGAGTTAATTCTTTATTATCTTTCCTACATAAAAAAGGATGAGTATGATTAAAAATGAAAAGAAATAAGCTTGGAGGATGTGTAATTTCTAAAGAAAAATTGTCTGAGACTAAGCCTTCCAATGCAAAATAGAGAATTACATGATCTAGAAAGTATTTTGACTACATATAACCTACAGAAAATGGCCATAAAACAACACGCTTTGTGACACATCTGATTAACCAAGGGAGATGAAATAAAAAACCCAAAGGGATGCCTCTTTCACTATTGAACAAGTTGACAAATTCAGGTCCAGGAGAATGGGGACTTGAGCTGTTGAGTTGACTAGTGTTGAAGGGGACAAAGGTACTAACCTACCACCTTGTTAAATATCCTTTAGTTGACCTCGGAGATGCCCAAATTCATCCTTGAACCTGGAGAGAGCCTGTTGTTATTAGATTAAAAAAATTTATGAGAATTACTACCTAGGTCACCAATGAGTTCATTTTCACATGGAGTTGTTGAATTGAGCCATACAATTCTTCCTTTACATATAATAGTTAGTTTTACTACTTCCTCAAACCTAGAAGACATGAAAGGCCGTGACAAGGAAAAGCTCCAATGCCACTATGGAGAGATCAAGGAAAAGTAGAAGTTGTGGGACTAGATACCAATAATCTCCTTGGAAATCCATAAGGATACACACTTGATGGTCCTCTATCATTATGATGAAACCCAACATCAATACTCTACAGAAATTAAAATTCCATAATAAAACGACTCTGTATTTTCCTAGTTGAAGGGGTGTTAGACCAAATCTAGAAGTTATTGCAGCCATCAAGATTGGAACTTCAACTCTTGTCTCCACAATTTCACATTCAACAATTGAGAAAGTCATCTCTCATATTGTTAAATGTCCACTTGTCATTTTGATTGCTTATAGGATGGGTTGCAAGAAGTTCTATTTGTGGATTAGGAGAGATCCCTTGGGCGATGCAGTTGAAACATTTTCGTAGTGGTTAGCTACGAGAGTAAGCTTGCGGGGAACGTGAAATAAGGCCAAAAACAAGATAAAGCAAAGACCCCTTCGACCCTTATAGAATATGCAACAAAACTTTGGGTTTGTGAGGAAGGATTCCAAATACATATGATGGATAATGTTTAGAAGAGAGGTTAGATTAATTCATTGGAGTGGTGTTTATGATGCCACGAGGATATTAGAAGCTAATCCCAAGCTCAGTGAAAAGGTACAACTGACTGTTCCTCATGGGACACCCTCACTCCACCTCCCCCCAACTCACCATCACCATTCCTGTCACCCCAAGGAATCCATGAACTATCTTTGTTATAGATTTTATGATTTTAATTGTTTGTAATATGAATCCATGGCAACAAACAATATCTAGTAATTATTTGGATAAGATGAATAAATAGTGAGGATAAATTTAAGATTACATTTAAAGTTCGTATCTTTTTTTTCTAATTTTGATATGATGTTGTTCTTATTCTATTCTAATGCTCTCTATTATCATGTTTGATAAAAAAATAATGTATTTATTTAGAATGATGTATCCCTTTTGGCCTTAAAAGAAGCTATGTGTTATACCCTGGACTTATTCATTATTCATGTTGGACTTCACTAAAACTTTCATCTTGGAATATGATTCTTAAGGAGAATATATCAAGGTAGTGTTGATATAATATGGGAAATTAGTGGTGTAAATTACTAAACATTTTATGATGCAAAATTTGGCAAGTTGACATAGGAGAAAAAAATTATGACCATCCTTAATGCAAAAGGATACAATCACATCCTTATTAATTAATTTAAGTTATAAATAAAAGATAGCAAAGACGCCATTAGAAACATTGGCAATACATAGAGCAAGTATATCGATCATGTTGAACCACAATATGGGATGTTTCCCTATGCTCAAATCTATGTTGAGGTGGATCTAAAGGAAGGTCTCCTAGAATCCTTCTAGCTCTTATTAGATAACCGATCCTTTATCCAGTCAATAGATCATGATCAAAATCCATTTAAATGTAAAATTTTCCATGAATATGGCCACTTTACTAAGAACCACACTAAAGTTGAAATGGGACACAGGCAAGCAGAGATTGACGAGTAATGGCAACAACCAAAATGGAAGAGAACCCCTAGAAGATAGGATGCCCCTCCTAAAACCCCCCTCTCCTAACACAACACCCAAAGGCCCCTCCCCCCAATAGTGCCACACTAGTGAATATTCTCATTCTAGCAGTAAAGGAATTGAGAAGGATTCTTCATACAATAGGTACAAGATTCTAGTGAATTTTTAGAACGTGGAATTCCCCCCAATCTCTGATGAATCCATGGGTGAAAGGGATAGATCGGTGGGAATACCCCCATAGGAAGATGTCCCAAACCATTTTCATGGTCAAGAAAGACCTAGATCTAGAAGAAGAATAATTCTATCACTCTCCCTCCAATTGTAAAAATTCCTCATGTCATCCTTTCTCTGGTTTATCTTTGGTTGATAAGATATCAGAGGGTGAGATGGAAAAGGACAATGGAACTTGTAGAATAGGTAGAAAAGTCAATAGAAAGGATAATTGGGACAAATGCAAAGAGCCAACTGACAAATATAAGGAATGTGTGACCCAACCCAACATAGAAGGTATGTAAAACAAGGACCAAAGAATCACAAAGAATCAAAGTGGTTCAACTGCTCCTCTAGGAAGAGCCCCAGAATCCTCGAGTAAGTAATGAAATTCATCTCTTTTAATTGTGGGGGTTTAGGAAGTGAAGGGAAAAATATTAGTAGTTTGAGATTTAATCTGGGAAGAAAATCCATAGATCATCCTAATCTAAGGGACAAAATTGGGGGAACAAGGATTCCTCCAAAAAAAGTTCCATTACATGTCAAGGTTGTGATGCAAATATAGTTAGTTCTAAGGGAGCTTCTATTGGTTTATGCACTCTCTAGTCCTCTTCTATTTTCATTTTGATTGAGGTATAGAGCCCTCTCCACATGCTTTCTCTTGGCATCATTCATATACCGTCTTATAAGATATGTAATGTCATTAATGTTTTATACCAATTGCACATCAAGAAAATATATTTCATTGGAACTATCTTTGTAACCTTAAGGAATCAAAGTTTGGTCTTAAAAGTATTTTTGGTGGGGATTTCAACAATACCTTATATTCTTGGGAGAGAAAAGGGGGATTACCTATTCGAGAACCATTTTGGGAGTGAATGAAGACTTTATATTATTTCTTTATTTAGTTGACATTAATTTGGTTAATGTAAAACATACTTGGACCAATCATAGGCTAAGTCCAAGGAAAATGACAACTCGTTTGGGTCATTTTTTGGTGAGCAACAACTTCTTAGAAAAAATATTCTCCTTCTCTTCTCATTTATTCGCATGAAGTGGTTCAAATTATATATTATTTTTTTTGTCTCTTCATTCTCCATAGTTAAGTGGTTCAAATTATATTCCCCATCATCCCCGTCTGTTCATGCCATTTTTTTCCATGAAGACAATTTGCATGTTTCCTCACTACATTTACCAGTTGACATATGTCATATAGAGCTCTGCATGTCTTAGGCCTAGTTTGTGGAATAGAGCTCTGCGTGTCGTAGGTTCTTTTGACTGATGCTCTTCCATCCTTAGTGGAATTCCTATCTCCTTATCACTGTGTTTCAAAAGCAGTGGTGAGCTTGGTCTTCTCTCCGCGTTATTGGTTTTTATCGGAATTTCTAGTTGTTGGTTTCGGTTCTCTTTGGCTGGGATGGTTCTCTTCGTTTACCGAATGCACCTCACCCTCGGCGTGTCTGAGGCTCCAGGTTAGTTTTTTCTGATCCTCTTGTATCGCTCTTTTGGTTAAAGGATTTTCAGTTTAAGGAAGTCGTTAGTTTTTTTGAATGAGCAAAATTTGGATGTGATTTCTGTATTAAGAAGCTAAACTATTAGAAGCAAGTCGTTAGTTCTTTCTGAATAAGCAAAATTTGGATGTGAATACTGTTTTTCAGAAGTTTAACTTTTAGAAGCTATGTTTTTCTTTTTCATCCTCTGGTATATGTCAAATTTCACATGTCTGGAAAACCATTCTCATGCTGGTCGTGGCTTCTGGTCTCAAAGCTTCAGAATTTTTGTGTCATTACCAAGCCATGCTCTGATTTTCGGTTTAAGATAGGACCTTGGTGGTGTGTCTGCGTGGTTCTATGTTGTTGCATAGTTTGTCCTGAAGAATCAACGTGAAGATCTGTGTTATGGAAAGGCATAATCTTCTCTGAATCAGGGCCATAGTTTCTGTTACAAGATAGGAAGGTCTTTGAAATGCAGCAGAGCCTCGGACTCTCACCTCACTTCGCTCTATCCTCCCTGGTCTTTCTGAATTGGACCTCTTCCGGGGTCGCCGGATTTCGGTTGGCGGTACAAGTATTAGTCCTTTTTCCTTTTTTTGGATTTTCACGGACTCAGTCCTTTTGATCCATATCTTCTACTTTTCAGGAAATTTAATTCCCGTCAGGACGTGAACTGAATTCCTGAAATAAATAGAGCCGTCAATTTTCAAATATCCCTCCCTTCTGCCATAATCCAACTCATGATATCGTCATTCGTCTTTTAATAGGGGGACAACTGGCCTCACTTTTGAAATCTCTCCTATTTTGGAAATCGCCTTTTATTCCCGAGGCTTCCACGCGCCTATACTTTGGTCAGACGCGAGTTATTTGAACTTTCTTTCTCCAGGTATTTTATTCAGATCTCACCTGTCTTATCTGCCTGCAGTGTCTGACATATATCCTTCTTGGATTTCCTCCTGTACCCATGAGATAAGGTTTAGGTGTGATATTTATGAATGGATTATCCGCCGGACACATCAGCCATAGAGGCTATGATACATGCGGCATCCCAGGCGGAATCCCTCCACATCAATGCCAAGCTGTCAAACGATTGGCAGTCCACCCTGGATGACATGGTGATCCGCCGGTTCCGATAGAATAAGATCGTCACGAGGAAACTGCAAAATCGGGATTGAACCATTAGGAAGGACAAATGAAAAAGACCGTTCAAGTAAAAGTCAGAAGCCTGTTAAAACAACTCCCCCTCCTACAGCCATAAATATTGATAGCACTCATCTAGCAGATCGCATAGGAAGCCTTCAGGAAAAGGCCTTGGTAGGTCGGTGGCATTTCCCGGAGATGGATGACCAAAAAATGAGAAGCTAGCTCGATCTGCAATGGAAACCATTAATAGGATATGTTCCTATCGCGGCCAGATTACTAAAGGAGTGGTACTGGTTTCATTTCGTTAGTGCGGGCGACTTGGAAACCATTATGAAGCAACAGTTGGTTTATGGAAGAAGCTTGTTGGCATTACACAGATGGTATCTGGGTTATAATCCGCTTATGAATACCCCTTCCAATAACTTAATATGGGTAAAACTTCCCGGTCTGCCACTGGAATTATGGTCAAAGGAGACTTTACCAGAGATAGGAAATGCCATAGGGAGGTGTGTTTACGTTGATCTATGGTGCTTAGGTGAGAAAGACAAAAGAGTGGCTTGGATTCTGATAGACAAAGCGTTCAAAGGCGGTTTTCCGAAACATATTAACATCATCTGGAGGGAGTTAAAAATTAGACAGAGGTTGGACTTCTGGGGAGTCCCATTTAGATGCTCAGCTTGCCATCGCACTGGTCATCTTGTCAAGAACTGTTCGCGGCGCCCTACAAGAAGCCGAAAGCATCATGGCTTTCCTAATTTTGCGGCAAAGTCTTATAGAATTAAACCCTCTTCCCCGGATTCGGAGAAATTAGCTTCTCCAAAAAGTCAGTCTCCTCCTGGACCGAACGCACAGCTTATAGCGACTATTGATGATCATCAGCAAACTCCTCTGCTGCTCTCTAAATATAACCCTTTGTACAGAATCTCTCCTTCGATGCCCCCCTAGAGACAGCTTCTGATCATGAATTTTCTTGTCCGCCGAACCCTCCTTTGGAGCCTCTCTCTGATCATGCTGTCCCAAATCCTCCCCCGATTCCCTGGCCTTTTATAAACAGCAGCAAGGAGCTTCATTTTATTCAATCCTCATCCCCGTCCCCGTATAAGAATAAATCTTCTTATGGAAAAGGGAAAGAGCCTCTGATTTCGCCCACCCCTGTTAATTCTCCTATTTCATCACCCTCAAACTCGATCGGTAGTGATTTGGACTACCTCTTAAACAAGAAATCTTTGGAGCTCAGGCCCCTCACCATTCATAAGCCAAGAATCCGAAGATCTCCCCAGATAAGCCCCAATTCTGCAAGTAACATCACAGTCAGGAGGAAAAAAAATAGAGGCAGTAGACATTTCAGGGGGCGGGGTGAAGGCGCTGGTAGAGGTATCAGTAATCTATCCCTTATCGATATCCCCATCATTGATATGACTGAGGAAAGGCCCCTTAGAGCAAGCAAGGCCGGAAAGCCTTCTCAATGAATTTCATCATATCAGTGAACATCAGAGGCCTGGGGGCAGACCAAAAATTTGCGGCCTTAAAGGATTTCTTCTTGTTTGCAAGCCCAAAAATCATTTTAATTCAAGAGACCATGCATGCTTCTTCTGTAACAGTTTCTTATTTCAGGAAGATGTTCCCCCTCTGGCACATTTCCGCTTTGGAAGCAAACGGCCTATCTGGCGGTTTGGCGGTGTTATGGGATCCTAGTTGGATCAAAGCAAAAACATATAACTGTCTTGCGGGCATCCTCATCTCGGCACAAATGAGAGGGCATAAATGTCCTATAAATATTCTGAATATATATGCACCCTACAAGAACAGGCTATCTTTCTGGGAAACTCTTTTTGCTTCAGAAATATTTTATGTTGAATTTTTATTGATTGCAGGTGACCTTAATATCACCTTAAATATGGACGAAATTTGGGGCATAAACAAGAAAAAGGACCCCATCGCTGACAGAATTAAGAATGAGCTTCTTAGCAGGAACTTTGTGGACATCCCCCCTCCCAAACTGCTTCTGATGTGGGAAAATGGAAGGGCAGAGAAAGCTTACATTGCCAAGAGAATCGACAGATTTATACTTCATGCTAGTCTAATTGACAATTTAGGCATGCCTTTTTCATCAATCGAGAACGTCTTCATTTCTGATCATAGACCGATTATGCTTGGATGGACGGGAAAGGGGTTTAGAAAAGGTTACTCTTTTAAATTCAATAGGACATGTTTAGAAGACCCGGATTTTAATGATATCATTTCAAAATCTTGGCCTGAGATGTCGTCTCCCGAAGTTTTTCCACTTCTAATGACTTTCAGGGACAAAATAGAGGCCATTCGAAAGGTGGTAAAGGAGTGGAAGTACAAAAAAAGACAAGCCAACAGAAAGGAGCTCCGGGAGATTCAAATGGAATTGGATAGCATCGTGGATTCCATGGCTACAAATATGCTACCGTTTAATATAAGATGCCGGATAAAGGAGCTCCAAAAGGAAAAATCGAAAATTTTAGAACAGGAAGAATCTTTCTGGAGGTTAAAGAGCAGAGCGATTTGGTTGAAGGAAGGGGATAGGAATTCAAAATTCTTTCATAATTTCGCCAGCTCCAGACGCGAAAAGAATTCTATATGGAAAATCAGTGATGGGAGAGGAGGGTTTCTATATTCCCAACAGGACATTTCAAATGGGGCGGTGAAATATTTTGAGAACCAGTACAAAAGGTCTGAAGAATGCAAATTTCAGGATATTTTGTGGGGCATTGAAGTGTTTCCTTGGATGTTTGATGATGATCTAAATGACCAAATCTTCCAGCCGATATCCGAGGAGGAGCTGCTGAGAACAATGAAATATTTTAAAAGGGACGTTGTTTGGGTCCTAACGGCTGGACGATAGAATTTTTCATCCATTTTTTTGATCTCATAAAATCAGACCTGTTAAGGATGGTGGAAGGATCCAAGATGTCAGGCAGCATCAATCAAAAAGCTTCTTCCACTAACATAGCACTCATTCCTAAAAAAGGAGATGCAGAATCCTTCAAGGACTTTAGACCGATCTCACTTTGTAGTATCTCTTTCAAAATTATATCGAAGATCATAGCTGAAAGAATAAAAGGAACCTTTTCAAAATATCTATCAAAGGATCAACACACCTTTCTAAAGGGAAGAAATATACTAGATGCAGTCACAAGCACACAGGAAGGCCTATTTGCTATACACTCCAAAAAAAGTGATGCGGTTATTCTCAAGATCGATCTCTGTAAGGCATACGATTGCCTTGATTGGGGCTTCACTAGGTGTCTGCTCGCAAAAATTGGTTTAAGAGCCAACATGATCAACTGGATCATGGCCTGCATTGCAAGGGTGGACTATGCGATCATCATTAACGGGATTCCATATCCTTTTTTCCGTGCGGCCAGAGGCCTCCGCCAAGGATGTCCCCTTGCACCGCTCTTGTTTATCCTGGCTATGAACTCGCTTAGCCTTCATATCAACAAGGCTGTCATGGAAAACAAATGTCGCCCCTGAAAATTTGCAGAAATATTTCAATCTCTCACAACTTATTTGTAGATGATAATATTCTATTCGGAATGTTTTGCAGGTTCACCTGGATTTGCTTCTATGAAATCCTAAAAATTTTTCAAATGGCTACAAGATTGCAAATAAACTATGCCAAGTCAACTATTTTCCACAATGACTCTAATCCGGTTGAAGTTGAATGGCTGACTAGCCTATTTGGAATTAAAGCGCAATCCATCAGTCTTGGTATTAAATATTTGGGTTTTCAGATAAAATCAAATGGATACTCAAAGGCAGATTGGAATTGGATTTCAGACAGATACTACAGGAAGATTTCAGCTTGGGAATTTAGATGTCTAACTCTGGCGGGAAGAGTGACCTTGGCGCAATCAGTACTGAACCAACTCGCGGTTTATTGGGCACATTTATATTTTCTCCCTGCGAGTATAATTCAAAATATGAATAAACTTACAGCGAATTTTATTTGGGGCGGTCAAGCGGGAAGAACGAAATACCATCTCTCAAAACTGTCCAGTATCTCGCTGCCAAAGAGTATGGGTGGATGGGGTTTGCTCGACATGCGCACTTTCGGGAAGGCTCTCCTATGCAAGTCATTTTGGAGAGCGATTCACGGAGAAGGATCATGGAGTTCCATTATTCAGAAGAAATATTTAGGTAGGAAGGACCTATCTTTTTGGTTCAGGGAGGGAAGGATTGGTGCCCCATATGGTTCTTCAATTTGGCTCAGCTTTCGTAAAATTGAAAATTATTTTTTGAAGAACTTAATCTGGCGTTTCCAATCTGGCAACAAGATCCTTATTGGGAAAGACCAATTCCTGTGCGGCGTCGAGGAGATCAATGTGCCTGTATCTTTATTAAATTTCTTTCATAGACGGGGCCTCTTCTTTTGGGACAGTCTGATTGCGAAATGGCAGGGATCTATTCCACTGTGGAAAGATGCAAGAACTCTGGAAATGCTTGGTCTGATTGCCCTTCAATGGGAACACATCAGGACGTGCCTAAGGAACTGCGGCTTTTTTCACTCTGCTGAATCTGACAGTCTCACCTGGAAAAATTCAAAAGGATTGAATAATGTTCGCGTCAAAGATGTATATCTGAATTTAATTGGTCTAAATCAGCCCTCTCTCAATCCTATCTTTCCTTGCATTTTTTGGAAGGCATATTGCCCGCCCAAAATGATTTTCTTTGCCTGGCTCTCCTTCCATAACAAGAATCTATCCTGGGAAAACTTAAAGAAGAGGGGATGGCATGGTCCCGACTTATGTCCTATTTGCAGATCAGAGGAGGAAAACAACGAACATTTATTTTTAGAATGCAAAAGTACCTAGAAATTATGGCATGCATTGGAGAATCATTATGGAATTCAGCACAATATCCACGCTTCAATCATTGAAGCGCTCCTCTGGTGCAGTGAGAAAAAGGAATCATGGAGAACAATTTTCATTATCATTCTGTGGAGTATATGGAAGTGGCGAAACAACTCTATTTTCAATGGCTGCAAATCCCCTTTCCTGGAAATCTTTTTCAATATTGTTTCTCTTTATGAAACTCTCCCGCAAAAGTCTCTCAAGCAAAAAAAGGGTGCATGCTAAGACCTTTCTATGGATCCTTCAATTTATCCAAGGGCGTACTTCGATGGGGCTGAACAGAGAGGCTCCTATGGTTGTGGTGTTATAATTATGGTAAATGAAAACAATCAATTCTTCATCCACTGGAATGGCGGGAGAGGCACCAACAACAAAGCTGAGGCGATGGCCCTCGCTGGCCTCCTAAAATTTTGCCTCTTTCTAAACATACAGGATGTCTCAGTTTTTGAAGATTCAAAGGTGATGGTGGACTTCATCTCTCGGAAAAATCATATTTTCATGCCGCACCTGTTAGGGTGGATGGATAGGATGAGTTTATACTAGGGGAGCTTGGAAGGCGGCTCCATTCATCATATCAGTAGGAATCTAAATCAACAGGTTGATTCGCTGTCAAAAGAGGGTCTTCATGCTGCTCCGGGTCCTTGGTTTTTGCAGGTTTCATCTGAAGGGAATCTTTTTCCTATCCAAGAATTTTCTCTTCCTGATCTCTAGTTTTCGCATGCAATCCCTCAGGTTTTCTCTTTTGTTTTTTGTTTCATATGATGTTGTATCTGTTTTTTCCTCGCGAAAGTCTCCTCCTATGATAACTTTTTGTCCAAAAAATGAAGATAATCTTGTAGCTGGACGATCTGCATATGACTTATGATATCTGTGGTGCTGGATTTAATCTCTTATCTGTCATTCTCCTGGCAGGTGTTATTTTTGGGATATGATCCATGTTTTTTGATTTCTATGATCCCCTGTACTAGGTCTTTTTAGAAATTGGTTGTATATATATGCCTCTTTATATTCCTAATATAATATCATGCTTTTTTTTCAGGAAAAAATAAATAAATAAATAAATAAAAATGGGAAGAAAAAAAAAATAAATAATAAATAAAAATAAAAATAAATAATAAATAAATAAAATAAAATAAAATAAATTGAAATAAGTTAGCATATTCCCTCAAATGAAAAAAACCATTATTAATGTGGATAAGATCCAGCAAGGAGATATGCCCACCATTATTAATGTGGATAAGATCCCAGCAAGGAGATATGCCCTTTTAACAAGATTTCATACAAAACACATGCATAACAACTAAAAGTGGAAGGCTACCCATAAAAACGTCTAACGTTATTTAGAATAACCATCATTAAAAACTAGCCAGATCCGTGAAAAAGCAAGACCCACACGGTTTTGATACTTACAGGAGCTACAGTGGAAAAACACCCAATCACGAGTAATATTAGTACCGGAATAGTAACACGATACCCGGAAAATAGCACCAGTTTCAGAATCTGTCAAAAAAATTAATATAAATGATGTAAAAAATAAGCCATATTTATCTCATAATTGTTATGCTTGTGGATTTATTTACTGTATGCTCAAAAGGAGAAATTTGAAACCTGTTTTAGTATCCAAATGGGTAGAGAACAACCACAAGTCATCAATAATATACCCAAATAGGCAACAACAACACGCCATCCAAAAACACTATCCTAAAAAAAAAAAAAATTATGATATACCTCTCTAGATTTGAAGAGGGTGAAGAGTCCACTCTTATGGCAGCCACAGGATTCGATCCTGGGAAGAAGTAATATCCGTTATCAGAATCGAGAGACCAGAGTCGCTCTAATAAAGGCCATGAAACACCTCTGTATAGTTGGTGGTGGTCCATTCCTGGATGGTGTTAGGGAAAGTCCCTGATAGTATCGGGGCGAATCACCCACCCAACCCCTGGCAGTCTCCCGGTGGTGTGGTCATGAAGAGGTAGGTTAGTTGATTAGTTGAAGAGGTGTTTTCCGAAGAGTTTGAGGGGAAGGAAGAAATCAAATCAAATCATCAGGAAGGGGTGGTTAAATTCCTGATAATTCCTCTGGATAGTTCGTGGATGGTCCATTCCTGGATAGTATTAGCGAAAGTCCCTGATAGTACTAGGGAAAATTTCTGAAATTACCAGGAAACACTTCTGAAAATTTCTGAAATTACCAGGCAACACTTCTGGATAGGTGGTGGATGGTATATTCCTGGATAGGTGGTGGATGGTATATTCGTAGATAGTATTAGGGAAAGTCTCTGATACTATCGGGAAAATATTTGAAATTATCAAGAAAAATTCCTGATAGTATTAGAGAAAATCTCTGAAACAAAATTCTCCGGAATATAAATTTTGTAATAAGAAACACTGTGTTTAAGATTTAAATTTTATGGTTATGTATAGTATTTTGATTTGAAAAGAATGTTGACTAATATATATATAATTAAAATTGATAAATTAAATCAATTTATATTTTTTAAGTTTTTAATTATTTTTAATATATATTAAATAAAAGAATATGATTTAAATTAATTTTTAAATAATTATTATAATAAAGTTATTTAATTAAATTAATAAAAGTTATCAAGTCTATCAACAGAATTGAAATTTATCAAGTCAATAACAAGTGTAATAGAAATTTGCGTCAATGAACAGTAAATTATTTATGACTTTTTAACCCACCATTCGCCAATCCTATTAATTAATTAAATCACGACGAATTACAACTTTTTTCCAGTTGAAATATTAAAATACAATTCAAGGATCCATGAATCATGGAGTGCAGCTGCTCTATTCAAACACACACCAAAAGAAATAAAAATTGACAACAGATAAGTGACCATTTAAAAATCTCAACGAATTCTTTCTTCGGCTGACCAGAACCTTAATTTTCAAAAAGCAATATGATGTACTGTCATGGTTTGGTGCTTATAGATATCCACTAATTTTTTATTATTAATTGAGATTCCAAAAAGGTCGGTGGGATTTCCATGTGCCAAGGTGGGGATTTCTTCTGGGCATGGATGTAATTGATGGGTTTGCCCATGATAGGACAAATTAATTGAGATTCCAAAAAAGTCGGTGGGATTTCCATGTGCAAGGATGTAATTGATGGGTTTGCCCATGATAGCTTGTCCGTTTCGTTCCCTTGCTGGCCCACTGCGTATTAGCCTTCACAAAGGCAACAACCTGGCTAACTTTTCGGTTTACTCCACGTGTCATTTACTGATCAGTTTTCCGAGTTTTCCGCATGTAATTTACTTAGCAGTTTCCTTAGCCTTCACAAAGGCAACAACCTGGCTAACTTTTCGGTTTACTCCACGTGTCATTTACTGATCAGTTTTCCGAGTTTTCCGCATGTAATTTACTTAGCAGTTTCCTTAGTTCTATAAGGTTATGGTTGACTAACTTTTCGGTTTACTCCGCATGTCATTTACTGAGCAGTTTTCCTAGTTTTCCGCATGTAATTTACTAAGCAGTTTCTTCAGTTCTATAAGGTACGGGGTGTGCTACGATGAGGGCCAATAAGGAGTTGTCTATACCCTGAAAAACCCCTGGGACGCTTTCATTGTGCAGAAACTAGCTATCAAACTTGCGATTCCAATAATTCCTGCCGGATTTCGACCGGAAAAATCCGCCGGAAAGACTTTCAAAAAGTCGCTTTATAGACAACTGCGGGCCAATAATGCATACGGTTAGCATTGTGAGAGGACGATTCAAAATAATCATTACCAAATAAGATTTAAACTAATTTTATTACAGATAAATAATTTTAAATATTAATAAAATAAAAAAAATTGAATTTATTAAATTAGGTAGAAGTAATTTTTTTTATAAAAACAAAATAGCTATTACTTAGTTTAGATATACTTAAATTAAAGTAGAAAATAATAAACAATTAAAATTATATATTTTTATCTTACATCAACAGGGTAATTGTATTTGGGTAAAATAATATGATAGCTTTTAATGCGCATTCTTATTTGTACATATTTTGATTTCGTGGTGTATATATATACACACGACAGTGGTATATATATATATACACACACACGAGAGTTGTATTTAGGCAAAAAAATATAAATAACTTTTTATACAATTATATATTTGTACACCATTTTGCAACCAATATTATATATACATACACCATGAAATCAAAATATTGGTTGCAAAATGGTGTACAAATATATAATTGTAATATATAATTGTATGAAAGGTTATTTACATTCTTTTGCCTAAATACAATTGTCGTGTGTGTATGTGTGTATATATATATATACCACGAAATCAAAATATTTGTTACAAAAATGTGTACATATACGAATGCACATTAAAGACTATTATATTATTTTACCTGAATGCACATTAAAGACTATTATATTATTTCACCTAAATGCAATTATCATATATATATATATATATATATACACACATATGACAATTTTATTTAGGCAAAAGAATGTAATAAGCTTTGATGCCTTTTGATACAATCGCCTTTGTACACCATTTTGCAACCAACATTTTGATTTTGTGCTATAAACAAATATATATAACAAATTTTGAAATATTAAATATTATTATTATATTAAATACAATTATTTCATAAATATTAAAAAAAATACTAATTACAATATATTTCCAAAAAATTCAAACTACATCATTTAAAACAAATTATCTACCACCAATAAAACTAAAATATTTTAACAATATAATATATAAAACAATTATAATTAAAATAAATAAAAATAATATTATTTATTAATTATTTCATATAAATAAAATTAACCTCCATTTTAAAAATTATTAATTTTTTTTTATAAATTTATAACATCAATCCAAATATCAATATAAGACATCAATATTCATAACTTTATTATGTAACGCTGGGCATTATTGATCGGTGAAAACGAAATATATAACTTTTGTAAATAATTAATCTACTTAGTATATTAAAATTTAAGAAAAAAAAATATTAACATTGTTTATATTAATTATTAAAATTATATTGATTAAAAGTAATATTAAGTATTAATATTATATAGATTAAAAGTAATAAAAATATATATAATTTTATATTTTATTTTAATAATTTAAATATTTATTTTTTTTTATTTTTCTTTTTATTTTTTAATATAATTTTTTTATAATTAAATTTTAAAAAATTAATAAAATAAATATAAAAATTATTTTTTGAATTTTTAAATTAAAATGCGACAATAAAATTTTTATTGAAATCATGACTACTTTTCTTGCTTGAAAATATTGAAAGTAGAAATGCAAAAATATTGAAAGTAAAAATTACATCTCATTTGTACCAGAACTATCGATCCTAAAAATTCACCTATCACAAAGGAAAATTAATGAAAAGTATTTCTGCCATAACAATTGTTCACGTAAATGGCTGGTTATATGAACAATTCAATATGATGCCAATAATTACTAACATATCCACGGTTAAAAAAATAACAAATTTTTAGTATATATTCAATCTTCACATGGGTTATAAGTGACTTTTTTTAGTTTAACTATATAAATATAGTTAGTTTGAACTTAAAAAACAAGACAAAAAAAATTAAATTGTATTTGAGAAAAAAATTAATAGTTTTTAATATATTTATTATTTATTATTATTATTATTTTTTAATGTTTATATAATGTTAATAAACGAAATATTTTAATAAAGATTTTTTCAATTATTTTATCAATAAATATAATTATAATCATTTTTCGTATAACTACATTGTAAATTTGATTTGTTTTCCAAGTTACAATTTTTCATTTTGGATGTTATTGATGAAAATTATTTTCAAGATACTATTGAACAATACAAAAATCAATTATAAAATATAATTATAATTTCTAACACTGCTTCACAAGAGAAGAAAAACATTTATATATTAAGAAAATACAATTATTTAACTAACTTTATTTTAAATTTTATGCGATTTGAAATTTGAAAATGATAGAAAAAGTGATGAACAATAAATTTAAATGAAAACAAAATAAACAAGTGTAATTGTCTAATACTATTCGTCTTATTGTTAGTTTTTGAAAGGCCTTTTACTTACATTTGTGTCTATTGTCTTTAAGAAGGGCTACTTAATAATTACTATTGGTCTTGTTGTAAGTTTTTGAAAGACCCTTTATTTATGTTGTTGTAAGTTTTTGAAATGTTTCTTAATTAATTATTTGTTAAACCTTGATTGTCCTAGAATATTTCTTCGTTTTAAAATTTCTAATAACTTCAAAATCCTTTGGAAAGTTGTTTTTTATTGACCCGTCTAATTTCATTTTTTTGGCATCTTTCTAGAAATTGTGATGACCATATAGGATCTCAAAAAGGTGAAGATTATACTTTATAAAGAATGTCAAGGGGTCACTAGCTTTTGGAACATTTAATCTTTAAATTTTAAAATAGTTAAAAGAATAATTGCAAAGTAATACGTGTTTTTTTGAAGATTATGTATTGAATTTTGAAAAACATTCTATAAAGTTGAGATTTAAATTATGCAAATTGAAAATTTTATTTGTTTTAATAAAAAATAAGTAAATATTTTAATTTAAAAAATAATTAAAAAATTAATATGCAAAATAACACAAATTGAAAATATTTATTAATAATTTCATTAGAAAGAAATTAAAATAGTATATATATATATATAAAAAAAAAAAAAAAAAAAACAACAACAACAATCTAACTAATAAATGTTTTGTTTTTAGTCTAAATCTTGTGATAGAATTTCTTCAAGGGATTGTGAATTTTCATTGTTTAAAATGAATATTTGATTCTATATTTAGATTCAGTCTTGAAAAATATTTAGAAGCTTGAATTCTAAAAATTAAACTCAATCTTAGCATTTTAAAAAATTCTTGCTAGATTTTGAGCAAAATCTGCTTAACAAAATCTTTAGAAAATTACCTCAATAATCTAAAATCTAAAAACATATAATAAAATTAAAAAAAATTCTCTTATAAAATACTATTTATTAATAAACAAATTAAATTAAAAATAATTTTTCCAATAAACAATTTAATGATAATTAATTTGGTAATATTAAAAGAAAATATTTTAAAGATTTTGATAATTAATTTGGTAATATTAAAAGAAAATATTTTAAAGATTTTTAAAATAATAATTATATGTTATATTATTTATATTTTATAATACACCTTGTGCTACATAAATGTTCCTATATTTAAGCTAGATTAGGAGATTGGAATGTCTGATTCCCATTGCTTTACTTAGCTTATACGAGCTGAATGACTATGAGCAAATCAAAGAGAGTAATACGAGTAATGATTACACTAATAAGTATAATAAAACTTTAAATTAAAAAATTACATGTAATTAAATTGCAATGATTAACCATAAAAAGAGTATCCGAACTTTCAGGAGGAAGATGGTTAATAAAGAACCCTATATGGTCACTAACCAAAAACTAGATGATCTTTTTGTAATTGATATTTTTTTTTAATACTAAGAAGCATTAATTTCCTAGAGCATGAAACAAAGATTGCTTAGAAGTACTTCTAAAGCATATTTGGCGGCATTTATATCAATGGACAAGAATGTCACCATCACCGCCTGTGACATGCAAGGTGGATCCTGCTCAAATATCATTTTGTACATTGGGGTGACAAAGTGGTCTGACAACTATACGATAACTCCATGGAAGCTGCATTCGGAGAACAATATGCAATAAGTGTGCATAGAGGTTTCTGAGGTGTCCATGCCCAACCCAAGCTTGGGAACTTCTAACGGGCACAGACTACATCTAGAATGTAAGTGAACATGTATATCTCTACTTGTTGACCCTTGGGTAGGTGTAGGGCTTTTGTCACTTGTTCCTTCAACAAGGAGCCAACATGTCGGACCAGTTGCAAGGTCTTCCTTCACTGGCCAGTTGGTCCAACACAATCATCCAACTCTGTGGGAAGGTCTCTGTGCTCTCTTGGCCGTATAAGTGACAAGAAAAGATGACCAAGTACTAATATGCCTTGGCTCTTAAAGTTATTTGAAGAATTAAGTGCAGTGGAAGTAGAAGCGACGAATTCCATTGTATTGACCAGGCAATTGGGATTTTTTGTGGGTGGATCTACTCTTGAACGAGAAAATGAAAGTATGTATATATATATATATATATATATATATATATATATATAACTAGCAATTGCACCAAATGTTGCAAAGGAAACGTCGTAAGGCATAAATTGGAGAAGAATCATGGAATTTTTAGTAATTCGTCCTCCTTGATCCAACGACCCAGATCACTGCATATTTTGAGAGCTCTGGAGGTGATATCAACCTCTTTCCCATTTGCAAACTACTAAACCACTGGATCTGCCTCCCTTCATCAGATGGTTGGATGATTGATAAGACATAACACTCAAATGCTTAAGAAGGAAACTTGCAAACCTAAAATGCACAAGAATATTGATTCCCAAAACATTTGTATCTTATGCTTCTGAGTAAGACATAACACTCAAATGCTTAAGACATAAACATGCAAACCTAAAATGCACAAGAATATTGATTCCCAAAACATTTGTATCTTATGCTTCTGAGCAAATGCCTTTTATAATTTACTTAAGATGAGATCTGATTAGTTTTGAAAAAGTCAGCTTTAACTAAGAAACAATATAAGCTGAAAATGCATAGTGCTCAAGATTAACCATGTCTTTATTATCCTACGACTAACTATTAAGACTAGATATAAATGATTGGCAGATGTGGCACATCATTTCTTCATTGTTTTAGCAAAACTGACCCCACCTTCTCAACAAGGGGCTAGAAGCAATGATCAAAATAAATTTGAGACGACCATTTTTCCTAAGAAGGAAGTTGGCTTTGGTGCCCAACAAGATACAACCATTTTTCCTAAGAAGGAAGTTGGCTTTGGTGCCCAACAAGGTACATCGTAGTCTAATGCTATAGGTCTAGTAGTGTGTCTTCCTCCAACAACTATTGAAAATCCAAAATTTTATCAGGTGGGTGGGAAATGTGAACTTCCTCTTCCAAAATAGGAGGTTCATAGGGCTTGAGATGATTAACATTAACCACATTGTGGAGGATGTGAACTTCCTCTTTTAGAATCGGAGATTCATAGGGCTTGAGATGATTAACATTAATCACATTGTCGAGGCAATGCTCGCAAAGCAAATCTAAATGACATGCATTCACAACTTGCTTGAGAATAGTACTCATAAGATTTAGGCTAAATGACATGCATTCACACCAACTTGCTTGAGAATAGTACTCAAAAGACTTAGGGATTTTTTTTAATACAAAGTAACTTGGCGGCAAGTAGGGTTTTGAATGCGATTTCATCCCCATCTTTCCCATTTTGGGCAATTTGGACGTAGACTTTCTTCAGCTCTGTGCCTACAAATCGTTAGCTTATTTATAGTTTAATCGTCTTTATTGATACATAAAACCCCTTTTCCCTTTCTCGACCCCAACTAAATCTTTCCGTGTTCTTCCAATTAAATCTATCTATTTGGGAATTTATATAGAAAGTGGAAAAAACATAGAGATATTAGTAAATGCATATTACCTTCAAATTCCATCGACCGTCCTGCAATCTCGACCCCAACTAAATCTTTCCAGGTTCCTCCAACTAAATCTTTCCAAGTACAATAAAATTCAAAAAACAACGATAACGTTCACTGAATCAAATCCAGCGTGTATCTAAAGTATTATGCCTTTTCCAAAATACCTGAATCCCTTTTCCAGAATATCGGCCACAGAACCTGAATCAAATCCAGCGCGTATCAGAAGTACTCTGTCTTTTCCAAAATACCAACAACAGAATCTGAATCCCTTTTCCAGAATATTGGCCATAGAACCTGAATCAAATCCAGCGTAATAGAAGTATTCTGCCTTTTCTAGAATACCTGCAACAGAACTAACTTCACTGTATACTTCTGCCTTTTCCAGAATACTGACAACAGAACTGACTTCATTGTTTTTTTTTTCCGATTTCTGCTATCTCTCTCTCTCCATATTAAGACACGGAAGGAAAATCCTTAAAATGAGTTTTGAGTAGTTAAATTTTCAATTGATTATTACTAACTATTAACTGATTATTAATTCAATGGTTGATTTTTTTTTAATCCTCTAACATTAAATCTAAAGGTGCATAATGGTGCAAGGTGGCACTTAGGGGAGTTGATTTCAGAGTGGAATTCCTTACGACATAAATATAAATGTGAATTTTCTTTTGTTGCAAAGCATAAACATATAACAGATCATTGATATGCATATTTACCTTTTAATCAAATGAGAAAGCTTATGTATATTTTGTTAATGTGATGTTGATGTACACTTTGTTAATGTGATGTTTAATAACATTATTAGAGGTGGATAATCATAAAGTAATTTTATGTGAATTAAGGTAGAGCTTGTGAGAGCACTGAAAATAAGTAGTTTGTTAATAAGTATTAAATGAGGGGGGTTGTATATGTTGGTTGTTGGATTTTGGGAGGCCACTTATTCAAAAGTGGGCATATACAGCCGCACTCATTTAATGCCCAAGTTGGCCGTAGTCAGAAAGATAGAGTTGGCAGGATGGTACAATTCTTTAATCCATACTACAATTTTTTAATAATGGTTTCTAATGATTACAACTACTAGATGAATATATTTGGCAAATAAATAGTTTTTTAAGAATTTATATTTCTTAATATATTTTTTATTTTTAACCATTATAAATTGAAGCCCATAAAAATTATCCCATCCACAATTTATACCAATAAAAAAATAAAATTTTTGAATTTCATAAATTTCATAAATAATTTTAATTTTCAAAAGAATCATCTTAATTTTTTAAAACTTTATAAAATTGTATAAATTTTTTTATAGAACAATAAATCAATAACCTTTTTAACTAAAAAACAATTACAATATAATCTGCCATAAACAAACAAGGCTAAAAATATTTACACACTCAATTATAGAACAATAAATTAATAACTTTTTGACTAAAAACAATTACAATATAACCCACCATAAATAAGGCTAAAAATATTCACACACGATTAAAAAAAAAAAAATACTATATTGTATTTTTAATATCATATTAAAACAGTGTGAATCAAATTTTAATTTATCAAAATGTTGACCACGTAAATGTTCAAGCATCTATAATGTATTTAAATAAATTAAATAAACAATGAGTTTAGAGTAGTTGGATTTTTATATTAAAATATTTCAAAATATATTTCAATGTAACTAAGGACTTCGGTTGGGCTTCAAGAGAATAAAAATGAAAGACATCACATTTCAAAGTTTTGAGTTTTTTCATATTCTAAGGATGCTTCAATCAAAAGAAAACTATCTAGTCAACAAGATTGTTATTCTAAGCTACACTAGTTTAAGAACAACATGCATGGTTGCATTCTACCTCATCCCTTAAGTATTTATCCATAGTCATGAAGTGGACTTGGATGAGAACAATTGACATGTTCGTTTGCATTGGATAGTTAACTATGATTCACAAAAACCAAGAAGTAATAATCCCATCATACCTTCACACTCGATGAATAATGTGGGAGTGTGCTTTTCATTTGCTCTGAATGTTAAGTTTTAGTGCAAATGGGATAATGGATTTTGTTACAGGCTTAAAGCTTGGGATCTCTAATTGATTTATATGCCTGTGGGTTTTAGTTCTATTCCATCTTGATACAATTCAAGGCTCTAAATTGGGTTCTAGCTCTCTTTGATTACCCTTGTGGGACCCTACCCCTGGCCTTGGCTTGCATGGCTCATGTTTTATTGGCTCCAATTTGTGTGCTTCAAGTGGATCAACTTTTTCTGTCAGCATAATTTGTGTGGCTCAAGTCTTGTTGGCTTTGGTTTGCATGGGTTAGATTCAGTTGGCTTTAATTTTCACTTCTCAAGTTCCCTTACTTCTAGTTTGAGTCACTTAGCTTGGTGATCTAGTAGGCTTGGTTTGTTCAACATTGTGTTTTTGTTTAGTTGTTACAACTTCGTATACTCCTCCTAAATCCCTCTAGTTCCCTTTGGATTGAATTACAAAAGGTTATTCTTCTCTTCATATTTCTATTATACCACTAGTTTTCCCAGGGATGCTATGAAGCAAACACATTGCTGAATATGCTAGACTATTAATTATGGGTGGGGTAAGGTGTTATTTCAAATTTTATGTAATGTTAATAGTATGGACCATGGGAATTATACGAGACACCCATTATTTGGGACCACTAATATTCATGTAGTCTTGAAAAGGTAGGATGATTATATCACTAACCATAAGAACTTAATTTTCTCGATTACTAGCAGGATGCATATCAAGAAAATGTTAGAAATTATGAATTTACCTGCATATTGGGAACCCTACATAATGATAAGAGGCAAATTGAAGGACTTCAAGCTAAGTATACTACACTCCAACATATAGTTGTGAATATAGTAAAAAATATGATTCCAAGTATCACGTAGATTTAGCTCGAGTGGTTGGGAAAAATGTTTGCGATCCTCTGCACACAACTTCCATTCCTATGGAGTGACACGTTGGCCCATTGTAATAAATCTATAAGGGTAGATCACCCTAGTTGGGATGCCTTAGCTCTTGCTAAATCATAGGTTTTCTACTAGGTGTTGGGTTGTGGGTTGTTGGCACTAGCCTAGGGGTTAGAGTGACAACTAGCTAGATTTGACTTAGACCTTGCCTACGTAACCCAAACTAGTTACCAATTCCTCTTAAAAGGAAAACACAATTTCAACTAATTAAAATTCTAAGTTGTCAATTGGGTCTACAATGGAAGAACAAAAAGAAGATGAGACAATGTAAAGGAATACGAAAATGTGGATTAGAACTTTAAGGAATACAAAAAACTAGAATTTATTTTGAACATTTCATGTATATTTGTATTGTAATGTTAACAAGTATGACAATAGGGTGAATGCAGGAAGATGGATCACACTTTTGGCCAAATGTGCCAATGGAATTTCAAAATTTTACTCTTTTATCAAATTGAAGCCCTCAAAGTTCATATAAGATGGATCACACTTTTGGCCAAATGTGCCAATGGAATTTCAAAATTTTACTCTTTTATCAAATTGAAGCCCTCAAAGTTCATATAAGCATTGTGACTTTTGATTTAGAGTAAAAGGACAATTTGTGGAGAATTATGTTATTTTCCTAATGATATTTTTTGCAAAAAAAATTACTATCATATAATATGTCAAATTTCCATTAAATGAAACATTTGTCCTTGCAAATTTTCACACATCTTAAGAGGTATGTGTGTGTTCACATAACATAACTTAGTCTAAAATGTGTATTTTTTCACACACACACACACACAGATATATATATATATATATATATATAATATATATATATATATATATATATATATATATATCTATATATATATATATATATATATATATATATATATATATATATATATATGATGTACATGGAGAGAGCTAAGTTTTTCATATTAAAAATTTGTTTTTTATGCAAAATTATAATTTTTATTATTTTTCAAAGTTGATGAAGTAATATTTCAATTGCAAATTGTAGACACATGTGTCCGTGCAAGGTTTTTTCAACTATTTAAATAAAGATAGTGGTATTTTCTGAATTCCTTTCATTGTGTATATTTTATGTTATTGATTTTTTACTCAACGTCTTTAAAATTGTTCAAAAAGATTCAAGCATTATGTTTAAAAGAAATTAGATGAAAAATATCATATGAATTCAAAAATTTCAAACTCGTATGCCATTGGATAGAGGATTCCTTTATGAATCCAACGTGATCAACTCTACCACCTAAGAACAATTTTTTCCCTAAGTCTACTAGGGTACAAAATGGTGTTGTAGGAAATGTTGCAGAAGTGTTGCTGAAATTGTGGATTTTAGGACTTCAGAAGCTCGATCGAGCTCTTAAATTTCAAATTCAATTAACTCGATTGAGGGTTTCATAAACCCTTGATCAAGTCATTTACGTGATTAACTGAGCCTCTACAAAAAAAATGTGAATCCCATAATTTAGAATTTAGAATCAATAAAGATCTAAAATTTAATTCATTAATAATTTAACCAAGTTAATATGATATTATTTTGTTAAAACTGAACATTCAACTGGATCTAGGTTATGAACAACATTAGCAATTTTTTATGTTATTGCACAGAGATGCACATTGTACAACCCAATATGGGGGAAATGTGTATGTATAGTTGTTTGTGCTCAAAATATACCTTATCATATACCTTGAGTTTGAATAGATCATAAATTTAAGTTCCACAAAAGTTTTGATCACATTTTAAAATTCCAAAATTTATTATAATTATTGTGATCATGTCATGTAGAAACCTTATTAAATTTAAATTTAATATTAAATTATTATTATTATTATTATTATTATTATTATTATTATTAAATTATTAGGAACCCTAATATTAATATTAGAAATTTAGTATTAATATATTTTTATATTAATATTATTAAATTTATTAATTTTGGATTAATAAAAAATAAAATTTCTTATATTATAATGTATAGTAGCACAACCACACTAATAAATGTGGTTGATATATGCTGACGTCAGCAAAAGAGACATTAAAACGAAAAAAGTCATACAAGGTGACTCAATATGTTGATTTTATTTAACCTTTTTTTTTTTTTTTTTAAATCCAACATAATTAAATATAATATTTTTAAAATCCTAAAGTAATCATAACCTAAAGCTACCTAAAGAAATAGAACTAAACAATTTCAATTAGAGTACATGAACCACTATGGTAGCTGGGACATTAATATTTTGGAAAAGTTTAGATAAGGTTTCCATGGAAAATTATCATTTTCCTTCCAAGTGAATGTACACCACACATTTAAAATCTTGCATTTTAAATCTGCATTATATAAAAAATTAAATTGTTGCATGACATAAAAAAGATAAAAATAAAAATAAACATAAATTTTAATTGTCAAACTATTTTAAATTTTTTGAAATATAGAGGGGAGAGAGAGGGAGGGAAGGGTAGGAGAGAGAGAGGGGGGACACAAAGATGGAGAGGGAGAGGAGGAGAGAGTGGAGGAGAAAGAGAGGGAGCTCGAGAGATGGAGTTGGAGGAAAAGATTAGGATGGAATAAGTTCAAGACATATAGAGAGATAAAGGTGGAGAGAGAGAGAGAGAAAGTGACAAGGGAGAGATGGAGAGAGAGTGTGTATGTTTGGAGGTGAGATAGAAACATAAAGAAAGAGAGATGGAGATAAGGGGGTGAGAGAATGAGAGAGGGAGGGAGATAGTCAACAAAGTTAGAGGAGAGAGAGAGAGAGAGACGAGGGGGGAGACAAAGGGAGGTAGGAGAGAAAGGAAGAGAGAGAGGACTTGAGAGGGAGGGGGGGAGAGAGGGAGGTAAGAAGAAAGACATATAGAGAGAGAAATGTGGAGAGAGAGAGAGGGAGTGACAAGGGGGATGAAGAAAGAGGGAGAGAGGAGAGTAGGAGGGAAGAGAGCTAGAAGGGTAGATAAACGGAGAGAAGGGGAAGAGAGAGAGAGATAGGGATATATATATATATATATATATATATATATATATATATAGATATATATGGAGAAACAATGTGTATGTTTATGAGGTGATATAGAGAGACAAATAAGGAGAGATTGAGGGAGATACAGATATAGATGGATGGGGGATAGAGGGAAGAAGATAGAGATGGAGGGAGGGAGGGAGATATAGATAGATATGAAGAGAGAGAGAGCATGTGTTTGGGGGGGTGAGATAGAGAGACAAATAAGGAGAGATGGAGCGCGGTATTGATATAGATGGAGGAGGGAGAGAAAGGGAATAAAATTGCTTGCACTAGATGCATTGATTTCAGTGTAGATGTTGATCTCTAATCCCATTTGATTGCTTGCAATTTTAGATGCATTGATTTCAGTGTAGATGTTGATTTCTAATCCTATTTGATTGTTTTCATTAGATGTATTGATTTCAATGTAGATGTTGATTTCTCATCCTATTTGATTGTTTGCATTAGATGCATTGATTTTAGTGAAGATGTTGATTTCTATTTGGTGTAACTAGAATATGGTGTACATTAATTTCTGGGTAATTAGTTTACATTATGCATTGATTTTAGTGTAAGCACAAAAACATTATTGACATTGTGCATTATGACTAAGATCTTGTAGATAACCTCAACCGAAATAAAATCAAATAAAACTTATATTTGTAAATTTTACAACTCCACATATTTTAAAATTTAATAGAACTTAATTTCCATCATATTTGAGTTTTTTTTAAATTGAACAAAACTTTATTTCAATCATAAGGAATTGATGGAAATACGTGGATAACTAAGTAAATTTAGGAAAGTTGATAATATTATATAAAATTATAGAAATGCTATCATATATTGTTTTTTGACCTATATATTAAAGTTCAATATGATTAACTTATATCATGTTATGACTAAGATTTTGTAGATAATCTCGAAAGAAATAATATTGAATAAAATCTATTTGTTGTTTACATGAAATCTTTTAAAATTGAATAAAATTTATTTAAATCCTATTTGTGTTTTTCAATTGAACCTTGAGATAAGAAATTGATGGAAATACTTAAAAAAGTTGACCATGCAACGATTATGGGTGGGTCACAAAAAAAATCATATATATAATTTTTATTATAATATGGATGACTTTCTAATTCAAATAATTTATTTTTAAAATTGAATTGTAATAGCATACATGTTGATTGCACTAAAAGACACTTTCTACAAGCCAATATGAAGCATGATTGTACTTAATTCCATGTTCAATATCAAATTTATACATGATGGATTTTAGTTCATTTTAAGTTTCAAAGTGAATTGCATCATAACTTAAGATTGTACTTATTTTCTTAGTCTATGAAACTAGAAATCAAAATTGTTATATTTTGTAATAAAAGTTATAGTATATAGATTTTTTTTTTTTAAATTAGCGAAATAATTTTAACAAATCCATAAACTTCAAAAAATAATGAACATCCATAAACAAGATTAATACAAATCCATAAATTGAGATGCTGAATGTATCAATAAATTATATATATATATATATATATATATATATATATATATATATATATATATATATATATATATATATATATATATATATATAGATATAGATATATATATATATAGATATACACATATATACATATACACATATACATATACATATACATATACATATACATATACATATACATATACATATATACATATATATATATATATATATATATATATATATCTATATACATATACATGTATTACAAATATCACATGAACATCCACAAATTGAAATAATAAGCATCCATAAACTGAAATAATGTTCATGTTCATCTATAGACTATCCATGGATGAAAATATACAAAGTTTGTATCACATATGAATGTGCCCTTTAAAATGGACCTGAAAATATACAAACTATCCACTCTAAGTACCACTAGAACTCCTATGTGAGTTCCATTGTGCAAAGTAGGTGTCCATAAGCTGGTACTACAATATAACACATTCAAATTCAATCTAATTATATTATTATTTGTACAAAATAAACAATATGGAAATAAAGGATTTTGAACCACATTTTTAATTACATATACATGAATCAACTAACCTCATTCGAGTCCGAATGCAAGTCAGATAGGATGGGGGTCTGATGAATTTGGGTTTCGCGCTCCCCTACCTGTGGCTCAATGATTGGGGCCTAAATTGATGGACTTACATCATTAGTGCCTCTATACCCAAAATCCCACTCATGTGTCCAGATAACAACAACATCAATAACACTCTGCATATGGGCCTGTGTACACAATAGCAAGGACAAATTACAATTAGTCTACAATTTCATTAGCATATATGTGTAACTTAATTTTTTTTTGAAATATCAGGAATATTTTGTTTTACCTCAAATGTTGGTCCATGTGGTTGCACATAATGACTCTCCTCCACATGAGTTTTATTATGGAGGAGAATCCATGGAAACATGATGTCGTGGAGGATGGCCTGAATGATCAACTTACCCCTCGGATGACCTCATAAGCTCATCCATGTAGTTGGGATGTGTCTACATGTTGTCATGAAATTATTAATATAAATGCAATTTAATACAAAGTAGAAATTAATATAAATAATTATGCATAATTTAAGAATAAGAGTCAAAAGTATATATATATATATATATATATATATATATATATATATATACTTGGCCGGTGTCACGTGGGTCGTGCACCCTCTAAGTGTCATAGATGACATCATGACACATACATGCATGTGTCAAAAGATGGTAAGAAGGTAAAGTCGCGAGAAATGAATCATCATATAAAGGAACTGGTGTATCACGAGGCAATGGTGGTGGTCTCCTAATCTCCCCATACAATGCAACATGTGCACTGACCAATGACGCCTACATTCTATTTGCAATGGTCTCCCTAGTCTCAACACTAAGTTGTGATGAATCCTCTATCTATGTCGGCGAGACCACACTTCGAGATGATAGTGGTAAGAATCTCGAAGGTGGTGGTACATGCCCAAGGTCCCTAAGAACTGATCGATATTCTATTATGTGGTCAGCTTCTCTTTCATGGAGAAACTTGTGTAACAAATTAGTTATGATAAATAGAGAATTGTTATGAAAATATTTGAAACACATTTCTTTGATTCGTTCAATAGAAGTTCGTTCTTCTATTGCTTGCTCCTTACAGAATTCATCCAAGATCTTTTCGACCCACTTGTGCAGCTTGGTTCGACCATCATTTGTCAGTTTCAATGCCAGTTGTCCATCATAGTATTTCTATCACATTCGTGTTCTCGTCAATGAATTTCTCAATCTTGGCTGGGGTTGCTTTAATGAATCTTTTGTTTGATTATATGAAAGAATGTGACCTAGCCTCCACAAGAGACAATCTATTTTTCCTTACGTATTTCTTCAGGTATTTGTTAATCTTTGTCTGTCACCACTGTTGCATCTCTTATAAAATTATCATTTCTATTTTCATGTTATAAGTACTCTAGTCTAATTCTACCAACAATGGAACTAATTTTGTAGTCTAGCAGAAATTGTGCATTGACTCCCAGTAGAAAGCACAACGGGAACCTACATAATCATATATAACATAAGAAAGATAAAAAGTGACACAAAGTAGGAGATAATCAACAAATAAATACTCTATATTATATCTTCTTTGTAACGAACCTCCTGAGCCTACTCAGAAAACCAGCCACTAGGCTCCATAAGTTTAATTTTTTTCTTTATTTACAGTGAATATTCACCTTTAACATAGGCGTTATGTTCCTTTTTATGTCATGGCCATTTATTAATTCTGCAACAATACTTATCTACATCCTCTTACAGTTTTTGCGGGTTCATGATGGAATATTTAGAATTCCTTATAAAAAACATGGCATAGATTCTTGAACCATAATTAGATGCATCTCCACCTAAATTGTTCTACATGCCCCATGGTCTTATGCAAATCTTACAACAGAGATACCATCTAATATTAAATTCAATGGCTATTCCCATTATGATCATCTCGGAAAGAAGTCTTAATGAAATCATTATACTTAATTTACACTGCCATCATCATTAAGCACAATTTTATAATTCTGTGGAAGGAAAACTAGTCCTAACATGTAACCCATAACATTTGTTAGTTAGTTTCCCCATCAAAATTTAATAACTTAATTATAATGCAGTTAACCTGTCCATGCATTTCAATCATAGTTAAATAACACATAACTACCCAACCCTCACGCAGGGCACAGAAACCCATTCCCTCATTAACGATACAGTTAAACATTATATCATAATTCACTTGCATGCATAAGAATTTATCATCTAAGAATAAGGCCTGCTATATCCCTTCATTAAATTAAAATGATAACCATGTTTAGATTCAACAACTATCTCAAATATTTATGAACATACCATAAACAGGTTAGTGCAAGTAGTTTCGTCCACATTGATGGCCCCATGCGAACCCTATCAGCAGTAAGATAGATCCATGGCCACAGTGATAATAACCACCTAATAAGCCTTTACCGCTAACTTTACTTTTGGAGGTAATAGCATAATATGCATAAGGATGAAACCATTGACATAGTTACAATTTACAAAAGCGACATAAGTTATGTAATATGAATACATAATCATTATCCAGATATCACATAAGTTAGAAGTAATACATATCCACTATCCCCTATAGCTCAACATTCTATACTATTCTACTAATTTAACTTGAAACCACATTAAAATCCATAAACGTCATATGCATAAACTACAATTTTTTCCACACCAATATATAACGCAACATTTATATAACTGAAACAAATAATAAGAAGATAAGGATACGAGTGCAACATAAAACACATCCCACGCATGTGAATCCATCTAAAATAATCACTTGGAGGGAGGAGCACCACCACCCAACCATGAATCACCTCTGACCCCCCCCCCCCCCCCCCCCCGAGCCGAAGATCTTGCCAAGGATCAACTGTCCTCATTTGATCAATGCATTGGGTATTTAATACCCTCTTTCATGATTTAGCTACCATTAGCGGCATCCCGCTTTTATGGATTTTTCCATTTGCCTAGTTATTTTTCGGAAAAGCTTGTCTTTATCTCCCATGAGGCTTTTCCACATAAAAGCTTCCCTTTATCTCCTGCAAAGCTTTTATGTCCAACAGATCTTTATCTCCCATCCATTCGATGGATATCCAATCCATCCAAGCTTATCTAGAATCACATCTAGAAGCTTTATCATGAAATATTCATCTCTATCCCATTCCTCATGGGATTTGGCAAGAATCTCCTCCCTCTTGTGCTCCGCCCTCCAAGTGATTTATTTTATTAATTTATTTAATAACACATTTACTTTTCATATTACATATCACCTAGCTTTCCTCAGCTTAGGTTTAGAATAGTTTAACCCACAAGGAGGGTATCACACCTAGCTTTAACTCATCTTAGGTTTACAAACATTTAACACACAAGGGAGGATATCACATCTAGCTTTAACTTTGCTTAGGTTTACAATAATTTAGTATACAAGGAAGAGGTGTTACATTCTTAATGAGAAAATCAAGCCAGTACATTGGCGTGGCTATATATATATATATATATATATATATATATATAAAATGTTACAATAGTTTAAATTTTGGAACCAAGTTTCCTTAACTGACTGAGACACTCGAGTCGATTAGCAAGTCGACCGACTTTAAAATATGTATCTATATGTGAACTTGAACGACTAGCCCCTCCAACGGGCACCTATAGTTGCATTGAAGGTCAGAATTATAGTGGCATACTTTTTGGAGTAGATCTGAAGTTGAACTTGTTTAGGGAAAAATAATAGTGATTGTATATTGTTGGATTTGGTTATTGTCCCTAGTACGGGAGCCCAAGAATTTTTTGTTTTATCCTGTATTCTATAGGGTGGCAAGGTGGTGCTTGGCAATGAAGTTGTAGCTTCCTTCAGGAGGTTGTCGCCTCCTTCTAGTGGATGTTAGTAAACCATTGGTTGTAGGTCCTTCCAGTAGTGGCTAGTAAATATCTTGGGGTTGTATCCCTTCCTGTTGTAGCTAGTAAATTGGAAGTTGTAGCTTCCCTTGTAATACAAATAAAGTGTTCATATAATTCTTATGTACATTGTCTTGATGTGATGTTATTGGTTAATGAATTTGATACTAAATTGTAAAGAAAAGTTAAATATTGATTCCCCCAACCCCAAAAAAACATAATTTCCATCATAAAATGGATTGAAAATAATTAATATATAATGTTTTAATAAATTATTTCAATGAGAATGTTAAAAATATTAAGAAATAATTAATAAATAAATGATTTTTTAAAATTATTTTCACCTAAGTGGGTAAAAATATGAGAATGGCATAAAATTAATAAATTTATATGTTATTTTCATGTAAATGGATTAATCAATGGAAATAACTTAGAAAAAGTGGCTCCTTGGGCTTTTTATGAGGTAAAGTGGGTTTTATTACGTAAAACTCATACGAACATGCCATTCTTCAATCCACCTAATGATTTTAGCTACATGATCACTTTTTATGTAATAAAATCATGCACATTAAGGAGATTTATATTGTTAGAATTTTGTGATGACATTCATAGATAGTTGAGATTATTTGGATGCTTGAGAAAAAGATGCCCACAAGTTTTATGGACTTGCAAATCAATTTTCTGATTCACTTACTTGATGACATTGAATTAATTAGGGTTCTGTCGTGTCATTAGATGTTCTTCTTAGAGAGGACGATGGAAAAAATAAATGAATTTGTTCAACAAAAGGAAAAACCATATGGCTCTATGGTGGAAGGGTGCATGGTATACTAGTCATTCTATTAGGCTAGTGAGTACATCAATAAAATTGATGGCATAGAAGGGGCACTAATTTGGGACAACCAACAAAATGGTGACAAAAGGGAAGGGGAGCTAGTCCAAACAAACAAATAAACAAAAAAGGGATGTGATAAATAGTAAGTTACTTATCTTTGATCAAATTTGTATAGAGCAACTATTTGTACTGCTTTGAAAATGGATTGCATATATTGAATCAATACATACACACATGTTAAGTTGTAGTTTTCACTATGTTTTTACTTTGATGTTTGTAGGGGATTTTACCTCACTACATTAAAGGGTTGTTGGATATCTAGTATGATATCCTCACGTCCATTCTTTAACAAAAAATATCCATATGACTTGAGGAGATTAACATTAACTATACCATAGATTTTCGATCAAGAGACTAGTTCAAGTTGGAATGAAATATCATGAATTTAATGCACAAGTATCAACAGTTGTTTTGGAAGAGCCTAATTTATGATGTTCTCTTTTTATCAACCTCTCATACAATGAATTTCCTCTTGATTGGATTTATTTGGATTTAATCCTTCTCACATGAGCTTTATAATCTAAAACACTCACACGACAACCTCTTTATTTAAACTCTAATTCCATATTTTTGACAAATATTATATGAATAATTAATACATTAAAATAATAATGAATAATATACAATGAAATTTTGAGAGGGCTGGGGGATTTGAAGAATGGGTTAATTTTCCATGTTTTTACCCCCCAAAAAAATTACTAATTTCATTTTTTTTTCTTTTTTATGACGAGTCAAGCCCAAATTTTATAGGAGAAAACTATTTTACCTTAAAAATATATAAAATTTTATAGAAACTATACAAAATTATTATAATTTTGAATATTTTTACAA
Source organism: Pinus tabuliformis (assembly GCA_031772625.1). NCBI lineage: Eukaryota > Viridiplantae > Streptophyta > Pinopsida > Pinales > Pinaceae > Pinus > Pinus tabuliformis. The sequence continues at coordinate 980,292,849 of CM062815.1, forward strand.
AAATATCCCCAAATATTTTACAATTTGCATAATAGTGACTAATGTTACATTATATCCTTAAAATTTAAATGTGGAACCATAATAAAACAATCATATTGTTACACTATTAGTTCAACAACAATGCTCATCAAAATCCTTTTGGCACAACCAAAGACACAATACAAGAGGTGGAGTACTTAGTTCTTAGGAAACAAATCATAAATAATTATTAACTACTTTCACTTATTTCCTCTAAAAAGGTGACATGTTCAAATCTAGAGGAAGATAGAGTATATGCACCTTCATAAAGACTTTGGTACTCAAAATTGAGATCAATTCTTTATGCATATCTCATACACCAATGTGGTGGTGCCTAACTTAGCTATCACATAAAAAATAATTTATTATTATTATCATTATTATATAGTTCATTTTTCATGTTATTTATGTAAATTTATGAAACTTTTAAATTAATATTTTGTAAATATTAAATTAACAAAACAAAAAATTAAATTAGAAATAATAATGAATATATTTTAAAATTGGATAATAATTTTGTTATCACGTTGGAAGGATCAAATCACATTATATCAAAACCTTTTTTTACAATACTAAACTACAAGTCAAGAGATTTAATATTGTATTTTTGAAAAAAATATTAATATTAATACTTTTCTATTAACAATTGAATGAATCACAAATTTTCCTTGTACTTTAATTACTTTTTCCTTTTGAGCATTGAAATATAACACACATACATTTCATATTGAAATATATTAGTTAATATGGATATTCATATAGTTTATTTAAGTTTCAGGTTGAAATATTTATAAGAGAAATATAAATTTTTCTAAAATTTTAATTACTTTACCTTAATATAAAATTATATTGTTTATTTAACTTAGGCATCTAAATATTTTATTTATTACTCTAAAAGTGAAAGTGAAATATCAACAAACCAAGTGAGCACAATGAGAATGTAATTATTAATATTTTATAATGTTGTTAATTAAAATTAACCAAATATATATAATCATTTATGTTTTTATTATAAGCCTTTTTTTTAAGGTACATGTGTCAAATTCAAGTTGAACTCGTACTAGATTGTAAAATGAGCCTTTGGCTTCAATTAACTTAATGCCTTAATTCATTATTTAAAAATGTGTGATTATCTTATCTTATATTACATTAATTTACTATATAACATTTTAAATATTTATATTTATGGAAATTTAAAATTTCTTATAACATATTTATTTATTTAGTTTTGAATCATTAAAATATTTGCGCTTATATACATTTTCAAAACTACCTTTAATAAAATTAATTATAATTTTATAAATGAAATCAAATACTAATCTCAACTGTCAAAAAAAATTAATACCACATATATAATTATATATGTATTCATTATTATTACATTTTTATTTAATAAAATCTATGTATATAATTTTATATCTTTGTAATTTCAATTTATTTGATTCATTTCATATAATTTTATGTTTTTGTATTTTAATCTTATAAAAACCATTTTATATTATTTTTATTTATAACATCGTTTAGAACCAATTTCCCAACCATATGAAAATTGTGAAATTCAAACAAATATTAAGATGCTTATTATTTGAGCAGATGGAAAATTGAAAAGTATAGCTGGTTCGAAGTTCTACATACTATATCCTCTGGAAATAATATAATCGAATTAGGTTGCGTATTACATGATAGAACGACATCATGATAGCCACAGGGCGGCTAAGAATCATCCACTGATAAATTAAAATAAATGATTGTGTTTCCACGCCCAGTTGCACCTAAATCCAGCCCCTGATAAATTAAAATAAAATAAATGATTGTCTTGGTCCCTCCTCCTCGTCTTTCGGTCATATGCACGGTTTGTGATAGGTTGCAGAAGCGATGTAAATGGGGGTTTAATTAACCAATTATGTTTTTATTAAATGCATATTTGTACCCTGCTGACGTGCCATCCCTTGGCACAGGCTTTGGTTCGGTTCCCAATCCGATTCTATGGTTGTGTTCCCAGGCGCATTTATGTTGGACACTGCTGATTCTATTCTCCGTCCTCCACACTGTAAACACATGGTGATCTCTTTGGCTTTAGTGCTCACTACATTGTATTAAACGTTGCCGTGGCGCGGCAGATGAACCCTTGGAGTCTGCGACCTTGGATTCCTCACCCCATCGACGGCGAAGGAGGAGGGAGGCCCCATCCAATTGCCCCGCCTCACCGTGGTTATGCCTCATTCTTTCCTCTACCTGATGCGTTTGGGTTCTGCTGTCTGGTTTCTCCTTGCACGGTGAGCGCTCCAGTTACCAAAGGCAGCCAGTGGTTTGGAGCGGCCGAGACCTCCCTTGGCGCTTGGATAGCCCGATCACAAGCCAGGTTGTTGTTTCCTTGCCAACTGATTGTAAAGCGTATTGCAGATTTCGTTTTCTCTTTTTCCAAAAAGCTTGATTTTCTAAACTTCTACTGCTAATCCCAGTTTTCTGATCGCAGGATAGAGGGAGATGAAGCTGTGGATTCGGGAGTTTTCACACAGGCAACCCATTTCATGTGTTAGTGCTGGTCGTTTATTCCGGGTAAGTACCCTATGCAATTAAAGGTTGCGGGTCGAGGTCATGGATGAATTCCGTAGATTATCTGGAAATTTTACTCCAATTTTGGAAGCTACAGTTCGTTCTTTGCTGTTATTGTTTAAATTCCCCGGTGTAGACCCGGATTGTGCGGGGTAGGGTTTACTGTTAACAGCTGAGGGCCAGCAGTGGTCCTGCGTTTGAGACCACTCAGGGTAATTTCCTCATGCAACTTCCAGCTTGTAATTTAACTCTATCTATAATCTCGTTGCTCTGGGTTTGCTAAAACTCAGGATTTTAATGGTTGTCCATACTCATGGAAGGACCTTATTACTTTTGAAAATACAGTTGTATGTTCGTAACCCTATTCTTTTGCTGGTTAGCGTTTGCACCATGTTGAAATCGCAGGTTGCAAGAATTGTTCCCTAATGGTCTCTTATGTGATTATGTCTCTGCAACCTTTCCTGTTGACATTTAGATATATTTGTATAATTGTTATTTTTCCCTTTTCTGCGACTGTAATGAGACTGGTTCTGATATTATATTGGTTGTGCCTGCGTGTGGATGGACTATGGCTTCAGGGGTTAACTGATTATGTTCTCGAAGTCTACCGTTCACTGTTTCTCTGTTTCTTTATATGAATTATAGTTTTCTTATAAGGCAGACGGTTACCCATTACTGTTTCTTGCATATTGAGTTTATTTATAATACTCCTGCATGTCTACACAGTTGAAATTGTTTTTAAAGGGGGTGACTGTTTCTATTATTATGAAGAAAATAAAGACTTACTGCAAGTTTTGTTAATGCTCTTGCTTCCAGGGTTATGTACCCTGTTATGTTTCTTTGTTTTCTCCTTTTTGGGTTAATACTCGAAGCTTCCCGGAGCGACTCGGACCCTAGAGGCAATCCTGTGGGTTTGTCTCTACGAAAACCTGAGTCGAAGAATTTCTTTTTTTACTCAAATATCCATAACAAGAATAGCACACTTACACTGCCCTAAAAATAATTAAGATTGGACTCTGTACAGGTGTTCCACTTCCCTCTGAAAACCTGAGTCGATGAAATTCTTTTTTTACTCGAATATCCATAACAAGAATAGCACACTTACACTGCCCTAAAAATAATTAAGATTGGACTCTGTACAGGTGTTCCACTTCCCTCTGAATAACTCGACAGAATGACTCTATCTCCCAAACTATGCTGTACTAGCTGCCGCAGTCGTTCCCAGACCCGTATGGTGTTACCGTCGCTGAAAACGGGCCGGGTACGGCTAAACCCTAGCACTCTGACATTCAAAGATTTGGACAACCGTCTCATCCCTAACGTATTATAATTTGTTTAAAATTGGTTCTTTTCCCCCTGCGAGTTAACTCATCCGGGTATCTCCCGAGACACATTCAAATTTTAAATTTTCGCTTAATCTTTAAGCCTCATACTACAGTTTCCATCTGCTACAGTTTTCCCATAGACAGAATCTCAGCTTTAAACGATTCAGCTAGCCCCCATAGGTACCTGTTCGTTTCTTGGCTTTATTTATTTATATTATTTGTTTATATTCATCTATCTACCACAGTTTTTTCCGTCTGACCTTTCGGCACGGGTTTTCCTCTCTTTTGTTCCTTTTTCTTGGAGTTTCACCCTTAGGGAGGTAGTTAGGGTTGCATTCCAGCAACTGCATTTTTCCCCAACTTCCCTACTTGGAAGTTGCTAGTTTCTTTTAATGCTTCAAGGCATTTTTCCATAACCAATAATAAAAGAAATATTATTAATTCACATAACCGTCGTCCTTTAGTTTGTAAATAAAGCATGGTAAATAAAATATTTACGGTAAAATATTTACAATGTTCTGGGGCATCACATGTGGGTGCATCACCTCCTCGGCCTTGGCCATCAAAAGAAATAAATGATAAAGCACCGTAAATAAAATATTTACGGTAAAATATCTACAATGTTCTGGGGATCACATGTGGGTGCATCACCTCCTCGGCCTTGGCCATCAAAAGAAATAAATGATAAAGCATGGTAAATAAAATATTTACGGTAAAATATCTACAATGTTCTGGGGCATCACATGTGGGTGCATCACCTCCTCGGCCTTGGCCATCAAAAGAAATAAATGATTGTGTTTCCACGCCCACTTGCACCTAACTCCAGCCGCTGATAAATTAAAATAAAATCAATGATTGTCTTGGTCCCTCCTCCTCGTCTTTCGGTCATATGCACGGTTTGTGATAGGTTGCATTAACGATGTAACAACAGCAGTGTGGGTGCATCACCGCCTCGGCATTGGCCAGCAAAATTTTAAATGTCACGGGAATGCTTTCCATGGATGGTCATCCCACCTTAGGCAGACACAGTTATTGGTATATTAAATAAGGCCTACTCCCAATGATTCACGTCAATAATTCCAAAGCAACCTGCAACCTGCAATAATTCGGCAACGTCTTATATATAATAGAACATTTGCCTCTAGAGTCTAAACCAATCACAATTACTTGATCACCCTTCAAACGCATAATCAAACTTTGGGTAAACAGAAAATCTTCGAGTGCATTTATTCTTTTCCATATCTACGATCCAAAAACAATGTAACTAATGAAACAAAAGAATGGGAATTCAAATCATGACTTCTTTGTGCAGATGAAAAGAAAACGAAATCATGAAGCATGACATACTTGTATATATATTGCAGTGAAGGAAAACAAAAGGCACTTAGTATAGGTTGGTCTATATATTGCAGTGAAGGAAAACAAAAGGCACTTAGTATAGGTTGGTCTACTTACGTTGCCATTACGTGGTGGCATAAGTTGCCGATGTTGGGATTGTTGGTGTTCATGGTTTTGTTGTTGCCGGTGTTGATTTTATTGTCGCTGTTGTGGCCGATGATGCGATTGTCGGCGATCTTGGTCTACTGACGTTGCTTACCTGCTGGCATACGTGGCCGGTGTTCACGGTGTCTTTGGGCTTCACGGTGTCTTTGGTCTTCACGGTGTTCACGGTGATGATTTTGTTGTCGTTGTTGTTGCCGATGATGGGATTGTCGCGGATCGTCGACCAATATGATTACGACCACGGCTACGACCCCGACTACCAAACAGTAGATCAAGCAGTCCACCAATTTGTGTACGATCACGGCTACGAAATAGAGTACGATCACGGCTACGAAATAGTACTTCCATAACTGTGATCCAATAACAATGTAACTATTGAAGCAATCATGGCGTCTTTGTACAGACGAAAAGAAAGCGAAATCATGAACCAGAACATATTTGCGCATATGCTGCACTGAAGAAAGAGCAGAGTTACTGCCGTTACCTGGAGGCATAATTTGCAGATGTCGACATTGTTGTTGATGTTCACGGTGGTGTTGTTGACCCTCTTGATTTTGTTGCCGCTTTTGTCGCCGACGATGGGATTGCCTTCGATCTTGGTTTTGCGGCCAATGACGTTCTTGGAGCCGCCGCCGTTGTGCCTATCGTCGACCATCTTGTTATTGCCGCTGAGGTTCCGCCCTGCTTCTCGGAAATTGCTCATATACTGGATGGTGCTCTTGGTTTCACTAAGTCCTTCAAAGCCAACAAGACTCCCACTTCTGGTTTAAAAAAAAACCGCCTTCAGTTAAGTCACTCAGCTAAATCGCATCAATACAGCCCACTTTTATGGCAGCCACAGGATTCGATCCTTGGAAGAAGTAATACCCGTATCAGAATCGAGAGGTCAGAGTTGCTCTAATAACGGCCACGAACCTTGATAGTATTAGGGAAAATTCCTGATAGTATCGGGGAAAATTCCTGAAACTATAAGGCAAAATTCCTGGTAGTATCAAAGAAAATCCCTGAAACAAAATTCTCCAGAATATAAATTGTGTAATGGTTAGGTATAATATTTTAATTTTCTGCAAAATATAAATTGTGTAAGGGTTATGTATAATATTTTAATTTGAAAAGTCAACCATTAATATTTAATAAAAAATATGTAATTTATTATTAAAATTGGTAAAATTTTAGTCAATATTAATTATTTAATCTCATATATATTTTAAATTTTATTAATTAATTTTTATTTTTAAAATAATTATATAATAAAATATATTTGCCTAATTATGTCTTTTCCGCGTCTAAACACAAGTCGATTTAATTTTATTCTGCTTCAATAAAATTACGGTTTTTGCTTCTGAAAAAACAATTAAATTAAAACAAAATCATTTTAAACTCTTCCAAAAGCTTAATTCATGATATACGATTAAGATTGATATATGCTAACCTTTTAAAACGGTCAAATGTTACTGAAGATCAGGGCCTCTCATCATACAAAAGATGACTGTCAAGAAATTTACCATACCTGGTTGCACAAGCAATCTCTGTCACTGCTCTGGTTAGAGCGTCATATTTTTCAGAATCTGCCAAAAATTATTAAGAGATACATTTGAAATGCACATTGTTTATCCAGCGAAGATAATTATTGTGTGATAATGACCAGTAGATTATTTAGAACTTTTTAGCCGATCATTCGCCAATCCTATTAATTTAAATAAATCACAACGACTTACAACTTTTTTTAGTTGAAATATTAAAATACAATTCAATGATCCATGAATTATGGAGTGCAGCTGCCCTATTTTACTTCGTTAATTCAAACACTCCAAAAAAATTACATTAAAAACAACTCTAAATATTATTTCATGATTCCACACGTAAAAGCATATTAGCCTTCCCAAAAGTTAACTTCCCGGTATATGCATTCAGCCTGTCATTTACCGTGAAGTTTCCTTAGTTCGAGAAGCTTCTGGTTGTGGCGCGATGAGGGGCAACTAATACATACCGTTACAATTTGATGGAATATCCCCAAAAAAAAATTCGTTATAGAATAAGATCTAAATTGATCATATCGTAAATAAATAATCTTAAATATTAATAAAATTTAATTTAAACAATAAAATAATTAGAGAGTATTTGGTTTTTAGTTTAAATATAATTAAATTAAAATAAAAATTATTAAAAAAATTAAAATGGCATGTTTTTATATTGTAATAACATGACAATGGTATTTAGGTAAAAAAATGTAATAACATTTTATGAAATCATATTTGTACATTAATTGGTAATTAACATTTTGATTTAATAGTGATGATGATGATGGTTAACGTCTACTGAGAGCACTTTTTGGTGTATCGAACCTAAAGAAATGAATTATTTAATTTGATTTAAGATTTTATTCCTATGCTTAAAAAGCTTGGAGAGAAGCTTCCCAAGCTCATTGTATTTTGACAACCTAAAAAGCTAAAAAGGTCAGTATTACAATAAAGATTTTGAAATATTAACTACTATTATTATATTAAATATATTTATTTCATAAATATTAAAAAAACAAACAAACACTAATTATAACATATTTCTAAAACCTTCAACTTACCACTTAAAAAAAAAATATTTACCAAACTACTAAAAACTAAAATATTTTAACGTAATATGATTTATAATTAAAAATAAATAAAATAAATATTATTTATTAATTATTTCATATAAATAAAATTAAACTCCATCTTACAAAACATTAATATTTTATAAATCCATGACATCAAACCCAAACCCAAACCCAAACCCAAATATGAATGCAAGATACAAATACCCATAACTTCATTAGGTAATAATGTTGGATTAGTGATTCATATAACTAGGAATAGGTATGCATAACATTTTGTAGATAGATGTTTGATTCTGTAATTTTTATTTTTAATTAGTTTTATTTAAAATTATGATGATGATGATGATGATGATTGTTAACGTCCACTGAGACCAAACTTTGGTCTATCGGACCTAAAGAAACGAATTCTTTAGTTTGATTAAGATCTTATTCCTATGATCAAAAAGCTTGGAGAGAAGCCTCCCGAGCTCACTGTAATTTTGGCAACGTAAAAGGCTAGGAAGGTCAGTATTGCAACAAAGATTTTGACAACGTAAAAGGCTATGAAGGTCAGTATTGCAACAAAGATTTTGAAACTGAGATCTAATGTGGTTGTATGCTGGGCACTTTAAGAGGAAGTGATTTTCATCTTCGATGTTCACATTCTCACAGAGATGGCAGAACCTTTCCATCAGTGGTGTTTTAGGAACTGACCAACGACCCGTTTCACTATGGAGCTCATGAGAGTTCGTTCTAATCTTGGCTATATTAATTTTCTTCTTTGAGCTAGTTAAAACAGAGAGATACTTTTGATATTCTAGGGTGGGGTTGATGACTTCCTTATAATATCTTAATTATCTTTTCGCTTCTAAATCTTTCTCACACCACATTTTTTCTTTGAACTTAGAAGTAACAATATTTTTAATGTTATTAATGTTTTGCAATGCAACATTCTTGTCGATCTCCCAATGGTTTAACCAGGCCCTCGTGTCTTTATACCAACCCCGTTTGAGCCTTAAGTGGTTTTGGCTGGAATTTAAAGCTAGCTTAGGAAGTCTATGGTCTCCTATGTTATTGAGTTTGTGCTTGTACAACAGAAGCCTAGTCATAGCTAGGATCCCGATAGGGCAAAGACCCACTTCTATAAGGAGAATATGATAGGGTGTGTTGCTTTTAATTTTGAAGTTATATGTTATAATACGTTTATGGATTTGCTCAATCTTTCTCCAAGATTCTCTAGAGATGCTGCAACCCCAAACCTCACATCCATATAAGATAACAGGAGCGACTAAAGTTTCAAAGATGAATTTATTTCTATCCCACATTACGAGGTTTACCGTTTTACAATTATTTTCAAGACCAAAATAAGTTTTCCATCCCCCATTAATCCTTTTCTGAATGCTATAGTTCCAGTTGGGCTTGTGATGAATATCAATTCCTAGGTACTTGTAAGAAGACACTCCTCCAAGTTACTATTGTCATACATAAAATTAACATAAGTTTTCTTCTTGGATTTGATAATTATAACTTTTGTTTTGTCAGTGTCGACAATCATACCCATGGTAGAGCAAAAATCCTTAAGAAGTATAAGTTGCTTATCAAGAGCAGATGGGCACCTTGCGAGAAGAACAATATCGTCAGTGTAGAGAAGAAGGATGATGACTATCCTAGCTAAGATCGTGCTAGCACATCTTGCTTCCTCTAAAAAACCTTCTAGCTTGTCGATGTAAATGCCAAATAGGGTAGGAGAGAGGGGGCAACCTTGTTTAACGTGGCGTATGTTAATTATTAAAATTATATAATTTAAAAATAATAAAAATATATAATTTAAATAATGGTACATTAGTTTATTTTTTTTGCTAAAGCAAGAGATGGTCCTTCTATTAACTTAGGTAAAAAAAATGATTTACACAGGTTACAAAAAACTCCCACAAAGAGAGAGTGAAATCACAGAGGCACAGACTCCCACAAAGGGAGAGTAAAATCACATAGGAACATACTCCCACAAAGGGAGAGTGAAATTACTCAAAGTACCCAAAAAACCTCCAAAAATCAAACAGAAACAATGACGAGACAGCCCTGGAACCAAAAGCGGGCAAGTGGAATCAAAGTCCGCTCCCCAAAACGTGGTGAAGAACTGTCTCCTAGCGATCCGACAGTCAGAAATCAACACGCGCGGAGGCAAAGCCCACATAAAAGAACCTCATGCTACACAATCAACGTTGACCGTTGATCTTTCGCTTCTGATCCAATGGCTAGTGTCCATATCGCGTGGCTTAAAACTCGATGAATACCACGCGATGAAGGCGGTTTGCTTTTCCGGTCCTCCGCCACGTGTTGCACCCTGAGTGGAATCGCTATCTTTTGAAAAAACCGACTTTGGTATAGATGGCACCTGATGAAGGTGGTATACCATTAGTGGTTTTGTCCTTTTGGGCCCACCAACTTGCACGCCAAAAGGTGGTTGTAGATCTTCCTCCTCCAGATCTGACAGCCATAATACGAATCAGACTACACATCCGCTCGCGGATTACCCAGCGATGAAGGCGGTAAACACTATTTATCCCCCTCCACGCGTTGCTAGCATCGCTTGTCCTCCGAGAAAACCTCAGAGGGCGCCCGAAGCAAGTGGTATATCAGAATGGTACATTAGTTTAAATATTTAATTTTATTTATACTAAAATTTAAATATTTATTTATATTTATATTTTTTTTAATATAATTTATTTTAAGAATGTATATTTAAATTCAATTTTAACTAAAATATTTATATTAAATTTTAAATTTTAAATTAATAATATTATTAACAGATTAGCCGTTATTTTTGTTGTTTCATGGACTAAAGGTTTCTATATTAATTTCTACTTAAGCTAGTGTCATGATTTGTTTTTTCATCTTATCTTGGCGATGAACCACACTAACGCATTGAAAAAAACTTCTTAAATGTGATTTCTACTAAAATACTATTTTCTTAAAATACAATTATGATCAACCCTCTCTTAGCCAAGTTATATGGTATTATTTTGGAAAAGAAGTTGAGCATATGGCTTGAAAGTAAAGGCAAGTGGTTTTTAGAAGCCAGCACTCAACAACGGACCACCTCGTTACGCTTAGGATCATTATGGAGGAATGCCGCAATGATAAATCCAATCTCTTTTGTTTCTTTGTGGACTTTAGAAAGGCTTTTGATACGGTTCCTAGAAACAACCTATGGAATATATTAGAAGAGCTAAAGGTTCCTTTCGAGTTGAGCACTGCCACTATAAGGTTATACGAGAATGTAATTGCCAAGTTAAAGAGCAATGAGGGGTGGTCGAAAGATATTAAGTGTAATATCAGAGTTAAACAAGGTTGCCCCCTCTCCCCTACCCTATTTGTCATTTACATCGACAAGCTAGAAGGTTGTTTAGAGGAAGCAGGCTGTGCTGGCACGATCTTAGCTGGGATAGTCATCATCCTTCTTGTCTATGTTGACGATATTGTTCTTCTCGCAAGGTGCCCATCTGATCTTGATAAGTAGCTTAGACTCCATAAGGATTTCTGCTCTACCATGGGTATGACTGTTAACACTAACAAAACAAAAGTTATGATTATCAAATCCAAGAAGGACACTTATGCTAATTTTATGTATGACAATAGTAACTTGGAGGAAGTGTCTTCTTACAAGTACCTAGGAATTGATATTCATCACAAGCCCAACTGGAACTATAGCATTCAGAAAAGGATTAATGGGGGATGGAAAACTTATTTTGGTCTTGAAAATAATTGTAAAACGGTAAACCTCGTAATGTGGGATAGAAATAAATTCATCTTTGAAACTTTAGTCGCTCCTGTTATCTTATATGGATGTGAGGTTTGGGGTTGCAGCATCTCTAGAGAATCTTGGAGAAAGATTGAGCAAATCCATAAACGTTTTATAACATATAACCTCAAAATTAAAAGAAATACACCCTATCTTATTCTACTTATAGAAGTGGGTCTTTTCCCTATCGAGAGTCTAGCTATGACTAGTGTTCTATTGTACAAGCACAAACTCAATAACATAGGATACCGTAGACTTCCTAAGCTAGCTTTAAATTCCAGCCAAAACCACTTAAGGCTCAAACGAGGTTGGTATAAAGACACTAGGGCCTGGTTAAACCATTGGGATATCGACAAGAATGTTGCATTGCAAAACATTAATAACATTAAAAATATTGTTACTTCTAAGTTCAAAGAAAAAATGTGGTGTGAGAAAGATTTAGCAGCTAAACGAAAATTAAGATATTATAAGGAGGTCATCAACCCCACCCTAGAAGATCAAAAGTATCTCTCTGTTTAACTAGCTCAAAGAAGAAAATTAGTATAGCCAAGATTAGAATGAACTCTCATGAGCTCCATAGTGAAACGGGTCAGGCAGTTCCTAAAACACCATGGATGGAAAGGATTTGCCATCTCTATGAGAATATGAACACCGAGGATGAAAATCACTTCCTCTTAGAGTGCCCCGCGTACAACCACATTAGATCTCAATTTCATAATCTTTGTTGCAATACTGACCTTCATAGCCTTTTACGATGTCAAAATTATACTGAGCTTAGGAGGATTCTCTCCAAGCTTTTGGAGCATAGGAATAAAATCTTAAATCAAACTAAATAATTCATTTCTTTAGGTCCGATAGACCAAATTTTGGTCTTAGTGGACGTTAATTTGGAGGTGGTGGCGGTGGTGGTTAACTAAGATCGTGCTAGCACATCCTGCTTCCTCTAAAAAACCTTCTAGCTTATCGATGTAAATGCCAAATATGGTAGCACTACGACCAAACTTTGGTCTATTGGACCTAAAGAAACGAATTATTTAGTTTCATTTAAGATTTTATTCCTATGCTCAAAATCTTGGAGAGAAGCCTCCCGAGCTCACTGTAATTTTGACAACGTAAAAGGCTAGGAAGGTCAGTATTGCAACAAAGATTTTGAAACTGAGATCTAATGTGGTTGTACGCGGGGCACTCTAAGAGGAAGTGATTTTCATCCTCAATGTTCGTATTCTCACAAAGATGGAAGAACCTTTCCATCCATGGTGTTTTAGGAACTGCCCAATGACCCGTTTCACTTTGGAGCTCATGAGAGTTCGTTCTAATCTTAGCTATATTAATTTTATTCTTTGAGCTAGTTAAAACAGAAAGATACTTTTGATCTTCTAGGGTGGGGTTGATGACCTCCTTATAATATCTTAATTTTCTTTTAGCTGCTAAATCTTTCTCACACCACATTTTTTCTTTGAACTTAGAAGTAACAATATTTTTAATGTTATTAATGTTTTGCAATGCAACATTCTCGTTGATCTCCCAATGGTTTAACGAAGCCTTGGTATCTTTATACCAACTTCGTTTGTGCCTTAGGTGGTTTTGGCTGGAATTTAAAGCTAGCTTAGGAAGTCTATGGTCTCCTATGTTATTGAGTTTGTGCTTGTACAACAGAAGCCTAGTCATAGCTAGGCTCTTGATAGGGGAAAGACCCACATCTATAAGGAGAATAGAATAGGGTGTGTTGCTTTTAATTTTGAGGTTATACTTTATAAAACGCTTCTGGATTTTCTCAATCTTTCTCCAGGATTCTCTAGAGATGCTACAACCCCAAACCTCACATCCATATAAGATAACCAGAGTGACTAAAGTTTCAATGAGAAAATTCTTTCTATCCCACATTACAAGGTTTGTCGTTTTACAATTATTTTCAAGACCAAAATAAGATTTCCATCCCCCATTAATCCTTTTCTCAATGCTATAGTTCTAGTTGAGTTTGTGATCAATATCAATTCCTAGGTACTTGTAGAAAGACACTTCCTCCAAGTTACTATTGTCATACACAAAATTAGCGTAAGTGTCCTTCTTGGATTTGATAATCATAACTTTTTTTTTGTCAGTGTTAACAATCATACCCATGGTAAAGCAAAAATCCTTAAGAAGTATAAGTTGCTTATCAAGATCAGATGGGCACCTTGTGAGAAGAACAATATCATCAGCGTAGAAAAGAAGGATGATGACTATCCTAGCTAAGATCGTGCTAGCACATCCTGCTTCCTCTAAACAACCTTCTAGCTTGTCGATGTAAATGCCAAAAAAAGTAGGGGAGAGGGGGTAACCTTGTTTAACTCTGATATTACACTTAATATCTTTCAACCACCACTTATTGCTCTTTAACTTGGCAATTACATTCTCGTATAACCTTATAACAACGACTCTCTACTCAAAAGGAACCTTTAGCTCTTCTAATCTATTCCAAAAATTGTTTCTAGGAACGGTATCGAAAACCTTTCTAGAGTCCACAAAGCAACAAACATTTATACATCATTTTGCAATCAACATTTTGATTTTGTAATATAAACAAATAATATATATAAACAAAATTTGAATTATTAACTACTATTATTATATTAAATACACTTATTTTATAAAAAAAAACTAATAACAAAATATTTCCAAAAACTTCAACTTACCACTTAAAAAACAAATTATTTACCAAACCACTAAAAACTAAAATATTTTAATAATATAATATATGGAATTATTTATAATTAGTAATAATTAAAATATTTTAACAATACAATATATAAAATTATTTATAATTAAAAATAAATAGAATAAATAATAATTATTAATTATTATATATAAATTAAATTAAATTCCTTCCCAAAAAAAATATTTTTTTTACAAATCCATGACATCAACCCAAATATGAATGCAAGATACAAATACTCATAACTTTATTATGTAACAATGTTGGATTAGTGACTGTATGAGAGCGTGTATACATAACTTTTTGTAAATGGTGGTTTCATTTTGTAATTTTTATTTTTAATTAATTTTATTGAAAATTATATTAAAATTTATAAAAAAATTATTAACATAGTGCATATTAATTATTAAAATTATATAATTTAAAAATAATAAAATATATAATTTATAGAACTAGTTTAAATATTTATTTTTATTTTTTAATATAATTTTTATTTTTAAATATATAAATAAATTCAATCTTAAAAAACTAATAAACTATTTATATTAAATTTTAAGTAAATTTAATCTTAAAAAACTAATAAAATATTTATATTAATTTTTTTTTTAAATTAAAATTTGATAACAAAATTCTTATGGAAATTATGAGTATTTCATCTATGGTAAGTGAAAGGTAAAACAGCTGTAATTTGCACAATAACCATCGATCATGAAATAGTGGCTTTTTGAAAATTGCAAATGATAATTGATGAAGAATATTTTTGTGATCTGCTTGTTATGGGAGCAATTAAATATAATGTGAATAATTACTGACATATTTCACAATAAAAAGATAACAAATATTTTAATATATTTTTAAGTTTTATAAGAATAGTAAGTTTTATATAGTAGCTAATATTTGTCACTTAATTTAAATATAATTATATTGAAGTAAATTTAAATATAGTTAAATTGAAGTTAATTTAAATAAAGTTAAATAATATTTGTCTCTTTCCCTTTCTCTCTCTCAGCGTCTCTCTATCTCTCCCTTGTCCCTCCCTCTACCTCTCCACCTTTCTCTCTCTATGTCTTTCTTTCCCTTCCAACTCCATCTCTCTCTCTCTCGCCTCTCTCTCCTCTCTCTCAAGTCATCTCTCTCTTCCTTCCACTCTCTCCCTTTCTGTACCAACTCCCTTTATCTCTCCCCCCCATCACACACTCTCTCCTTCCACCCTCCAACTCTGTCACTATCTCCCTCTCTCTCTCCTTCCTTCTCTCCCCCTCTCTCCCCCCTCCATATCTATGTCTCCTTGTTTCTTTCTTCCCCTTCTTTCCCTATGTCTATCCTCTGCTTTTATCTCCCTTCCCTTGCCTCCTCTCTTCCTCATTCCATATTCATCTCTCCCTTATCACTCCCTCTCTCTCTCCACCTCTATCTCTTAATGTCTTTGTTCTTCCTTCCCTCTCTTTCCCCCTTCCAACTCCATCTCTCTCTCCCCCTCTCTCTCAAGTCCCCTCTCTTTTCCTTCCTCTCTCTCCCTTTCTCTCCCACCTCCCTCTGTCTCCCCCCCATCACACACACACACTCTCTCCACCCTCCAACTCTGTCACTATATCCCTCTCTCTCTCCTTCTCACTCTCCCCCTCTCTCCCCCCTCCATATCTATGTATCCTTGTCTCTCTCTTCCCCTTCTTTCCCTATCTCTATTCTCTCTTTTTCTCTCCCTTCCCTCGTCTCCTCTCCCCCTCATTCCATCATCATCTCTCCCTTATCACTCCCTCTCTCTCTCCACCTCTATATGTCAATGTCTTTGTTCTTCCCTCCTTCTCTTTCCCCCTCTAAATCCATCTCTCTCTCTCTCCCTCTCTCCTCCTCTCTCTCTTCCTTCATCTCTCCCTGTCTCTCCCACCCTCTGTCTCTCTCCCTCACTCTTTTCCCCCTCCACCTCCTTCTCTCTCTCTTAAATATGATCCCATTGTATTTTATTTAAGAAAGTATCTTAAAAAAAAATAGTTGTAAAATATTAAACATGTATTTTGGATCAATCATGCCAAAGAAAATACAAAATAAAAAACTTGAAAGAATCATGCACTATCTCTCCTCTATTATTGTTAGTCACTCAGATTTCCCTCTTTGCTTGGATTTTTGGTTAAAATGCATATATCTTGGTTCCTTATAATATTATTTATATTATATAAATTTCATATTTATATGTAAAAGTATTTTCATTTTTAATTTATTAAAACCTCAATTTAATCTCTATGGGAATATTTTTAGTAGTCGTGAGGATGGTGGGTTTAGATATACCTCAAAAATAATTATAACCTTTTTGTTTTTAGATTTAAAAAAATGTTATCAAATTAAATTAAAATAAAGTATTTGTAAAATATTTTGATTTTGAAATAAGTTATGGTTTTTGGGCATGTGGTATTGATAAGCCAATGACCATGGTATTGGCACATGGTATTGTAACAAAACAAATAAAATCCTAGATCCATAACATAACAATCAAAAGCCTAGATGACCCATGGTATTGATAAACCATGGTATTATGATTTTTTCCCTCCTCTCCCTCTCTCTATCTTTTTCTTCTAGGTATTGGCCCATGTTATTGTAAAAAGGCATATTTAGAAGTTAATAATATCTATGGTAAATATTCATGATTAAAAATCTTGTTATATTGTAAATATTAATTTTTTATCAACTTATCAATTAAATTTCAAGATGGTTATGCAATCATTATTTTAATTTATATTGTAAAATGGATATTAATTTATAAGTACTATTTATGTCTTATATATTTTAATGTGATAGGTATATTATACTTTCTTTCTTTTATTATTTATTTGGACTTGTAATATATATATATATATGATGTTTAACCTCTCTTTTGTTATGCTCCTGTAGGACAGATTAGGATAGTTAGGACTAGGTTAGAGTAGTTAACAGTAGTATAGATAGGATTTGATACATATAGGTTAGCTGTTTTGTTTGTTGATTTAATTGAAGTCTTCCTCCAAGAAGTAATCTTTCAACACATATAGCAGTTTACGGGATCCTATAAAACCCGTTGGAGCTAGCCATCCCAAACGAAAGTAGATCTAATTGGGATTTGTGACCGGGTTAGTTCCCCTTGTTGGTATAGCGGACATTCGCCATGTCAACAAATTGGTGCTAGAAGGAGGGTCTGAACTGCCGTCCACAGCTTTTCAAGATTTCATCTATAAATGTCGCGCATGGATTCAACAAGGTTAATGTATGGATTGTAAAGGTCTAAAAGATCATTCCGCCCATTGGCAAGAGCCTCATTTCGAAGAAACAAAGATCCCTCTCAGTCCTGTGTCTGGGTCACCCAAGGAAGAGAGACTGTGGGAGTACCCTGTCACTTAGGAACAACTAGTCAGAAGACTTACTCGGGCTTACGCTTGTTCCCTATCACAGCTCCCTATCTTTCAGTCTTTACCTCCGACAGCAAAAAGAAAGCCGAGGGTCTATCACATAAACGAAGAGACATCTGCAGCCCCTTCTCTTGAAGATATTGTGCTAGATTCTTTGCAAAGTATCAACTCTCCTTGGGAAGAAATTCCTAAGTATCCCCTTTCTGAAGGCAATCCTTGTCCTAATTTTGAAAATCCTAACGAATAAACCCTCAACTAGAACCTCCATATCCATAACATGGCTAACATTCCTCCTCCAGGTGGGAATCAACCTCTACTTCCCCCTCCGGGTGGAAATCAACCTCCACCACCTCCTCCAGGTGGGAATCAACCTCCACCTCCTCCAGGAGCACTCCCTCCTTGGCTTGCACAGGATGTCGTAGCGGTACCTGGGCAGCAGCATCCCTTACCCAAGAACGTAGAAAGAGTGCTGCCTAAATTTGACCCTGAGCGGGGAGATACTGCTGATAACCATATTCACTCTTTCTTCCTAGTCGTGCGCATGTTAGGGGTAGCCGATGAGGATGTGGTATGTCGCTTATTCCCTTTTACTCTGATTGGTGCGGCCTCCACATGGTACTTTAGCTTGAGAATAGGATCGATCACCTCATGGGGTGCCTTTCAACATGCCCTTTTAGAGAAGTTCGGCGATGAAAAAACACCTGCGGCCTTAGTTTTAGAACTATCCCGTTTAAAAATGGAAGCCAAAGAAAAGGTCAAGGATTTCAACATCCAGTTCAACACTTTGTTCAATAGAATCCCGGCTAACGCTAGACCTACTGATGAGGTGCTCATGGAATTTTACATCACTGCTCTCCCTGTCCCTACTGCGATGTGGGTTAAGAGAAGTAATGCACAAACCTTACAAGGTGCTATCAATGAAGCAATAAAAGTTGAGAATGAAATGATCAGTCTCACAACATGTCATCATACAACCAAAGGGAAGAAAGCCTCTCAGTCATCCAAGAAGAATAATGGGAGTGATAACAAAGCGGCTGAGGGCAAAGAAAGGGACACCACAGATGTGGAAGGTTTGCATCGGATCATTAAGAAATTGACAAACATAGTCATCGATATGAAAAGGAATTTTGGAGAGAGTGGAGGAGAGTATAACAATAGAAAACCCTTCAAACCTTTCTATCGTAAGAAGACAGAAGGTGGTCATGGTCAACTTGCGTTGCCTGCTCCACCCAATGAAGGGAACCTAAATATGGAAGAGCTGGCTCTTATTGGATCGCTCCTTAACAAAGAAGAACCCATAGTGGAGCTGGAGCCAGAACAAGAAAGTGAAGAAGAATACCAAGTAGAAGAGCCCTTGGACGAAGAATCTCAAATCAACGTAATGTGAGATTTCTATACAAATGAGAATGATGATGATGAAGAAGATAGCATGGCGAAAATCCACACTAATGAAATCAACGCACGGAGTAAGGGGCCATTTGCAGGTGTGATGAAGCCTGTAGACTAGACCAAGAAATATGTTTGCCCTTTGAAGGCATCCACTCCCAAAGTTCCGGTTGAGAAGGGTAGACCTAGTGGTCAGTCCTAGAATACCCCAGTTGCAAACTATCCAGAGAAAGAGAATACATCTCCAACTGCAACGAGGGTGACTCAAAATGGTAAACTCCCACCTAAGAATGGTAAAACCGGTATGTTTACTCTGCCCTATCATATTTATAAAATTTATTACAATATTATGGATGATCTTAATAAATCTAGGGCTAATATGACATACTTCGATTTGCTAAAACTGAAGCAGCAAAGATATTTTCTGTTGAAAGCTATGAATGAACGGAATTGTAAATCTCCCACCATTTTGAGCAGCCAACCAAGAAGTTGGTCTCCAGACCTGTTAGTACTCCCAGTACAGCCCAAATACCATCAGCTATGGAAGCCACTCTATCTAAAATGAATCAAAAACCCCAAGATGTTAATGCAGCCATGATAGGGAGGAAATCAAAATCCATGGCTCCACCTTTCCTTATCACATTTAAAATCCTCAACATGAACTTACATAATTTCTTAATAGATTCTGGTGCCTCATCCACTGTGATGCCTTAAGCTGTTTCTAAAAGACTGCATGCGATACCCAAGAAAACTGGAACTCGAATTATGCAATTGGACAAGACAAATGTGAAAGTAATAGGGGAATTGAAAGATGTGTTGATTTGGATGGCTGCTAAACCACAATACACACCAGGGAAAATTTTAAGAACCCCCCCTAAATTTATAAATATAATAAATGGGCGAATCTCCATGGTATATAGGAAAAATGGAAGGAGATTTTATCAATAATATAATATGTATATATAATTGTTTGGCGAATCTCTCACCAGGCATGGCGAATATTTTACTCAATTATAAAATCTTGTAAGATCTTGGCGAGTCTTTCACTAAATAATAAAACTTTGTAAAGTCCTGGTGAATCTTAGCATCGGCTACATGTTGGTTTAATTCCCCCATTTAAATAGGCTACATTCCACGTGAATACCATGGGTCAATACCATGTGCCCTTTTGGTGAATACCATGGGTCAATACCATGTGCCATTTTTATTTTTATTAATTCTAATATTAGCGTTAATAATGGTTTTTTGCATGGTATTAATAACAATCTAGTCCATGGTATTTGTCCCATAGTATTTTGGCCATAGGTTTCACCTAAATATAACCCATTTTTTTAGTGTTCGTAAATATAAGGTGACTTATGCAGTAAATATAAAAAAATGTTTTATTTGTTTACCATACCTCTCGTTTATTTATATTTTTATTAATTTACCATACCTCTTTTACAAATATGGTATTTGGCCCATAGGATTCAATTAAATAAAACCTCTTTCTTGAGCCTTCATAAATAGAACGAGGGTTATGGTTATGGACTAAATATAAAAGAGGTTTTATTTATTTACGATACGTCTAGTTTATTTATATTTTTATTTATTTACCATACCTTTTGAGTAAGTATAAAAAGACGTTTTATTTATTTACCATACCTCCACTTTACTTATATTTTTATTTGTTTACACCCTTACATGTATATAAGGTGACTTATGGAGTAAATATAAAAAATGTTTTATTTATTTACCATACCTCTCATTTATTTATATTTTTATTAATTTACCATACCTCTTTTATAAATATGGTATTTGGCCCATAGGATTCACTTAAATAAAACCTATTCTTGAAAATGGGCAAATGGATTCACTTAAATAAAACCTATTCTTGAAAATGGGCGAATGGAAGGTTGTAAGTCCTAATTTCAAGGGCTAAATTTACCCTTTTTACCCTCTCCCTTAAAATAAGGTGGGCCCTAATTTCAAGGGCTAAATTTACCTTTTTTACCCTCTCCCTTAAAATAAGGTGGCCTATTTGAGGTGATTTGTAAAAATGTACTATGATACAAAATATTCGCCCGCTAAAAATTTAAAACCCCTTAATTTCGCCAAAGGGCGAACATTCGCCCCTAAAATTATCCTTGATACACACAAGTCATTGACATAGTGGTAGTTGATATACCCGAGGCTTATGGAATGTTGCTTAGTAGGGACTGGTGAGAAAAACTCAATGGATATTTCTCAACTGATTGGTCCCATCTTTTGCTGCCTCAGAAGGGAAAAGGTGATATGCTAAGAGTTGATCGAGAAAGATACATGAAATATGTGGTGACGAAATTAAATGGCCCCAATGAACTTGTAATGTTTACGAACTCTATCCTTGGGAATTATAGTTTCAATGTTTGTGCCATGGAAACCTGTTTTGGAGAATTCCATGCAGAAACAATTGAAGGAATTGCAATAAACACATAATTGGAATCTCTCCCCTGTAGTCCAATTGATGAACCACCCTGTAATATAGTAAATGATAGAACTAGTTTCATAGGAAGCAATTCAATTGATGTAAGATTAGACTCTATATTTTGGACACTCTATTTTGATGGCTCTAACTGCCTTGAAGGTGCAAGTGCTGGGAGCATTCTCATTGACCCGCAAGGGAACCAACATCTGATGGCCAGCCGGTTGGAGTTCACATGCACCAACAACACGGTAGAATATGAAGGCTTGCTACAGGGCCTGAAGAAAGCCATTGATATGAAGGTAAAAAATCTTAAAGTTTTTGGTGACTCACAGATAATTGTGGACCAGGTGAGGAAAAAAATACACTGCAATTCGCCACACCTGGTAAGGTATTAGCATGAGGTATGGAGCTTAATTGACAATTTTGATTCTTTTAATATCACATACATACCTCAAGAGCAAAACCAAGATTCCAATCTAATGGCTGGAATGGCTGCAAAACTTTTGCCTAATTTTAGATTAAAGAAGAATAAATGTTATGTTAGATTTTAAGCTTCTGTGGAATTTTTTTGTAGTTTCATGATCCGGATTATCCACAGTTTCTAGTTCATTCTGCCAACGTTTCAAACCCCAAAGGGGGTCCATCATCAGGACAAATCAGATAGAATATGAATGAAAAATTAGAATATGAATAATTTTTCATTCATATTCTATCTGATTTGTCCTGATGATGGACCCCCTTTGGGGTTTGAAACGTTGGCAGAATGAACTAGAAACTGTGGATAATCCGGATCATGAAACTACAATAAATGTTATGTTGAATTGATTTTCAGACCATCCGTGCCTGATAACATCTCAAATTGGCAGGTGTTCAAAGATGACGAGCAAATCCTTGAGTTCTTGCACTGCGAGAAGACATTCAAGAATGCAGTCATTGATGAAAAGGAGCATGACAGGCTTATGAATGAGAGGGAAGATGAGGAAAAGGATCAGTCCAATATGATTCCCAAGTCAGTTGTCAAGATGGAGCACTTGTATGACCTGCATGATAAATTCAAGAAGCCGACTAACTGCAAAACGCATAGCTCATCCATGAAGTATGAATTGGTCAACCTTGGAACCAAAGAAGACCCAGAAAATGTCAATTTGGGCTTGGGGTGCTCTCCACAAGAGAACGCTGCATTTGTTAAGTTGTTTAAAGAGTATAAGGACGTCTTTGCATGGACATATGGCGACTTGAAAACCTTTGATACCAGCGTTATGCAACATGTAATTCCTCTGGAAAAGGAGGCTAAGCCCTACCAAAAAAAGCTTCCCAAGATGTATCCTAGCCTAGAACCGTTGGTGAAGAAAGAATTAAACAAAATGATGGATGCTAAAATCATTTTTCCGGTCAGACACACCTGTTGGGTAGCTAATCTCATGCCAGTAAGAAAGAAAAATGGAGACATCAGGCTGTGTATCAATTTCAGAAACCTGAACAAAGCATCGCAGAAAGATAACTATCTTGTCCCTTCTATGGAACACATTCTGCAGTGCGTTTCTGGGTTTGAAATGTTGTCCCTATTGGATGGTTTTTCAGGATATAACCAAGTGTTGGTGTCTAATGGGGATCAGCTTAAGACAACCTTCAACACTAAATGGGGCACCTACACATATCGTAAAATGTCTTTTGGACTTATTAATGCGGGTGCCAAATTCCAGAGAGCTATGGACATAACTTTCTGAGGGTTGATTAACAGATCAGTAGTGGTTTACATGGATGACATCACTGTGTATTCATATCACAGAAGGGATCATATTTATCACCTGAAACAGATTTTCGAAAGATGCCAAAGGTATGGAATATTGTTGAATCCCAAGAAGAGCGTCTTTGTAGTCACAGAAGGGAAACTACTGGGTCATATCCTCTCTAAAGAAGGGATTGTTATTGATCCTGAAAGAATAGAGACCATCATGAGAATACAACCCCGTGCAAATAAAAGGGCAATGTAATCTTTCTTCGAGAAGATCAATTTCGTTAGGAAATTTGTCTTAGGTTTCGCAGAAACAGTGCGCCCCATGCAGCTAATGATGAAGAAAGACGTTGTGTATAAGTGGAGTGATGAAGCCAAGAAAGCGTTTCAGTGAATTAAAGAGGCCATCGCAGAAGCCCCTGCGTTGGTTAGTCCCGATTTTGACAAAGAATTCCTCTTGTACACTTTCGCTTATGATGTTTCATATGCCGTAATCCTCACCGAAAAATATGACGAGGGAAACGAAGTCCCCATTTCCTATATGAGCTCTAATCTCTAGGGAGCAGAACTGAACTACCCAGAGGTGGAGAAACAAGGCTTTGCGATTTTTAAAGCTGTAAAACACTTTCATCCTTATTTATTAAAGGCCAAGACTAAAGTAATAGTTCCCTATCTCACTGTAAGAACGCTCTTTGTGCAGAAGGAAATGGGTAAACAGAGAGGGAATTGGATGACCACACTTTAAGAATTCGACCTCGAGATTAAGCTGGAAAAGATAGTTCAAGGGCAGGGATTGTGTAGGCTAGTAGGAGAAGCCTTAGAGGATAAAGAAGGGGAATCCGAAGAACCAGAAGTGCAGAGCATGTAAAACAAACAATTAAAACTCAAGGAGGATCCCCTATGGATTAATGAGATGCTGATTTATGAATGCGAAGCATTATAAGCTCTTTTGGATTCTGAGTCGTGGTATTATGACATACGCTTCTATCTAATACGGGGGTCATGTCCTAAACACATGGATGCATCACAAAGGAGAGCGCTCAGATTGAAATCTAATCAGTATCACTTGGCTAATGACACATTATACAGAAAAAATTATGATGGAATCTGGATGAAGTGCTTAGAAAAGGATGATGCTGATCATGTCTTGAAAGAAATGCATGACGACCCAGCAGGTGGTCACTACGGTGGAGAGACCACTGCTCACAAAATATTAAGAGCTGGATATTATTGGCCCACAGTGTTCAGAGACTCGCATGCCTACGCTCACAAATGCAAGGTGTGTCAAACCACCGCAGGACGAGAAAGAAAGCTAGTTGTTCCCCTCAGGCCTGTTATGATTTATCGCCCGTTCCAACAATGGGGCCTAGATGTCATAGGCGAGATCACTCCAAACTCTTCACAGCAGCATAAGTATATACTCACAACGACCGATTACTTCACCAGATGGACCGAAGCCATCCCGCTTCAGAAGGTAAATGAAGATGAGGTAATATCATTTATTGAGAAATTCATTATCAATAGGTATGGCATCCCTGACGCTCTCACATTTGATAATGTTTCTTACTTTTCATCACTGAAATTGAGTGAATTTTCTATTGATAAATCAATTCACATAAGGTATGTGTCAAACTGTTACCCCCAGGGAAATGGAGTTGCAAATTCCTCAAACAAGAACCTCATTCACATAATCTGTAAATCTGTCACTGACACCTAGAGGAATTGGCACAATGCTCTAACAATTGCCCTTTGGACCGATAGGGTCACCCCAAAAGTGGCCTTAGGAAACTCCACATACTTCCTCGTTTATGGACAGGAAGCCATCTTGCCTCCCAACATTACCCTTCCCTCTTTACAGCTCTCCCAAGCCTCAAGAGGGACCCCTTCAGCCTTACTTCAAGAAAGGATCAACCAATTAGTGAGGTTGGAGGAATTGAGAGAAAAAGCCAGAAATAAATTTAGAAATCACCAAATGATTGTGAAAAGGTGGTTTGATCGCCATCTGGCAGGAGATAAAGATTATCAAATAGGAGAGCTAGTCCTGAAATGGAACAAGTTGAATGAGCCAAAAGGCAAGCACACTAAATTCCAACACTTATGGCTGGGCCTGTTCCAAGTTGTGGAAAAAATTGGTCAATGAAATTGCAGATTGAAAAATTTACAGGGAGAAACTTAAAAACTCCCTGTTAATGGCCAACATCTCAAGAGATACTTCCAGTAGCCACCACATGGTGTTTACCTCCTGAGTAGGTTAGAATTCATTTTATTTTGATGTTAGTTTAGTTACATGTTCATCTTTTCCTTTCTTGTTTTTTTGCAAAGTTTATTTTCCTTCTGTTTTGAATTGCAGTCCTTTTCAGCCAACTGATTTCTGTCCTCCAATCTCATTTTTACCTTTTTTAGATTGTTTCCATTCGCCACCTTCATCTTTTGCCTCCTTCATTAACTTGATGATGAGTCTGTTGATCCTAAATCCATAATTACCTTGCAAATCAAACAAATTTTAAATGAGCCCATGAGAACTTGAAAGTCAGCTATGGAATTCAGATGGAAGCCATTCATTAGCATCTGTTGGGAACTAGGTAAAATCTGCTGATAACTTGGATACCTGGAGCATGTAGGGGCATCTTTATAAAACAAAAAATGTGTAACTACAACTGGACTGGCATGGAGGGACGCTGC
This sequence comes from Pinus tabuliformis, assembly GCA_031772625.1. Lineage (NCBI taxonomy): Eukaryota > Viridiplantae > Streptophyta > Pinopsida > Pinales > Pinaceae > Pinus > Pinus tabuliformis. The sequence goes on from CM062815.1 coordinate 980,318,946, forward strand.
ATTTTAATAAATCCCACTTAGACCTAGCCTATACTTTCCTGTAAGGTTTTTAGTCTCCATTGGTCCCATCCACCACACTAAGTTTTCCAACACCTGTCATCTACAAGTAAATCTCCTTTCATGGGCTAAACTCACTATCATATACCATGTGGAAAATCCAATTGTGCTCTAGTCCTTGTGCCTGAAACTGGAAGGACTTATTTAAAAGAAAATGAAATGTCAGGTCCTTGTGCCAATCTGGAAGGACATGTTATTTGGGAAGCCGGTTAGAGTAGGGATTGTTGTTGGGCTCAGAGTACCAGTTGACACAACAAGCCCAACCTTGCTTAAGTGGTTTAAAAATATGGCATGATCCATGACTGTGCCCCATTCAATCATATGAAAATATAGCACTGAAGTTCTCATATAAAGTGCAGATAAACATATCTACATCAAGTTTGATGAGTGATAAAGAGCTTAGGTACACACCTAAAACAAGTATTGATAGACGAGTGATGGCCCTGAAAGGATTTTGAAAGTAGGAAACAGGTAAAGGATGGTCAATAAATCCCATAATACTATCATTGGAGAATTCCTGTCAAAACCTTATTAGTAAGTAGAAGCTATTTGTCTTTTTACCACCTAAAGCAATTAATGTTGAAGTGGAACCCATGCCTATCCATCTATACAGTTTGCATTTCAACTTTATCTTAACACCCTGATGTTTTATTGATCCAAGGTTTATTTAGAAACAGAGATAACTGGTTCGCCCAACGGTTCGCCATTTGTTGTGGCCACAACAACCACCCTATTAAAATTTTCCCTGGTAGCAATGTTGAATGGGTCCCCTAGGAGTTGATCTTGCACCCCTCCGAATGATCTGTTTTGTCCCATGGATTTTAACTCTTTTGCCAAGGCAAATCTTCAATTTTTAAATGGTTAAGGCCCCCTTAATAAATCCCTTCTGCATGATTCATCTTTAACCCTTTCTAAGCCCTTCATTCATATTTTCATCGGGACCTTTTTCAACCCACAAAAACTTCTAGCGCATCATTATTCCCATCATAACTCTTTACAGCAGAAATACTTCGCAAACATGCATAAATCACCCTTTTCCGCCTATCGTAATCAACACTAAGGAATAATGTGTATCACTATACTCTGGACCCGACGGCTTTATTAACCATATTATATAAATTATGGGTTCGGAGCCCCATCGCATATCGCAATCGGCCAGGGCCAAGGCTATATGTATATGGCGCACCGTTATTTACTGGACCTGATGGCACTATTAACCAGAATACATATATTTTGGGTTCGGAGCCCTTCGCATATTGCAATCGGTGGGAGTTAAAGCCTATACATAAGGCCGATGCGATACAATGGACCCGACAGGACTATAAAGTAAAATATATATGTTATCGGGTTCGCTTCCCCATCGCATATCGCAATTGGCGGGGTTCGGGGCTTATATATAAGGCATACCATGATATATCGAACCCGCCGATAACTATCAGTTCGGGTGCATAATTTTTCAAGTTTGACCCTATGGTCCGGCCATGGGTTTTCCCATGTTTTTCGATAATACGCTGGGGTCTGGGTTTTTCAAAGGGAAGTCATACATTGGGGACCCGCCGAGACTATTAAGTGTAGCATGTATATATTTCAGGTTCGGAGCCCCATCAAATATTGCAATCGGGTTCCAATGGAACCCAAGGCCAATTCACCCGCTATTGAAACATTGTGATGCGATATGGTGGACCCACCGGCAATATTAACACACACACACACACACACACACACACATATATTTCAGGTCTTCTTTCCCCAATCGCTTATCGCAATCGGCAGAGCCGGGGGTTATGCAATATGCAAAGGAGCGATATGGTGGACCTGGCAATAATTATACGCCCGTGTCCATAATTTTTGAAGTCTGCCTTACAGCCCGACCGGGGGTTTTCTTGTGTTTTCCTGTGTATTCGATGAAATGTTGCGGCCTTGATTTTTAAAAGAAAATCAGGTAAAGTGAATGGTCTGCCTATGGAAGCGTTGTCAACGGATTCTTGAATAATAATGAATATTATGGGCAACGGGAATAGAGGTTATAACATGTTCAATGGCTTAATAATCATGACTGCTCTGCATTGTGAGATTAATAGAAATGGTGGCTGAATGCAAGGTTTTTTTAGAAGCATGTTTGGCATATTTCTCATAATCATAGCTAATACGAATTATCTCTGCAGGCGAGGAGTAAAGACGCTTAAGCGGATCTGGAGAATTCATATATGCGGGTGTGTTCTGTTTAAAGAGATAGCCTTTGGTGTTCTCAATTCGTTTCCACGCGTTGCCTGTATATTCTGAAAGAGAAGTTGTCCCAAGTTTCATCATGAAGAGATGACACACAGTCACCCTCTTTTAATCAATATCTGTTCATTCCCCCAGGAAACAAAGCGCTCCAACAGATATGCTTGCTACGTGTCAGTGGTTACACCAACTGTTCTATGTCTATATATTCTAATTTGTGTATTGAAAAGAAGAGGGGGAGATGAAAGGTTGGGGGAAGACCGAAAGTCATTTCCAACTGCATAAGTAATACCTCCGGATAGGAGAGAAGGGCTTTTTGTTGGGAGAGAATAGCTTTGATTTATTGTGAATAAAGAAGTCTGTTTGTTTCAAGAAGGATCTCGTTGTGTCAGATTGATTTCCCTTTTCTCTCATATGTTTAGAATCAGTGTGTTGTTGTTGGCATAAAGATAAATGTGATTTGCTTTGTGCATATTGATAACAAGTAGTTCATGGTTATTCTTGGTTATTTGAATATAATTCAATAGCATTGTTAATTCATGAAAGGTTGCTGACTCGAGACTTTGTTAAACATCAGTTTCAAGTGTTATTTGTATGGAAAGGAATGTGTATTCATATATAAGTAATTGTATTGCAATTAGGATTTAATACAACTTTGTTCTTATGTGAACCAGTAATTGATTCATTTGGACTTGGAATATATATATGATGTTTAAACTCTCTTTTTTTATGCTCCTGCAAGATAGATGAGGATAGTTAGGACTAGGTTAGAGTAGTTAACAGTAGTATAGATAGGATTTGATACATATAGGTTAGCTTTTTTGTTTGCTTATTTAATTGAAGTCTTCCTCTAAGAAGCAATCTTTCAACACCTATAGCAGTTTACACGATCCTCTAAAACCCGTTGGAGCTAGCCATACCAACTGAAAGCAGATCTAATTGGGATCTGTGATCGGGTTAGTTCCCCTTGTTGGTATAGCGAACATTCGCCATGTCAACAGAGGTAAAATTGGGTTTTATTACGTAAAACTCATACGAACATGGCATTCTTCAATCCACCTAATGATTTTGGCTACACGATCACTTTTTATGTAATAAAATCATGCACATTAAGGAGATTTGTATTGTTAGAAATTTGTGATGACATACATAAATAGTTGAGATTATTTGCATGCTTGAGAAAAAGATGCCCACAAGTTTTATGGACTTGCAAATCAATTTTCTAATTCACTTACTTGATGAATTTAAATTAATTGGGGTTCCGTCGTGTCATTAGATGTTCTTCTTAGAGAGGACGATGGAAAAATTAAATGGGTTTGCTCAACAAAGGGAAAAAACATATGGCTTTATGGTGGAAGGGTACATGGTATACTAGTCATTCTATTAGGCTAATGAGTACATCAATAAAATTGATGGCATAGAAGGGGCACTAATTTGGGACAACCAACAAAATGGTGACAAAATGGAAGGGGAGCTAGTCCAAACAAACAAACAAACAAACAAAAAAGGGATGTGATAAATCGTAAGTTACTTATCTTTGATCAAATTTGTGTAGAGCAACTATTTGTACTACTTTGAAAATGGATTTCATATATTGAATCAATACATACACACATGTTAGGTTGTAGTTTTCACTATGTTTTTACTTTAATGTTTGTAGGGGATTTTACCTCACTACATTAAAGGGTTGTTGGATATCTAGTATGATATCCTCAATTCCATTATTTAACAAAAAATATCCATATGACTTGAGGAGATTAACATTAACTATACTATAGATTTTCGATCAAGAGACCAGTTCAAGTTGGAATGAAATATCATGAATTTAATGCACAAGTATCAACAATTGTTTTGGAAGAGCCTAATTTATGATGTTCTCTTTTTATCAACCTCTCATACAATGAATTTCCTCTTGATTGGATTTAATCCTTCTCACATGAGCTTCATAATCTAAAACAATCACACACCAACCTCTTTATTTAAACTCTAATTCCATATTTTGGACAATATTATATGAAAAATTGATACATTAAAATAATAATGAATAATATACAATGAAATTTTGAGGGGTGGGGGATTTGAAGAATGGGTTAATTTTCCATGCTTTTACCCCCAAAAAAATTACTAAGTTCATTTTTTTAAAATGATGGGTCAAGGGAAAATTTTATAGGAGAAAATTATTTTCCCTTAAGAATATATAAAATTTTATAGAAACTATACAAAATTATTATAATTTTGAATAGTTTTACGAAAATATCCCCAAATATTTTACAATTTGCATAATAGTGACTAATGTTACATTATATCCTTAAAATTTAAATGTGGAACCATAGTAAAACAATCATATTATTACACTATTACTTCAACAACAATACTCATCAAAATCCTTTTGGCACAACCAAAGACACAATACAAGAGGTGGAGTACTTAGTTCTTAGGAAACAAATCATAAATAATTATTAACTACTTTCACTTATTTCCTCTAAAAAGGTCACATGTTCAAATCTAGAGGAAGATATAGTATATGCACCATCATAAAGACTTTGGTACTCAAAATTGAGATCAATTATTTATGCAGATCTCATACACCAATGTCATGGTGTCTAACTTAGCTATCACATAAAAAATAATTTATTATTATTATCATTATTATATAGTTCAGTTTCATGTTATTTATGTAAATTTATGAAACTTTTAAATTAATATTTTGTAAATATTAAATTAACAAAACAACAAACTAAATTAGAAATAATAATGAATATATTTTAAAAATTAGAAATAATAATGAATATATTTTAAAATTGGATAATAGAAGGATCAAACAACATTATATCCAAATCTTTTTTTACAATGCAAACTACATGTCAAGAGATTTAATATTATATTTTAAAAAAATACTAATATTATTATTATTATATATTATTTTATTATTATTATCATTATTATATAGTTCAGTTTCATGTTATTTATGTAAATTTATGAAACTTTTAAATTAATATTTTGTAAATATTAAATTAACAAAACAACAAACTAAATTAGAAATAATAATGAATATATTTTAAAATTGGATAATAGAAGGATCAAACCACATTATATCCAAATCTTTTTTTACAATGCAAAACTACATGTCAAGAGATTTAATATTATATTTTAAAAAAATACTAATATTAATATTTTTCTATTAACAATTGAATGAATCACAAATTTTCCTTGTACCTTTAATTTCTTTTTTCTTTTGAACATTGAAATATAAGACACATCCATTTCCTATTGAAATATATTAGTTAATATGGATATTCATATAGTTTATTTAAGTTCCACATTGAAATATTTATAAGAGAAATATAAATTTTTCTAAAATTTTGATTACTTTATCTCTCCGTAAAGTAATATAAAATTATATTATTTATTTAACTTAGGCATCTAAATATTTTATTTATTACTCTAAAAGTGAAAGTGAAATATCAACAAACCAAGTGAGCACAATAAGAATGTAATTATTAATATTTTATAATATTGTTAATTAAAATTAACAAATATATATAATTATTTATGTTTTTATTATAGGCCTTTATTTGAAGGTACATGTGTCAAATTCAAATTCAAGTTGAATTCGTACTAGATTGTAAAATGAGCATTTGGCTTCAATTAACTTAATACCTTAATTCATTGTTTAAAAATGTGCAATTATATTATCTTGTATTACATTAATTTGCTATATAACATATTTAAATATTTAAATTTATGGAAATTTAAAATTTCATATAACATATTTATTTATTTATTTAGTTTTGAGCCAGTAAAATATTTGCTTTTATATACATTTTTAAAATCAAATACAAACCTCGGTTGTAAATTAACATTTTATCAAAAAAAAATTAATACCACATATATAATTATATATGTATTCATTATTATTACATTTTTATATTTTTATTTAATAAAATCTATTTATATAATTTTATATCTTTGTAATTTCAATTTATTTAATTCATTTCATATACTTTTATGTTTTGTATTTTAATCTTATAAAAACCATTTTATATGATTTTTAATTATAACATTGTTTTTAAGATGCTTATTATTTGAAATTCAAACAAATATTAAGATGCTTATTATTTGAAGAGATGGAAAATTGAAAAGTACAGCTGGTTGGAAGGGCTACATACTATATACTCTGGAAATAATATAATCGAATTAGGTTGCGTGTTACATTGTCATGTCTCTATAACTCAGGAATTAATTTTTTTTTACGTGTATAAATATACTCCTAATGTTCTACATGCCCGAGGTTACCTATGGATTAAATTTACAATTATTCACCCTACGTTGTTTATTCATAACACTATTCCAGTGCATTTAAGGGTTGGAGTACTGCGTCTCAACTTTATTTAAATATCTCTGTATGGTTCGGACGCATGCTGTCCACGCGGCATTTGTTCCGAAGGTAACTTTCTATTTCCCTTCCAGCCATCACGTGGCAACCCTATCCGATACTGTGTGAAATAATACCTGCTCTGCTTCGTACTGTACGAGGCCGGCAGGCTGATCCGGATCACCTTGCATCAACGGTGGAGGGAGCACTTTGTAATCCAACGGTGGCAGATCACCTCCGCGGGCTGCCGCCTAAACTAACGCATGCCTTGGGTGACGGAAATCATTTGTTCGGGAAGTTTCCTGCGGCTTTGCTCTGGTTCAGTCCATGCGGCCCGTTCCGGAGAGCCCAGCTCGCAAACCTCGCTCCAGTGCCGGAGGATTCGATCCCTAACCCCTCAGGTAAACAAACACACTGTGTTAAGTTCCTTCTATACTCTTTTGGCCATGCGCTCCTTTCGATTACTGATAAACTCCTGTTTGGCTCATGCAACATGCATTTGCAGGGTTATCCTGCATTGGGGTCCCTCTGCAACACTGGAACGAGTGCAGTTCTTTCGTTGTCTGGCGCTTCCTTTAGTGGTAAGTGTCTTACTAAAGGACGAGGACAACTTCCTTGAGTTTTGATTTTATTGCAGCTGTATTATTACTACTGTTGACTAACGTTATGCTGTTCGGTTTGCTCCTTATACAGGCTAGGCGTCCGCTCCTCACACGGCCTAGCACTAAGGGAAAACTCACCACCGTTCTGGATCCCAGGTATGAGGACTATCGGCCGCGGCTATGTCTGAATTTGCTTTTAAGTTTTCCTTGGGTTTAGAGGAGGGTAACCCTCCAAGTTTTTTTATTTTGGATGAACAAGGTTATGGAGGACTGTTTGTTTCTCCAGACTCCAGTGCCGTGGGCAAGATTAATGTAATTTAACTTTGGAATTTGAATGTCCAACCGCAATTCCTTTGCTCGGACTATTGTGACTGTATGTAAATTTTAACGCACACCTGGCTCTTTTGTCACGGCGTGCTAAGCTTCTTGCTTACTGGACTGTAATTGTTGAAAAGGGTTTACTGTTTCTTCTTAATCAACGATATATATATTTTTCGTCTATGCTTGTTATGGTTACCGCTCCGCGGCTTCTCTGTACAGGAAAATTATAATTCGTTTTGCTTAATGAACACATAGTGTTGCACAGCTTTTGCCAGGTCACATTTCTGTTTAGATGCATAAACATATACAGTTATATATTGTCTTTATGATTTGTCTGAAGTGGTTTTCCCTAAGCGTACTACTTCCCTTGTGGAGAGGGCCCGAGCCCTGCCCCTCAAATTCTGTATTTTTTTTACTAAATTCCTGATGTTTTACCACGCTAGCATTCCTTGTATGCTGGGAGGAAGTTAAACATGGAAAGACATTATCCTTATCAATCTATTGCCCCGTTCTATGCCTTACCCGTTTTTTTTTTCTTTGGGGTTCCTCCACTGATTAGATGACATTCACGGAGCAGGTCTCTGGCCGCGCCACCCGGCTTACTGTTCCTTATTTCAGAGGAATTACTCAACCGCTACAGCTTGCGGCTACTTAGACACGGTGTATAATATTCTTTTTTTATATAGCTATACTTATGTCTCTTAAGGAAGAGCTCGGCCCAAAAGCCACAAGTCTTAATGTGTATTGCCGGACTTTGATGGATTCTATTCACTCGTCTAATCCCGAGGTTACTTATGCATTTACACAGTTTTGTCACCGTTGCCCTCTACCGTCTCCCTGGTGCGGCTGGCCTAACTTTCCTAGACTTTCTAGGGGATTCTCTCTCCTCTATTCACTTTCGCTCGAAGAAGGGTTATTTCATGTGGTAAAACCTGCCTCGACAAGTTCAGTTTGACAACCCTCACCAATCACTATTAATGCCAAACTACCAGCTTGTCCTCAAACCCGACTTTTATGAAAGGAGTTGGTCTAACAGAAACAGTTTCTGTACCATTCTGGGCTGTCCCACTACCTGAGACGTACTACCACTAATTACCCCGTCAACAGTTTAGATGAAGAGCTACCCGCCCTTCCTATTCTCTTTTCCTGTTAATGTAAAACAATACTCATTGCACTTCTTTTAAGGAACTGCAATCTTCAGAAAATTAAACAGTTCCTTTCTTTCATTTAACTCAAGTCAGGACCACATACCTGTGCCGCTGTAAATAATAAATATTAATTAATTCATGCAACAGATAAAAATCATCATCACTTTATTTGTGTCCTTTTTAACTAAGGTAAATAAAAATATTTACAATAATCTGGGGATATGACATACATGATATAACAACATCATGATAGCCACAGGGCGGCTAAGAATCCTCCACTGATAAATTAAAATAAATGATTGTGTTTCCTAAAATAAATGATTGTGTTTCCACGCCCACTTGCACCGGACTCGTTCACGGTGTTCACGGTGGCAATCCTTAAGTCGATTGTAGATTCTTTGAATTTTTTGGAATCGGGACATGGTGTGGTTAATTTTTTGACCAGCCTTATGTCCGTCTGATTCCCCAATATTCGGGGAACATGCAATCGACTTCGACTTTTAACCGTGCTTATGTCGGTCTGATCCCTGAATAATATTCGCGGAACATGCAATCGACTGTTGACTGCCCCTATATTGGTCCAATTCCCAAATATTCGGGGAAACTGCAATCGACTTAACCTGAAGGGTTTCGGGGAAACTGCAATCGACTTAACCTGAAGGGTTTCTGGTCTTCACGGTGTTCACGGTGTCTTTGGTCTTCACGGTGATGAATTTGTTGTCGTTGTTGTGGCCGATGATGGGATTGTCGCCGATCGTCGACCATGTACCTCACCAATATGATTACGACCACGGCTACGACCCAGACTACGAAACAGTAGCTCAACCTCACCAATATGATTACGACCACGGCTACAAAACAGTACTTCCCTAACTGTGATCCAATAACAATGTAATTAATGAAGCAATCAGGGCGTCTTTGTGCAGATGAAAAGAAAGCGAAATCATGAACGACGACATATTTGTGCGTATGCTGCACTGAAGAAAGAGCAGAGCATAAAACAAAAGCCACTTACCATAGGACTTGTGTTAGTTACTGCCGTTCCTTCGAGGCATAACTTGTCGACGTTGCCATTGTTCTTGATGTTTACGGTGGTGGTGTGGCCCCTCTTGATTTTGTTGCCGCTTTTGTCGCCGACGATGGGATTGCCCTCGATCTTGGTTTTGCGGCCAGTGGCGTTCTTGGAGCCGCCGTTGTGCCTATCGTCGACCATCTTGTTATTGCCGCTGAGGTTCCCCCTGCTTGGAAATTGCTCATATACTGGATGGTGCTCTTGGTTTCACTAAGTCCTTCAAAGCCAACAAGACTCCCACTTCTGGTAAGAAAAAAAAACGCCTTCAGTTCAACTCACTCAGCTAAAACATAACAACTCACTCAGCTAAATCGCATCAATACATTACGTTGACATTGATAAGTTATTGTGTATCAATGCATAACGCGGACATAGGTCAAACTTTGAATTTTTCAGTGCATGTGAGGACCATTTAATGTGTCATTGGCGTTAGTTAAAATGTCTCATTTCAAACCAATAATTTGCAGTTAATCATTAAGTTCAAATTTTATTAAAAATTTAATAATAATAAGCATGCTTCATTAAACGTAATTTTCATCCATTCAATTTTAAAAACTTTTATAACTAATACCAGTTTCTTGATTGCCAAAATTTTTAACGGGGGCAATGTTAACCAAATCTCTCTCACTATTATTATCTAAACTGAGATAATTAAAGCTTGCTCGATATTTTTCTGGACTGTAACATCTCATTTCTTACATTTTACACACAGAATACCAGAAGAAATATCGACTAAATAAATGAGATAAGTTAGCATATTCACTCAAAAGAAAAGGCGACTATTAATGTGGATAAGATCCATCAAAGTGATATGCCTTTTTAACAAAATTTCGTTCAAAACACATACATAACAACTAGAAGTGGAAGGCTACCCAAAAAACATCTAACCTTTATTTACAATACCCATCATTAAAAACTAGCCAGGGCCGTGAAAAATCAAGATGCACACGGTTTTGATACTTACAGGAGCTAATGTGGAAAAACACCCAATCACCAGTAATATTGGTACCGGAATAGAAACACGCTATCCGGCAAATAGCACCAGTTTCAGGATCTGTCAATTTTTTTTTAATATAAATGATGTCAAATAAGCCATATTTATCTCATAATTGTTATGTCTATGGATTTATTTACTGTATACTCAAAAAGGAGAAATTTGGAATCCATTTTAGTATCCAAATGGGTAGAGAACAACCACAAGTCATCAATAATATACCCAAACAGGCAACAACAACACGCTATCAAAAAACACTATCCCTATAAAAACACTAACCATATAAACGCAGTTATGACATACCTCTCTAGATTTGAAGAGGCCACACAGGTCAGTAAGGTGAAAGGAGCCCACTCTTATGGCAGCCACGGGATTCGATACTTGGAAGAAGTAATACCCGTTATCAGAATCGAAAGACCAGGAAGAAGTAATAACCGTTGTCAGAATGGAGAGGCCAGTGTCGAGCTCTAAATACCTCTGGATAATGGAAAATTCCTGATCAGAATGGAGAGGCCAGTGTCGCGCTCTAAATACCTCTGGATAGTGGAAAATTCCTGATAGTATCGGGGAAATTCCTGAAACTACAAGGCAAAATTCCTGGTAGTATCAAAGAAAATCCCTGAAACAAAATTCTCCAGAATATAAATTGTGTAATGGATAGGTATAATATTTTAATTTTCTCCAGAATATAAATTGTGTAATGGCTATGTATAATATATTAATTTGAAAAGTCAACCATTAATATTTAATAAAAAATATGTAATTTATTATTAAAATTACTAAAATTTTAGTCAATATTAATTATTTAATCTCATATGTATTTTAAATTAATAAGAATGGAGAGGCCAGTGTCGCGCTCTAAATACCTCTGGATAATGGAAAATTCCTGATAGTATCGGGGAAATTCCTGAAACTTACTAAGGCAGTATCAAAGGGTATTATCAGAATGCAGAGGCCAGTGTCGCGCTCTAAATACCTCTGGATAGTGGAAAATTCCTGATAGTATCGGGGAAATTCCTGAAACTACAAGGCAAAATTCCTGGTAGTATCAAAGAAAATCCCTGAAACAAAATTCTCCAGAATATAAATTGTGTAATGGTTAGGTATAATATTTGTGTAATGGTTAGGTATAATATTTTAATTTTCTCCAGAATATAAATTGTGTAATGGCTATGTATAATATATTAATTTGAAAAGTCAACCATTAATATTTAATAAAAAATATGTAATTTATTATTAAAATTGGTAAAATTTTAGTCAATATTAATTTTTTTCCTCGAAGGTGGTAAAACCTATCAACTCAGGTGTCAAACCAACAGTGAGGACAGCCATCTCTGGCTGCTATCCGCGAATGCTGGGTTTGACTCATCATTGTTAAATAGGAAAACCACGCCACCTGGCATAACCCTGCTGGTGGTCCGTAATCGGGAGCAGGCTCTCACTCCTGCTAGATGCCTCTGGGTCTTGGGCCGTTAACCTGTTTCCTTACGTCCGAGGAAGACGAGCTCTTAGCCAAGCAGAAGCAGTTTTACGGCATACTCCAGGCCGAATTTTAGTCAATATTAATTATTTAATCTCATATATATTTTAAATTTTATTAATTAATTTTTATTTTTAAAATAATTGCAGAATAAAAATATATCTGCCTAATTATGGATTTTCCGCGTCTAAACACGTCGATTTAATTTTATTTTGCTTCAATAAGATTACGGTTTTTGCTTCTGAAAAAGCAATTAAATTAAAACAAAAACATTTTAAACTCTTCCAAAAGCTCAATACATGATATACGATTAAGATTGATATATATGCTAACCTTTTAAAACGGTCAAATGTTACTGAAGATCAGGGCCTCTCATTATACAAAAGATGACTCTCAAGAAATTTACCGTACCCGGTTGCACAAACAATCTCTGTCACTGCTCTGCTTAGCAGTCATATTTTTCAAAACCTGCCAAAAATTATCAAGAGATACATTCGAAATGCACATTGTTTATCCGGCGAAGATAATTATTTTGTCATAATGACCAGTAGATTATTTAGAACTTTTTAACCGATCATTCGCCAATCCTATTAATTTAAATAAATCACGACGACTTACAACATTTTTTAGTTGAAATATTAAAATACAATTCAATGATCCATGAATTATGGAGTGCAGCTGCTCTATTTTACTTCGTTAATTCAAACACACACCAAAAGAAATAAAAATTGACAACAGATAAGTGTGACCATTTAAAAATCGCATTGATTTCCTTCTTTGGCGGGCCATAATCTTAATTAAGCAATATGATGTGCTGTCATGGTTTTGGTGCTTATAGATCGGGATGGATAAACACTAATTTTTTATTATTAATTGACATTTTCCAAACATAAAATATGCCAAACATTTCAATTGCCTTCTGCTGCAGCGGTGCCGTGTTAACGAATGTTTCTTCAATCAATGCAAACTATTTTATTAGCCATTGCGCGTAGTTGGTAGGTAACTGAAAATAAATGGATTTGTCTCTTGCGCGTAGTTGGTAGTTAACTGAAAATAAATGGATTTGTCTATAATGCGACTTTTTGGAGATTCCGGTGACGGAATCCGGCGGAAGAAATTGAGATTAAATCATGATTTGTTGCAGTTTTTAACTGCATATTTGGATTCAGCACCCTAAAAAACTCCTGGGACGCTTGGGACGCTTTGATTGTGCAGAAACTAACTATCAAACTTGCGATTCCAATAAATTGCTGCCGGATTTTCACCGGGAAAACCCGCCGGAAAAGCTTTCAAAAAGTCGCGTTATAGACAACTGCAAAATGAATCACCAGGGCGGGAGATTGCGCGTAGATGGTAGGTGTAACTGAAAACAAATCACCAGGGTGGGAGATTGCGTGTAGAGAACGCGTGGAGTATGGAGTCAAATTGTACGAGTGGCGGTTAGTGAGATTACGGAGGTGGAGCCTTCCAGGATGGATGTAATTGATGGGTGGAGAATTATTTTTGAGTTGTTTTTAGTGTGATTTTTGTGGAAATTTTTAAAAATTTGATAAAAATTTATTGAAATCACAAGTTTGATGGGTGCCTTCCAGGATGGATGTAATTGATGGGTGGAGAATTATTTTTGAGTTGTTTTTAGTGTGATTTTTTTGGAAATTTTTAAAAATTTGATAAAAATTTATTGAAATCACAAGTTTGATGGGTAACTCCTTCAGAACATAAATGCCTTTAGAATTTTTCATGGTGGTAAATCTATATATACAATTAAAAAAACTTAATTTAAATAATACAAATCAAAATTTCAGCACAATTTTTTCCACCAAACTCTAATACCAAAAAATCCAAAAAAATTACATTAAATACAACTCTAAATATTTTTTCATAATTCCACACGTAAAAGCATATTAGCCTTCCGAAAAGTTAACTTCCCGGTATATGCATTCAGCCTGTCATTTACCGTGAAGTTTCCTTAATTCGAGAAGCCTATGGTTATGGCACGATGAGGGGCAACTAATACATACGGTTACAATTGTGATGGAATATCCCAAAAAAAAAATCGTTATAGAATAAGATCTAAATTCATCATATGGGAAATAAATAATTTTAAATATTAATAAAATTTAATTTAAATAATAAAATAATTAGAAAGTATTTGGTTTTTAGTTTAAATATAATTAAATTAAAATAAAAATTGATAAAAAAGTTGAAATGGCATGTTTTTATATTGTAATAACATGACAATTGTATTTAGGTAAAAAAAATGTAATAACATTTTATGCAATCATATTTGTACACTAATCTATAATTAACATTTTTATTTAATAGTGATGATGATGATAGTTAACGTCGACTAAGAGAAAATTTTGGTCTATCGGACCTAAAGAAACGAATTATTTAATTTAATTTAAGATTTTATTCCTATGTTCAAAAAGCTTGGAGGGAAACCTCCCAACCTCATTGTATTTTGAAAACCTAAAAAGCTAAGAAGGTCAGTGTTACAACAAAGATTTTGAAATATTAACTACTATTATTATATTAAATATATTTATTTCATAAATATTAAAAAACAAACAAACACTAATTATAACATATTTCTAAAACCTTCAACTTACTGCTTAAAAAACAAATTATTTACCAAACTACTAAAAACTAAAATATTTTAACGTAATATGATTTATAATTAAATATAAATAAAATTATTTATACTTAAAAATAAATAAAATAAATATTATTTATTAATTATTTCATATAAATAAAATTAAACTCCATCTTACAAAACATTAATATTTTATAAATCCAAGACATCAAACCCAAACCCAAAACCAAATATGAATGCAAGATACAAATACCCATAACTTCATTAGGTAATGTTGTTGGATTAGTGATTCATATAATTAGGAATATAAAAATGTGTATGCATGACATTTTGTAGATAGTTGTTCATTTTGTAATTTTTATTTTTAATTCATTTTATTTAAAATTATGATGATGATGATTGTTAACGTCCACTGAGACCAAACTTTGGTCTATCGGACCTAAAGAAACGAATTATTTAGTTTGATTTAAGATTTTATTCCTATGCTCAAAAAGCTTGGAGAGAAGCCTCCCGAGCTCATTGTAATTTGACAACGTAAAAGGCTAGGAAGGTCAGTATTGCAACAAAGATTTTGAAACTGAGATCTAATGTGGTTGTACGCGGGGCACTCTAAGAGGAAGTGATTTTCATCCTCGATGTTTATATTCTTACAGAGATGGTAGAACCTTTCCATCCATGGTGTTTTAGGAACTGCCCAACGACCTGTTTCACTATGGAGCTCATGAGAGTTCTTTCTAATCTTGGCTATATTAATTTTCTTCTTTGAGCTAGTTAAAACAGAGAGATATTTTTGATCTTCTAGGGTGGAGTTGATGACCTCCTTATAATATCTTAATTCTCTTTTAGCTTCTAAATTTTTCTCACACCACATTTTTTCTTTGAACTTAGAAGTAACAATATTTTTAATGTTATTGATGTTTTGCAATGCAACATTCTTGTCGATCTCCCAATGGTTTAACCAGGCCCTGGTGTCTTTATACCAACCCCATTTGAGCCTTAGGTGGTTTTGGTTGGAATTTAAAGCTAGCTTAGGAAGTTTATGGTCTCCTATGTTATTGAGTTTGTGCTTGTTTGACAGAAGCCTAGTCATAGCTAGGCTCTCGACAGGGGAAAGACCCACTTCTATAAGGAGAATATGATAAGGTGTGTTTCTTTTAATTTTGAGGTTATACGTTATAAAACACTTCTAGATTTGCTCAATCTTTCTCCAAGATTCTCTAGAGATGCTACAACCCCAAACGTCACATCCATATAAGATAACCAGAGTGACTAAAGTTTCAAAGAGGAACTTCTTTCTATCCCACATTATGAGGTTTGTCGTTTTACAGTTATTTTCAAGACCAAAATAAGCTTTCCATCCCCCATTAATCCTTTTTTCAATGCTATAGTTCCAGTTGAGCTTGTGATGAATATCAATTCCTAGGGACTTGTAGGAACACACTTCCTCCAAGTTACGATTGTCATACATAAAATTAGCATAAGTGTCCTTCTTGGATTTGATAATCATACCTTTTGTTTTGTCACTGTTAACAATTCATGGTAGAGCAAAAATCCTTAAGAAGTATAAGTTGCTTATCAAGAACAGATGGGCACCTTGCGAGAAGAAAAATATCGTCAGTGTAGAGAAGAAGGATGATGACTATCCTAGCTAAGATTGTGCTAGCACATCCAGCTTCCTCTAAAAAACCTTCTAGCTTGTTGATGTAAATGCCAAATAGGGTAGGAGAGGGGGCAACCTTTTTTAATGTGACGTATATTAATTATTAAAATTATATAATTTAAAAATAATAAAAATATATAATTTATATAATGGTACATTAGTTTATTTTTTTGCTAAAGCAAGAAACGGTCCTTCTATTAACTTAGGTAAAAAAATGATTTACACAGGTTACAACAAACTCCCACAAAGGGAGAGTGAAATTACTCAAAGTACCCAAAAAACCTCCAAAAATCAAACAGAAACAATGACGAGACAGCCCTGGAACCGAAAGCGGGCAAGTGGAATCAAAGTCCACTCCCCAAAATGCGGTGAAGAACTGTCTCCTAGAGATCCGGTAGTCAAAAATCAACCCGTGCGGAGGCAAAGCCCACATAAAAGAATCTCAAGCTGCACGATCAATGCTGATCATTGATCTTTCGCTTCTGATCCAGTGGCTAGTGTCCATATCGCGCGGCTTAAAACTCGATGAATGCCGCGCGATGAAGGCGGTTTGCTTTTCCGGTCCTCCGCCACGTGTTGCATCCTGAGTGGAATCGCTAGCTTTTGAAAAAACCGACTTTGGTATAGATGGCGCCCGATGAAGGTGGTATACCATTAGTGGTTTTGTCCTTTCGGGCCCACCAACTTGCACGCCAAAAGGTGGCCGTAGATCTTCCTCCTCCAGATCTGATGGCCATAATACGAATCAGACCGCACATCCGCTCGCAGATTACCTAGCGATGAAGGCGGTAAACACTATTCATCCCCCTCCACGCGTCGCTAGCATCGCTTGCCCTCCAAGAAAACCTCAAAGGGCGCTCGAAGCAGGTGGTATATCATAATGGTACATTTTTAAATATTTATTTTTATTTATATTAAAATTTAAATATTTATTTATATTTATATTTTTTTAATATAATTTATTTTAAAAATTTATATAAATATTCAATTTTAACTAATAAAATATTTATATTAAATTTTAAATTTTAAATTAAATAATATTATTAACAAATTAGGCGTTATTTTTGTTGTTTCATGGACTAAAGGTTTCTATATTAATTTCTATTTAAGCTGGTGTCATGATTTGTTTTTTCATCTTATCTTGGCGATGAACCACACTAACGCATTGACAAAAATTTCTTAAATGTGATTTCTACTAAAATACATTTTTCTTAAAATACAATTATGATCAGCGCTCTCTTAGCCAAGTTATATGGTTTTATTTTGGAAAAGAAGTTGAGTATATGGCTTAAAAGTAAAGGCAAGCGGGTTTTAGAAGCCAACACTCAACAACGGACCACCTCGTTACGCTTAGGATCATTATGGAGGAATGCTGCAATGACAAATCCAATCTCTTTTGTTTATTTGTGGACTTTAGAAAGGCTTTCGATACGATGCTAGAAACAACCTATGGAATATATTAGAAGAGCTAAAGGTTCCTTTCGAGTTGAGCGCTGCCACTATAAGGTTATACGAGAATGTAATTGCCAAGTTAAAGAGCAATGAGGGGTGGTCGAAAGATATTAAGTGTAATATCAGAGTTAAACAAGGTTTCCCCCTCTCCCCTACCCTATTTGTCATTTAAATCGACAAGCTAGAAGATTGTTTAGAGGAAGTAGGCTGTGCTAGCACAATCTTAGCTGGGATAGTCATCATCCTTCTTGTCTATGCTGATGATATTGTTCTTCTTGTAAGGTGCCCATCTAATCTTGATAAGTAGCTTAGACTCCATAAGGATTTTTTCTCTACCATGGGTATGACCGTTAACACTGACAAAGCAAAAGTTATGATTATCAAATCCAAGGACACTTACGCTAATTTTATGTATGACTAATTTTATGTATGCCAATAGTAACTTGGAGGAAGTGTCTTCTTACAAGTACCTAGGAATTGATATTCATCACAAGCCCAACTGGAATTATAGCATTCAGAAAAGGATTAATGGGGGATGGAAAACTTATTTTGGTCTTGAAAATAATTGTAAAATGGCAAACCTCGTAATGTGGGATAGAAATAAATTCATCTTTGAAACTTTAGTCACTCGTGTTATCTTATATGGATGTTATCTTATATGAATGTGAGGTTTGGGGTTGCAACATCTCTAGAGAATTTTGGAGAAAGATTGCGCAAATCCATAAACGTTTTATAACGTATAACC
Organism: Pinus tabuliformis; assembly: GCA_031772625.1. Lineage (NCBI taxonomy): Eukaryota > Viridiplantae > Streptophyta > Pinopsida > Pinales > Pinaceae > Pinus > Pinus tabuliformis. The sequence goes on from CM062815.1 coordinate 980,337,674, forward strand.
TCAAATTAAAAGCAATACACCCTATCTTATTCTACTTATAGAAGTGGGTCTTTCCCCTATCGAGAGTCTAGCTATGACTAGTCTTCTATTGTACAAGCACAAACTCAATAACATAGGATATCGTAGGCTTCCTAAGCAAGCTTTAAATTCCAGCCAAAACCACTTAAGGCTCAAACGAGGTTGGTATAAAGACACCAGGCCCTGGTTAAACCATTGGGAGATCAACAAGAATGTTGCATTGCAAAACATTAATAACATTAAAAATATTGTTACTTCTAAGTTCAAAGAAAAAATGTGGTGTGAGAAAGATTTAGCAGCGACACGAAAATTAAGATATTATAAGGAAGTCATCAACCCCACCCTAGAAGATCAAAAGTATCTCTCTGTTTAACTAGCTCAAAGAAGAAAATTTGTATAGCCAAGATTAGAACGAACTCTCATGAGCTCCATAGTGAAACGGGTCAGGAAGTTCCTAAAACACCATCGATGGAAAGGATCTTCCATCTCTATGAGAATATGAACATCGAAGATGAAAATCACTTCCTCTTAGAGTGCCCCTCGTACAATCACATTAGATCTTAGTGTCATAATCTTTGTTGCAATACTGTTCTTGCTTTCCTTTTATGATGTCAAAATTATAGTGAGCTCGGGAGTGTTCTCTCCAAAATTTTTGAGCATAGGAATAAAATCTTAAATCAAACTAAATAATTCGTTTTTTTACGTCCGATAGACCAAAGTTTGGTCTTAGTGGACATTAATTTGGAGGTGGTGGCGATGGTGGTTAACATCCACTGCGACCAAACTTTGGTCTATTGAACTTAAAGAAACAAATTATTTAGTTTGATTTAAGATTTTATTTCTATGCTCAAAATCTTGGAGAGAAGCCTCCCGAGCTCACTGTAATTTTGACAACGTAAAAGGCTAGGAAGGTCAGCGTTGCAACAAAGATTTTGAAACTGAGATCTAATGTGGTTGTACGCGGAGCACTCTCAGAGGAAGTGATTTTCATCCTCGATGTTCGTATTCTCACAGAGATGGAAGAACCTTTCCATCCATGGTGTTTTAGGGACTGCCCAATGACCCATTTCACTATAATGGAGCTCATGAGAGTTCGTTCTAATATTAGCTATATTAATTTTCTTCTTTGAGCTAGTTAAAACAGAGAGATACTTTTGATCTTCTAGGGTGGGGTTGATGACCTCCTTATAATATCTTAATTTTATTTTAGCTGCTAAATCTTTCTTACACCACATTTTTTCTTTGAACTTAGAAGTAACAACATTTTTAATGTTATTAATGTTTTGCAATGCGACATTCTTGTTGATCTCCCAATGGTTTAACCAGGCCTTGGTGTCTTTATACCAACCTCGTTTGAGCCTTAGGTGGTTTTGGCTGGAATTTAAAGTTAGCTTAGGAAGTCTATGGTCTCCTATGTTATTGAGTTTGTGCTTGTACAATAGAAGCCTAGTCATAGCTAGGCTCTTGATAGGGGAAAGATCCACATCTATAAGGAGAATAGAATAGGGTGTGTTGCTTTTAATTTTGAGGTTATACTTTATAAAGCGCTTTTGGATTTGCTCAATCTTTTTCCAGGATTCTTTAGAGATGTTACAACCCCAAACCTCACATCCATATAAGATAACCAGAGTGAATAAAGTTTCAATGTGGAACTTCTTTCTATCCCACAGTACGAGGTTTGTGGTTTTACAATTATTTTCAAGACCAAAATAAGTTTTCCATCCCCCATTAATCCTTTTCTCAATGTTATAGTTCCAGTTGAGCTTGTGATCAATATAAATTCCTAGGTAATTGTAGGAAGACACTTCCTCCAAGTTACTATTGTCATACATAAAATTAGCGTAAGTGTCCTTCTTGGATTTGATAATCATAACTTTTGTTTTGTCAGTGTTAACAATCATAGCCATGGTAGAGCAAAAATCCTTAAGAAGTATAAGTTGCTTATCAAGATCAGATGGGCACCTTGCGAGAAGAACAATATCGTCAGTGTAGAGAAGAAGGATGATGACTATCCTAGCTAAGATCGTGCTAGCACATACTGCTTCCTCTAAACAACCTTCTAGCTTGTCGATGTAAATGGCAAATAAGGTAGGGGAGAGGGGGTAACTTTGTTTAACTTTGATATTACACTTAATATCTTTCAACCACCACTCGTTGCTCTTTAACTTGGCAATTACATTCTCTTATAACCTTATAGCGGCAAGTCTCAACTCAAAAAGAACCTTTAGTTCTTCTAATCTGTTCCAAAAATTGTTTCTAGGAACCGTATCGAAAACCTTTCTAGAGTCCACAAAGCAACAAACATTTATACATCATTTTGCAATCAACATTTTGATTTTGTAATATAAACAAATAGTATATATAAACAAAATTTGAATTATTAACTACTATTATTATATTAAATACATTTATTTTATATAAAAAAAAACTAATAACAAAATATTTCCAAAAACTTCAACTTACCATTTAAAAAACAAATTATTTACCAAACCACTAGAAACTAAAATATTTTAATAATATAATATATGAAATTATTTATAATTAAAAATAAATAAAATATTTTAACAATATAATATATGAAATTATTTATAATTAAAAATAAATAAAATAAATATTAATTATTAATTATTATATATATCCAGACTTCGACCCTTCTACAACTGTCATCTCCAAGCTTCCCATTTGGGTCAGGCTCCCGAATCTTCCGGCTCATCTATGGCATTTATCTGTCTTCTTAGCCATTGGAAATACTTTAGGATGCTATCTGGCTATAGATACCTCAAGAAAGAAAAATGGTCTCTACACCTATGGCAAACTGTGTGCAGAAATAGATATCAGCAAAGGAATGTCGGATCAGATTAATCTCAAGATCGGAGATTTCCACTGGACTCAGCCATTGGATTACGAGAACACAGCCTTCCGCTGCCACAATTGTCATCAAACGGGGCACCTCTAGAGTACATGTTCCCAGTTCCTCGATAAAAAGAAGAATTTGAATCGCAAGCCCAAATCCAAGAGTTGGAATCCTTTTGAGCCTCCCCGTCCTTTGGACGATTCAGATTTCTCTAGTTTGGATGAGGAGGAATCTGAAGCAGATGTGCAGAATGATGAGTAAACTGAAGCTGATATGCGGAATGATGAGATTCTGATGGACACTCCCTCAGTTGGTCCGATGGTTCCCTCTGACCCTCAGATTTCTCAAAAACGTTCTCATTTATCTTTGTCCTCAGACTCTGATAAGGATATTCTGCCGCCAGTGCAAAATTGTCTACAACTTGTTATGGCTCAGCCAAACTCCACTGGGTGGGTCAAAGTAAGCAAGAAAAAAGGCAAAAAATGCCGTGTGGCAGGAACTAACCTCTCGGGGTAGCTTTCTCTGCTCAGTTCTATCTTTTTGTATTCCAGTGTTTTTTATGGCCCTTTCCTTGACTGTCTCTAAGGAGCGAGGTTGATAGCGTATCACTTATTGCTCCCTTGCTTTTCAGCTTTGCTTGTATGCAAGCTTGATTATACTATACTTTTCTTATCTTAATAGAATTAGTCTTTATTTAGAAAAAAATAAAAATAAAAATTATTATATATAAATTAAATTAAATTCCATCTAAAAAATATTTTTTTTACAATCCAAGACATCAACCCAAATGTGAATGCAAGATACAAATACTCATAACTTTATTATGTAACAATGTTGGATTAGTGATTGAAATAACTAGGAATATAAGAGCGTGTATACATAACTTTTTGTAAATGGTGGTTTCATTTTGTAATTTTTATTTTTATACTTTTCTGCTTTACTTGTATGCAAGCTTGATTATACTATACTTTTCTTATCTTAATAGAATTAGTCTTTATTCAGAAAAAAAATAAAATTATTATATATAAATTAAATTAAATTCCATCTAAATTTTTTTTTTTACAATCCAAGACATCAACCCAAATGTGAATGCAAGATACAAATACTCATAACTTTATTATGTAACAATGTTGGATTAGTGATTGAAATAACTAGGAATATAAGAGCTTGTATACAGAACTTTTTGTAAATGGTGGTTTCATTTTGTAATTTTTATTTTTAATTAATTTTATTGAAAATTATATTAAAATTTAGAAAAAAATTATTAACACAGTGTATATTAATTATTAAAATTATATAATTTAAAAATAATAAAATATATAATTTATAGAACTAGTTTAAATATTTATTTTTATTTTTTAATATAATTTTTATTTTTTAAATATATAAATAAATTTAATCTTAAAACACTAATAAACTATTTATATTAAATTTTAAATTTTAAATAAATTTAATCTTAAAAAACTAATAAAATATTTATATTAATTTCTTTTTAAAAAAAAATAAAAATAAAATTTGATAACAAAATTCTTATGGAAATTATGAGTATTTCATCTATGGTAAGTGAAAGGTAAAACATCTGTAATTTGCACAATAACGATCGATCTTGAAACAATGGCTTTTTGAGAATTGCAAATGATAATTGATGAAGAATATTTTTGTGATCTGCTTGTTATTGGAGCAATTAAATATAATGTGAATAATTACTAACATATTTCACAATAAAAAGATAACAAATATTTTAATATATTTTTATGTTTTATAAGAATAGTAAATTTTATACAGTAGCTAATATTTGTCACTTAATTTAAATATATTGAAGTAAATTTAAATATAGTTAAATTGAAGTTAATTTAAATAAAGTTAAATAATATTTGTCTCCCTCCCTCTCTCTCTCTCACCGTCTCTCTATCTCTCCCTTGTCCCTCCCTCTCCCTCTCCACCTTTCTCTCTCTATGTCTTTCTTCCCCTTCCAACTCCATCTCTCTCTCCCGCCTCTCTCTCCTCTGTCTCAAGTCATCTCTCTCTCTTCCTTCCTCTCTCTCCCTTTCTGTACCAACTCCCTTTGTCTCTTCCCCCCGTCACACACTCTCTCCCTCCACCCTCCAACTCTGTCACTATCTCCCTCTCTCTCTCCTTCTTTCTCTCCCCCTCTCTCCCCCCTCCATATCTATGTCTCTTTGTTTCTTTCTTCCCCTTCTTTCCCTATGTCTATCCTCTGCTTTTATCTCCCTTCCCTCGCCTCCTCTCTTCCTCATTCCATATTCATCTCTCCCTTATCACTCCCTCTCTTTCTTCACCTCTATCTCTTAATGTCTTTGTTCTTACTTCCCTTTCTTTCCCCCTTCCAACTCCATCTCTCTCTCCCCCTCCCTCTCAAGTCCCCTCTCTTTTCCTTCCTCTCTCTCCCTTTCTCTCCCACCTCCGTCTATCTCCCGCCCATAACACACACACTCTCTCTCCACCCTCCAACTCTGTCACTATTTCTGTCTCTCTCTCCTTCTTGCTCTCCCCCTCTCCTCACTCCATATCTATGTATCCCTGTCTCTCTCTTCCCCTTCTTTCTCTATCTCTATCCTCTCCTTTTCTCTCCCTTCCCTCGTCTCCTCTCCCCCTCATTCCATCATCATCTCTCCCTTATCACTCCCTCTCTCTCTCCACCTCTATATCTCAATGTCTTTGTTCTTCCCTCCCTCTCTTTCCCCCTCTAAATCCATTTCTCTCTCTCTCTCTCTCTCTCCATCTCTCTCTTCCTTCATCTCTCCCTGTCTCTCCCACCTTTTGTCTCTCTCCCTCACTCTCTTCCCCCTCCAACTCCTTCTTTCTCTCTTAAATATGATCCCATTGTATTTTATTTAAGAAAGTATCTTAACAAAAAAAAAAAAAATTGGTTGTAAAATATTAAATCTGTATTTTGGATCAATCATGCCAAAGAAAATACAAAATAAAAAACTTGAAAGAATCATGCACTATCTCTCCTCTATAATTGTTAGTCACTCATATTTCCCTCTTTGCTTGGATTTTTGGTTAAAATGCATATATCTTGGTTGTTTATAATATTATTTATATTATATAAATTTCATATTTATATGTAAAAGTATTTTCATTTTTAATTTATTTAAACCTCAATTTAATCTCTATGGGAATATTTTTAGTAGTCGTGAGGATGGTGGGTTTAGATATACCTCAAAAATAATTATAACCTTTTTGCTTTTAGATTTAAAAAATGTTATCAAATTAAATTAAAATAAAGTATTTGTAAAATATTTTGATTTTGAAATAAGTTATGGTTTTTGGGCATGTGGTATTGATAAACCAATGACCATGGTATTGGCACATGTTATTGTAACAAAACAAATAAAATCCTAGATCCATAACATAACAATCAAAAGCCTAGATGACCCATGGTATTGATAAACCATGGTATTATGATTTTTTTCCCTCCTCTCCCTCTATCTTTTTCTTCTAGGTATTGACCCATGTTATTGTAAAAAGGCATATTTAGAAGTTAATAATATCTATGGTAAATATTCATGATTAAAAATCTTGTTATATTGTAAATATTAATTTTTTTATCAACTTATCAATTAAATTTCAAGATGGTTATGCAATCATTATTTTAATTTATATTGTAAAATGGATGTTAATTTATAAGTACTATTTATGTCTTATATATTTTACTGTGATAGGTATATTATACTTTCTTTTATCTAAAAAAATTGTTCGTAATTTTATTAATGAAAAACAAAATTACAATATAATAAGATTGAGTTTAAAAAATATCTTACATCTCACATCTAACATCTTACAACAAATCTCACATCTTACATCTAATGCTCACACATGTAATGCTCATTCATCCACCCTAAACTAGATTGTAGAGCACCTCTCTGCATCCACCTTAAACTAAACTATAGAGCACCTCCTATATAATTTTTGAAATAATTGCATTGTGAATTTAATTTGTTTCTTAGATTACCATTTTCCATATCCCTTACCTTATATATTAATAGTTAGATATTATTAATGAAAAAATGTCTCCACATAATATTAAACAATTCAAAAATCAATCATAAAATATATTTTTTAACACAATATTTATTGTATTTTAACTCTTAAAAGAAACTAAACTTCAACAATAAAAAATACAACTATTTCAACAACTTTGCAGTGTCATGATCCGGATTATCCACAGTTTCTTGTTCATTCTGTCGACGTTTCAAACCCCAAAGGGGCTCCATCATCAGGACTAATCAGAAAGAATATGAATGAAAGTTTATTGAGAGAAGAGCCTTTCGACCTGGGTATAAATAAAACTAGAACCCTAATTTTATAAAGAAACCGACATTTATATATATGATTTCTTATTTTTATTTATTATTATTTTATTTTATTTTTATAATAGTTTTATAAATTTTTTTATTTATTTAATTATTCCCATTGTTTTAACCCTGAACCTAAAATATTTTAATTGATATACCAATTCATAAATAAGTTTAATTTATTTATTTTATACTTCTTTTATTTTAATTTTAATTTTATTTGATTAATTCTTTTTTATTTTTATTTAATTATTTAATTTTATTTTTTTTATTAGTTTAATCTTAATTATTTCTATCTATAATTCTTCTATTTAGCCCTAATTTTCTAATTGATCAATTAATTTATTAATTTATCTAATTAATTAATTTATAATCTTTATTTATTTATAAATTAAATGTTAATTTTTGGTTATTTATTGTTTGTTTAATAAATTGACCAATTTTATTTAATTTTCATTTTTATTTAGAATTAATAAACTACTATAATTAAATAATTAAATTAAATTAAATTAATTTGTTTTAATTAATTAATTTTGATAAAATTAATTTAATTTAATTAATATAATTAATTAAATTAAATTAATTAATTTGTTTTAACTCATCTAATTAAATTTTTAAAATTAATTAATTAAATCTAAGAAATGAAAATCCCCTTGATCTTATGCTTCCGAAGGTCTGGAGGGGTTTATTTGTCTGATCAGGGGAAGCCAAATTCCACTAATTTCACTCCCATTGTTCGTGTTGAGGTTCTGAGGAAATTTCATAATTTCAATGGCCTCTCTGATTTTTCTTTTATGATAATTATCCTCTCTTGCAATTACTTTGGTGTCTTCCAAACACACATGATGTTTGGTTTTGGACAAGTGTTCTGCAAGGGCTGATGTATGGGATCTCTCATTCTTTATGTCAGCCGCGTGCTCTTGTAGTCTTATTTTCAGAGACCGACCTGTTTCCCCAATATAACTCTTGCCACAAGAGCAATCGATCTTGTACACATCCTTGAGTTGTTGACGATCAATGTTATCCTTAACCGACCTCATCATTTGCCTTATAGTTCCACATGTTGCAAATTGAGTGTTTATGTTATTCTTCCTTAAAATTTTTGCAATCTTATCTGTAATCCCTTGGATGAATGGAAGGTAAACTTTCCCCTGATTTTCTTTCTTGTCTTCAGGAGGATGCTTAGAGAGGACCTTATCCTGAGCTCTTCTTATAGCTTTCTTGATACTCCACTCCTTGTATCCAAGGTTTTTGAAGACAGAGGTTAAGTGTTCAATCTCTTCTTTTAGGTGATCAGGGTCAGAAATCCTGAAAGCCCTAATAGCTAGGGTGTTTAAGATGCCAGATTTTTGGGAAGGATGATGGTAAGAGTCAGCATGAAGATAGCTATCAGTATGAGTTTTCTTTCTATAGACCTGGTGTCCCAAAGTACCATCTTCTTTTCTACTGATCAGAACATCTAGAAAGGGGATCTTACCGTTCTCTTCAAGCTCCATAGTAAATTTGATTTCGAAAGATATAGAGTTAAGATGATTGAAAAACTTCTCCAGTTCTGCCTTACCATGAGTCCAATTCAGGTTGGTGTCATCAACAAATATTTTCCACCACGCCAGCTTCAAGGGGAATGAGTCAAGGGCTTTTCTTTCAAAGTACTCCATGCATAGGTTGGCGACAATAGGTGAGGGTGGGGAACCCATGGTGACTCCAAATATTTGTTCATAATAGTGATCTTGAAAACTGAAAAAAGTGGACCGTAAACAAATTTCTGCAAGTTTTGCTGTTTCAGGATCGATGGCCATCTTTATAACATGAACAGTTTCATCAAGAGGAATCTTTGTAAACAAAAATACGACATCAAAGCTTACTAGAATATCATCTTTATCCACCCTTTTATTCTTAATAAGCTTCAAAAAATCACTTGAGTTTTTTATAAAAGAGTCCATGTTACCAACCAGAAGTTTTAGGATCTTAGCTACAACTTTGTTTTAATTTTATGCAAATTGAAATTTAAAACTGATAAAAAAAGTGATGATCTATAAATATAAATATAAATGAAAACAAAATAAAAGATATTTAACCATCAAAGACTTTGGGCCTTGTAAAGAGAATAATACAATATTGCATTTTTAATATCATTAAAACATTGTGAATCGAATTTTAATTTATGAAAATCTTGACCAAGTAATTGTTCAAGCGTTTATAATGTATTTAAATAAATTAAATAAAAAAATGAGTTTGAAGGGGTTGGATTTTTTTAGTGTTATTAAAGTATTGCAAAGCATTTTAATTTATCAAAATCTTGACCACCCAAATGTTCAAACATATGTAATGTATTTAAATAAATTAAATAAACAATAAGTTTGGAGGGCTTGTGGTTTCAATGTTATTAAAATATTGCAAAATATTTTAATTTATCAAAATTTTGATGACGTAAATGTTTAAAACTTTATAATGTATTTTAATAAACAAAAGTTGCTGTTTTTTTGTTCTTTTGCATTATAATGTATTTCAATAAATAAGGGTTATGGGTGGTCATGTGTTTTGTTATTTTGCACGTAGTTTTTATAGGAATTGTCTTTAGTGTAATTTTTTGGACTTTTCACTGTTTAAATCTGGTAAAAAAATTTGAGGTGAAATCTTGCTTTATGTTATATAAACTGGTCTTTTGACTGTATATATATGGATTCAACACCCTAAAAAACTCTTAGGGCACTTGGATTGTACAGGGGTTACTCATCAAACTTGTGATTTCAATAAATTTTTGCCAGATTTTAAAGAAATTAGACCAGAAAAAGTCACTAAAAAGCTTCCAAAAGTCACATAAAGGCAACTAGTTTTTTATATAAGAATTTATTATTATTAAAATATTTTAAAAAATATAAATACAAAATGATATTTTAAATTGCAAATTTTTATTTTTTTTATTTTTAAATCAAATTCGAAATTTATATATATATATATAATCTAAATTTCTCTATTTAAAGCTGAATTAATTTCATATTCACATTGAATTATGTCATATGTCGCTTGGGAGTACAATGGTTATACATGAAAGTGTAGAGTAAAATTTTTCTTTCATGTATATACTTTCTATTTGCCATTTGAGTGTTCATAGCTTCCTTCTTTTGAAGAAGCAATTGGGAAAGATTAAAAGCACAAACCTATTCAAATCAAAATGGATTATGACTAAACAATCCAAACATGGAATTTGGTTGAGTTATAAGTAGAAGAAGGAAATTGGACGTAAATGGATATTTAACACTAGATCTAATGGAATTGTGTATGAAAATGAAGCACAGTTGACAACTCAAAAGTCAAGGCTATGCACACCGAGAAGATATTTACTGTTGGCTATGCATAGCTATATTCACTGTGAGGAGACCTTTGCATTGGTTTCGAAGATGAGCACAACTCAAACAATATTAGCTCTATTGGATAGACACTTAATCAAAGACGCATCACAAGTGCTTATCTAAACAAGTGGAATGATCAAAAAGATATTATGAGAAACTACTTGGATTCATGTAGCTTGGAATGGAGAATATTATGTATAAATTACACAAAGCACTATATGGACTCAAGAAAGCACCAAGGGCATGGCCGGGGCAAAGAAAATGGGTACAAGCGAAATGATTTACCATTAAACTTGCAAAGACCACCGAAAGTGGAGATTTGCTATTACATGTTGATGACTCAATTGTCACAAATAGCAATAAGGATGAAATAGAGGCAATGCAAGAAGACTTATTGGATTCCTTTGAAATCACAAACCTTGGAGTGTTGCAATATTATATTGGGATATAAGTTTGGCATAAACCCAGAGGAATTTTTCTATCTAAATTTAAGTATGCAAAGAAGTTGTGAATAACAAATTGCAAGATATATCAAACTCAAATGGATCTCAGAGCCATGATTTAGTCGACTTTGGTCAATGATCTAATCAAATTTAATCACGAAATTTAGAGGACAAATATAATCAACCACTAAGATATAAACCTAAAATTAATAAGTCAACTTAGAGGATGATTAAAGAATTGATCAAAATCAATCACTAACCTCTATTGGTTGAGGCTAATGAGAATGATGAGAGATTACTAGATATTGACATGTTGTGAGAATTACTTGTATTAATGAGTCAAAGTGTTGTTGAAGAGAGAAAGCATGTGTGTGCGCACATTCCCTAGAGCTCTAACTTGTCTTGTGTCATCCATTAGGTTGTATGCCATTGAACTATACAACCTAAGATCCAACCATTGATCACAATATCATATTTTTAATGCACATTTGCAATTTCCTTCTATGTTGAATCGTTAGTCCTACATGTTTAATTAATTATTTGAATTGATTTACGATTATGCTAGTATTGAAATTGCAGCTTAGAGCTCAATTAGCGCATATTGCAAATTTAACATGGGCAATATGTAAATATTAACAAGTAATATTGCAGATTGTGTAAATTTGTATAAGACAAGTATTAATATAGTTACCGATGAAATACGAAAATTACTGATTACTTATTTTTTTGAGGTAGCAAAAAAATCACCTAATTTTGGAAAGCGGTTATTCAAAATATACATTTTTTTTGAAGAATATTTTTGACACTTTAATATCGAGTATGAACAATTTTTTTTTTAAATGTTAAGGATTTTCATACTGATTTTGAAAAGTGTTGATGCAGCATCAACCCATTTTTTTAAGAGGGCTTATTTTTGACAATTTAATTTCTTTTTATATATCAAGTATGAACATTTTGTTTAAATTGTTAATGATTTTCATGCTGATTTTGAAAAGTATTGGTGTAGCATCGACCTTTTTTTGTTTAAACGACCTATTTTTTACACTTTAAATTTTCTAATGTATTGAATGTGGATATATTTTTTAAATGTGGGTGATTTTAATGTTGGTAATAAAACATTAAAAAATAAAAATAAATATGACAAAAAAAATTCAAATATAAATATATATATAAAACGACAAAAAAACAAAATTACCTTGTAAAAACAAAAAATTAGAAATATATGTGTGTGTATGTGTGTATTTTAAAAAACACATAATTTAAGGAAAAAAAATTAAAAAATTAACCAAAAAAAAAATAGGAACATCAAAACCTCATTTTTTTAAAGTTAAAAAAAAGACAAATTAAAAATTAAAAAGAAGCACACAATTAAAAAAAAATTAATATGATGATGATGATGGTGGTGGTTAACGTCCACTGAGACCAAACTTTGGTATATATATATAAATTAACAAAGAAAATAAAATTTTAAATTAAAAACAAAAAATTAAAAAACAAATTGCCTTGAGCAGCCTAGGTCGATTTTCGGAATCAAACGAGGCTGCCAAGGGCACAATTTTTGTGCGCTGGGTGGTCTAAGTCTATTCCCGGAATCATCTTAGGTCGCCCTGCCAGGTGGCCTAGGTTGATTCTGAGAATTGACCTACTACCTAGGGCCTTGGGCCTGAGCAGCACACGGCTGTGGGGCCTCAGGTCTGGGTGGTGCAGGGCCTTGGCCGCGCGCCTTCAGGGCCCCACGGCCCTCGACTGAAAGTCGATTCCTGGAATGAACCTAGGCTGCATGGGACACAAAAATTGTGCCCTAGGCAACCTAGGCAGTGCTAAACAATTTTTTTTTTTTTTTAATATTTTTTGTATTTTTTATAATTTGTATTTTTATAATTTTAAAATTTTTTTTTTTTAAGTGCGGTTTTTTAAAATTTGTAATTTTTTTATTTTGTAGCTTAAACTTTTTTTTTTTAATGTGTTTTTTGAAATATATATATATATATATATATATATATATATATATATAAGTTTTTACAAATTAATTTAGTTTTTTTTACATTTTTAGGTTTGTTTTTTGTATATGTTTTTTATTTTTATTTTTTATGTTTTATTACTTGTTATTATTTTTTAAAACTTTTTATGTTTTTTTTTTCCTACACGGTCCTTGTCGATGTTCAACTAGCAACCCAATCCCATTATGTGCAATTTGATAGTTGATTTTAAATTTTTCGTTATAATGAACTGAGTTTTCCCCCACAATGTGTCAATTTCATGTTTTTTCTTAAGTTTTCATTATAATGGGTCGAGTTCACCTACATTACATGTCAATTTGATGGTTGATTTTTAAATTTTTGTTGCAATGTATCAAGTTGTCTCGATTTTTAAATTTTTGATGTAATGTGTCAAGTTGTCTTGGTTTTTAAATTTTTGTTCCAATGTAAGTTGTATTGATTTTTAAATTTTTTTTGCAATGTGTCAAATTGTTTTAGGCTAAGATTTTAAAATCGCTATACATTTATCATTTAAAAAAGAAATTACTTTTGATATAATGAATCTTTCATTCATGTGTTCATTTTTAAAGTTTTTTTAGTTATACAATTTTTCCATAATGTTATGCTTGAAATATTTTAAAAACTTAAGGCTTTTTTGTAGTCATAATATTTGATTTTAATTCTATGGTTGAAAATTTGTCAAGATTTTAATGTTTTTCTAAGTGATGATATTTTATTGTTATTGCTATGGTTGAAAAAAATTATAAGTATTTTTTCTTTAGCACCATGACTGAAAATTGTTGGAATTTTGTGGTTTTTCAAATATGTGATATTTTATATTTAATGTCATGCCTAAAAATCGTTGAAATTTTAAGGCTTTTCAAAGATGTGATAATTTATCTTTAATGCCATGCTTGAAATCATTGGAACTTTAAAGTTTTTCCGAGTCATGATATTTTATCTTTAACGTCATTATTAAAGAATGTTGAAAATTTACCTAAATAAAAAAACATTATTCCAGCATCAACACTTTTCATTTTCAGGGTGTCTTTTGCACAAAACAAAATGGTTTTTACTGTTATTTTAAAAAAATGTTGAAAATTTACCCTAATTGTTTTTTTGTTATTTTAGCATCAACACTTTTCGTTTTTACCATGTTTTTCATGTTTTTTTTGCTAGAGTTTTCATTTTGAGGTAATAGTTCACGTTTGATCAATAACTTTGTTTAGTGATACAATGACAAATCCACTAATACCACTTGTATTATTTGGTGTTGATTGTAATAGTCATGAAATCCTAAATTTTCACTAATAGTACAATTAATAATAATCTAGACTTTTTTATCAAATTTTTAATGTCCTAGTAGCCCTTTGCCCCTAATGCTTTCACAAGTCTTAACATTAACTATTTAAGTGTATTGAAGTGTCAAAATTTCAAACAAATAAATATACCTTTTAATTACCTTTTATTATTATTTTGTGTGAGAGAGATCTATCGAGTTATCGTCTAGTAATGACTTGGAGTGGACTGAGAGTGGTTGCTGCCATGACAACCGAGGCTCAAATATTTTTGTGCATGGTATATATTTTTTATTGAGTTATGGTATAGTAGGGACTTGGTTTGGTTGTTTCCTAGGTGCATATGTTACACCCCTAAATGCTTGTCACTAGCTCATTGTTATAACAATGCCACTACATTCAGATTAGTGCCTAGTCACCCTTTGATGCAATAGTGTGTCAATGTATAATAAAAACCTCTCCTCAATACATACATATATAAATATAACTTTTGATGCAATAGTGTGTCAATGTATAATAAAAACCTCTCCTCAATACATACATACATATATAAATATCACTGGTTTAAACATAAATGGACATGCTCCACCACTAAATACTTGCCACTAGCACATTGTTATAGCAACGACCCCTCTCTCTATATATATAATATCGCCCTATAACAATGACCCCACCTTTCCCACCTCCTTTCCCACCTCCTTGAAAGTATATTTGCCAACTATCAGTCATTATTTCATTCCGAACAGGATTTTGGTTTGACTACTAAATATATACATAAAGCGTCCACCTATTATTAAAAAAAAAAGACAGTTGATTGCTGCATACGCTCCACAAAAGGGTAAAGTTACATGAAAACCATGTATCAAATGTAAACCTTTCTCCACCGAATCCCATTGAACTACTTTTGTGGTCATCTGGGGACATCAATACATTTATCTTATCTAAATACATGATCAAAATTAGCCTTCAACCTACAGATTGTTCCCTACTAGTGACATAAATATCAGAGTTATATTCTCCAAATGCCTTACACGCACACCATGGACGATCCTCCCTGCAAATATGCCCACGGTGTTCGCTTGACTGGCTTTACAAGCTGGGAGCACACTCAGAAGTGTCATCATCGATGCAATTTGGACAGGACAGAAATGGTTTAATGGTAGACAACTATGCCAAAATTGACACATTTAAACCCTAATGCGAATCGAAAACATGAAAAGTGACCACACAAGTGGTATATGAATTGCATTGGATAAGAAGAAAAACAAAAAAATTATGCTCACTTCAGATTGGCTCATAAATAAATAAATAAAATATGTTTATTTAACTTCCCCGTGAATCAACTGTATCCAAAAGGTGAAAATGTCTGCGCCTTAAACACAACCAACCCACCTCTACCACCATTTGCGTCCCCAGATTCAAAGGCCTGAGGCCAGATCCGTGAGCGTCGATTCCATTTTCTGACCTAGACCGGGGTGGCGTGTTCTACTCCGCGTCAAGAAATTTTTTTATTTTAGCCTCTGTGAAATACCCACCCTTACACTGGATTAACGAGAGGGGCCGACCAACAGAGCTCTGCAGCTCAATTTCGATTTCGATTCTCTTGTGCTGAAACAATGGGAGTTCCACAGATTCATTAACGGGTAGGCATACAAGGACACAAAATTGTACGTGGAAAAACCCTCTTCGCACGTAAAAACTCCACCGCAGTGAATAGTATAAACACTAATTAAACGTTGAATATAGAGTACAACTTACAACCTATGGTTAAAATTGCATTGGACTCCGGAGCTCCGAGAAATATTCTGTGTCGCGGCCAGACTTCAAGGTAGCTAAGGATTTGGATTGGGCTTCTAGAACGAAGCCATGGTCGTGTAAAGGTGCATACATCTATTGAATATTTAAAATTAATTAAATCTGCTCTGGCATTTGGATATGTGTTCCTAGTAGACCCCCGAATATTCAAATTAGATTTAATTAATTAAAAATATTTTTAATAATAAAATACCCTAAGTATCGACAGAATCACGTAGAACTCAGAATCTTATCAACAGAATCACGTAGAACTCAGAATCTTGTCAAGCGACAAGAAAGTCACAATACAAGATTCCTAGTTCTACGTGATTTTGGAGCGGAAAATCATGGAAGTGGAGCTGAAAACCGGACTTCAGGTAAGTGGAGCGACGTAACACCGTCCGAGATGGATGGTTCTTCAATGTCTTCGAGTCCGTTAGTGCTTGCCAATCGTGCCCTTGATATGGCCAAGTATTCGCTGGAGCAGTATGCTTCATTAATTTGTGTTAACGTCCACACTTGATACAGTATCGTGTCCCTGACTTCCGAGTTATTACGCCACGAAACTCCGGGATGCTCCTCGCATTTGGTAGAGTTTAGTTTGGTGGTGAGTTTGGTAACGCTACTCCACCCTGCCATAATAATTTTTAAAACTATGAATTTTTTTTATTTAATTTGTTTAAAGTTTAATAGGGATTTATTGAAATTACAAGTTTGGTATGTGAAGTCTTCATAATTAAAGTGATGTATGAGTTTTTGAGGGTGCTGAATTAATATATGTAATAAAAAACCAGTGTAAGCAATATAAATCAAGATATGGCCACAGTTTTTTCACCTCCATAAAAATAATACTTAAAGACTACTCCTAATTAGTTTACTTGAACTTGGTGAGTTTGGTTATGTTACTCCACCCACATAATTAATTTATTTGAACTAGACTCCAAAATGTTTGCCAACTATGATGGTAGAGTTATGGTAATACTACTCAATACAATGATTGCACAATAAAACCTGAACCAATCACATTAGAAATAAGTAAATTTAAATAATAATAAAATTCAATCTATAATGTTAAACATAAAAAAAGCTGCAATTATTTTTAATTAAAAACATAATATGTAACCAATGAAAACAAAAATCCAATATGTAATACTATCCCGCCAACATGTATAATAATAATTATCCCAGTAGTTTTGGTGGGAAAGTGGAAAGTAGAAAGTACGTACATATTTGAATCAAACTTGATAGGTTCGGCTTTATAAATACGTACATACATACAAGATAGGTTTGGCTTGATAAGTACGTACATATTTGAGACCCAACTTTATAAATTAGCTTTGGCGATAGGTTTGGCCATTGAGACCTAACGTTCATTTGATTTCGTTCGCGGTCACTCCATGCTAGAGATCACCCAAGTCATAATATTTTGTTCGCGGTCACTCCATGCTAGAGATTACCCAAGTCATAATATTTATAACTAGCTATCACACCGAGAGGTGTGAAGGAATGCCGAAGGAATAAAAGATTGAAGAAAATTTTATAATTTCATTCTAATGTTTTGTTTGTACAGGCAATATAAAACCTAAGATTGAAGAAAATTTTATAATTTCATTCTAATGTTTTGTTTGTACAGGCAATATAAAACCTTATTGGGTGACACCTTCTTTACTAACATCACATCCCTAAATTCTTCAAGAACTTTTGCTAGTTTGGGAAATCCAAGATAATTGAGGTTTAAAACTTTACCAGCAGCTTTGTTGAATTCTTAATAAATAAGAGATATGGGCTACCCTTTTCTTCCACGCTCTTGCCTAAGAAATTTTAGAAGCCAAGATCTAACATCTTCCAAGGAAGCTTTCTCCATGTTTGAAGGTCCATAATTTCTGATATAAAACACTCGAACATTCTGATAATCTTCTGTCTGGATTTGATGCAGATATCTTGTTGAGTGTAATTCACTAATTCCAGTTTGCCCATTAAAGCATTGATCATGTGGCATTTGGCAGGGAAGGCCAGGGTAATTCCCATGATATTCACTATACCATTTGGGATCAGTAAATGACCAATCCACTAGCATTGTAGGAATATAATCAGAAGGCCTGCAATGGCTAGTAAAAGTAGAGAATGAGGACATATTTTCAGTATAAGGGACTACACCCATAGTGTTGAAATCGACATTTTCAAAATAAGCTGGGAGTATCATGTCCCTCACGTAATAAAAATATACAAAGGAAAGTAATCAACGAGCCAATTCTACTGCTGGTTGATAAAGTTGCCTTGGTTTCTACAGTATGAAAAATTATCCAGTCAATCAGTTGGAAACTTACAGCTAGGCCAGACTCCCAAAAAGCATCAATTGAAAAAACTTGAGCCAGACTCCCAAAAAGCATCAGTGGAAAAAACTTGAGCATTTTTGGCATTGTATGCACTCAAAACAATTTCACGCAACCAGCACTATCAGACGGTCCTATTCATGTTCTGTTCTAGGGTTTTGTTTTCGTTAGGACATCAAATTGTGAGCCTTCTTTATGACAGCTCGTGTGGCCACATATAATACATGCAAAATATCTACGTTACAAAATAGTAAGCCATATTAATGGATATTCACATCATCTCTGGCTCTTGTCTACTAATCAGGTAGTAGGATATGTTACACATACTTTAGCGTTTCTCAAATTGAGTAAACAAAAACCTGAATTTGAAAATCTATAAGACTAGAGTAGTTCTGTTGCTGCTAGTCTTCGGTTTGAACAATCTAAACTTTTGGAAGATAACAAATCACTTTAAAAGAATATTGAATATCTTCACTCCCTCGGCCAACAGTTAGAATTTGATGTATAAAATTTAAAAGTGTCTGTTGTTTTCAAGATATGTATAAAAGAATGTAAATATACTGCAACATCAACCGTTAGAATTTGATGTATAAGATTTAAAAGTGTCCGTTCTTTTCGAGATAGGTATAAAAGAATGTAAATATACTGCAACATAAATATACAAAATATTGGAAAAACAGAAATTCTATTTGAAGGAAAAAAACAAAGATATATATAAAAGAATGTAAATATATAGCAACATAAATATACAAAATATTGGAAAAACTGAAATTCCATTTGAAGGAAAAAAAAAACAAAAAGAACGAGGGCAAAGGAAGAATTGAGGTTAAATATCACTATGATCATAAAAAGATAAATAGAAACCTATTCTAGTGGTAAAATGTTATTTCCTCTTGAAAAATGCTATAATAGGGACTGGGCATCATGTATTAACGTAGGGCTGCAACTACAAATTTATAGAAAAACAATGTTTCTTTCAATTTTTTTTGGTTAAATTGTTATTATGGCTCGCGGTATTCGAGATCAACCAATGATTCTTTAAAAAAAAAAGTGTTACTATGGGTCACGTGATATCTAGAGAAAATCTTGTAAGAGTTGATTAACATAAAATATATGTTACAATTTGAAATAATTTACAATATTGCAGTGGAAATTATTAATAAAAGAATATTGGGCTTTGGTAGTTTGTTGATAGAATATACTTTTTAAATTCAAATTGGAAACAAAATTGTTTGAAAATTGTGGAAGTCACTACAAAATAAGCTAGATGGTTTTAACTGCCTTGAAAGAAACAAATCTTAAATGAACTTTTTGTTTTACATAAGATTGAATGTCCAATATAAATATTATTTATTAGAATGGTGTATACATGATATCTAGAAAATATGTATACATTTATTAAAGCTTCTCTAGGTGGATAACCCTTTTAAGATGAAAATAAGAATCAAAATACTAAAAAGAGAAAAAATAAACCTCTCTAATTACTGGAGGTAGATGGACCTTGGCAAGAGTTGTACTCTCACTGCAAGAAACAAGCGTCTTACTCCAGTACCCAACATAGTGTCACTAGATTCCAATAGTTACCTAATACAAAATCAAATAGTAATTTAAGTCATAAAAGTTCATAATGTAAAGTATGTCATGATACTCTCAGCAATGGTGCATGCAACATACCTCTTCATTGACATGGATTTCGTGGTTTCCATACAACTGTAATGCCTCCTCAACATGGGTACTAGTGTATACAAGATATGCACATTACCAGCAACCTTGTTCAGCCTTTACCTACTTGTTAGAATATCATAAAATGGGATCACACATCAGACATCAAAATAATGGTGGACATAACTTACCAAGCACAAGACTCAATATTGAATATATTCATATATTTAGAGTACTAAACAACATTGTCTTCGGGAATCCATAGACGGTCTTGTCCCAATAACTGAAGGTAATTAGACGAGAAGCAGCTTTAGCGAATCTGAAAATGGCATACTTTTTGTATGTGAACTAGTTGAGCCATGTTACGATGCTTATTTTTTATTGTATTTAAGTATGTTTAGGTGATATGATTTAAAGCTTTGTTTTTTAATAGACTTGGGACCATAAATAGCTCATTTTTGGACAGAGAGGCAAATCAACAATAAAAAGAATGCCACAAGGTACTTAACAACAAAAGAAAATAATATATGAAGTCGCTTCAGCGAATCTGAAAGAGGAAGCTATTTTATATCTGGGCCTAGTTGAGCCATGTTATAAGGCCTATTTTTTGTTAGGTCCCTATAGTACTAGTGATTACCCCACTACTATTGTAGTTATATCCCTTATTAATATTGTTGTGCCCCTATTGTCCCCATATTGTTATTATTGTGCCCCATAGAATCCCTCTATTGTTATTTTTGTGCCTTTATATTATTATTGTTAGGTCGACTGGGTTATATTGTGACTCCTTAGACTCTTATATATAAAAAGGAGGTTTTGTAATTTGAATCATCAAAGAATCATTCATTTGTGTAATGTAAAGGAGGTTGCCCTGTTGAAGAGGCCGAATTCTAAGGCGATGATCTATCTTTTCTATCTTTTTGTGAGCTGGTTTCATAACATTTGGTATCAGAGCTTTGGATTCTAGGGTTTTGACTGCTCCAAATAGGTCCTCCTGGCATTTTCGTTATAACTTTTTTTTTTGCGACGTTTTAGAAGAGAAAAAAAAACTCATTTGAGACAAAATCATAGTGAACCTTGGATCTGAATTTCAAAGCTTTTCGCGCTATATTTGTGGAGATATGATTTGAGGAAGTTGGTCTTTTTGCAGACTCCTGAATTACATTTCAAACAGGTGACTTGCAGAAAATCGTCATAGCTTTCTCTCTGAGCATCGGATTGAAGTTTCGTAAGAAGGTATAGAAAGAGGACAGACTTTAGTTTCTTGTGTATATTTTTCACAGCCAAAGGTCAAAACAAGGACATGTGGAATGTCGTACAAGTTCTCTCTACTAAACTAGTCTATAATCAGGTCACTATGGGAGATTTGGCATAACTCTTCCTTGGAGAATCAAATTTAGATTAGACTGGCGACATTGGAAAGAGGACATAGAGGGCTACTGCAGGCTACAATTTCAGAACTGGATGATCAAAAATTACAGAGATACATCAGAGGCAATATCGAGCTCCTACAAAGTGAAAAAAGATGTGTAGATTTTTTTAAATTTTTGCTTAAGCTTGGTTTGAAAATTTATTTTGAAGAAATTCAAAGGGCATAGTAGAGCATTATTATGAGTAACTCATGCCCCGAGGAAAGAAAATGCAAACACCTAGTAAGCATCCTGAAAGCTCTACCATGACTCATGAAGAAGAGGAAGAAATGCTACATGATATATCAAAATTACAAGACCAAGTGCAACAAATGTCACTCTCACAAAAGCTAAGATAAATGGTGTGGAATCTAAGATAAATGGCGTGGAAGCTAAGATGAATGGCGTGGAAGCTAAGTTGGATGATTTGAAAATAGATTTGAAGACAAATTTGAAGAGAGACATGGCAGATTTGAAGACAAACATGGAAGATTTGAAGACAGATTTGATAAATTTTCTACAAGAAATACTTACAAATGGTGAAAGGGTAGTAAAGGAAACTCATGATGCGAATAAAATAAATGTTAATCGTGATTTCATAGACTCTAATGTTGGATCGAAGACCCACCATATTCCAAAAATCAATATGAGGAAGTTTGATGGCAAGGATCCCACAACATGGATATTACAGATGGAGCAATTTTTCGATCTCAATAATGTGAAAAACACACAAAAGGTACGTATTGCAACTTTATATTTGGAACCAAATCAGTTTGTATGGTATCAATGGCTTTGCTCTCGTAAACAAATTATCACTTGGGCAATTTTTACGGAAGAATTGACAGCACATTATGAGGATACAAAAAGCAACATTTTTTTTAGCCACTTGATAAGTCTCAAACAAAAGGGTTCAATAATGGAGCACATTGAAGAGTTCCAAAAATTGAACATAAGGGTAAAAAATATTCCAGAAGAGCATAAGATTGATGTGTTCATAGGAACTTTAAAGGATAATATCCAACATGATGTTCGCCTTTGGGAACCTGATTCATTAGAGAAGGCATTCAGGTTAGCAAGAAAAATGGAAAACAAAATTATGGCAACCAGGAAGCATACCACTCACAACTATAAAGATGGAAGTGTTGTTGCCCCTAGTCTTCCACAATCTATAAGGTTGACACCACAACAATTGGAAGAAAAAAGAGCAAAAGGGCTTTGTTACAGTTGTGATATCAAATACACTAAAGGTCATAAGTGTGCTGAGAAGAAATTATTCTACATAGATTGTGAAGAGGAAGAAGAAAAGGAACAAGAAAGATCAAAAGAAGAGGATATACTCCAGGAACAAAGCTTAGATAAAGAAGAAATGAATCTGACCATATCTTGTAATGCATTGGCGGGAATTACCACTCCTCAAACCATCAAGATAGAAGGACAAATCATGAAAAAAAAGGTAATAGTGTTGATTGATTGAGGAAGTACCCACAATTTTATTCATTGTAAGGTAGCAAAAGAATTGAATTGCTTCCTATATCCAGCACGAGAGTGTCACGTGATGGTTGCAAATGGAAGAACAATAAATTGCTCTGGAAAGTGCCATAATATCAAGCTATCCATGGGAGAATATGTATTGACTAGCCCAATGCTTTCCATTCCAATGGGAGGTGCTGATGTTGTACTAGGAGTCCAATGGCTACAATCCTTGGGTACAATAGCTTTTAATTTTCAAGAAATTTTCATGAAATTTTGTGTGGAAGGAAAGGAAGTTGAATTAAGGGGTATTGCAGGGAAACCGGGAAAGATAATAAGCTCTAATGATATGACAAAGCTTCTAAAAAAGGAACAAAGAGGTGTAATTGCACAATTATGTTCGCTTGATGTTTCCACATCGAAATCATCTATTTCTCCAGATCTCCAAAAAGTCTTGGACAATCATTCCAAGGTATTTGAGACTCCCAAAGGTCTCGCACCTATTCGTGAACCTGATCATGTTATTCATCTGATTCTAGTAAGTGTTCCTCCAAACATCAGGCCATACAGATATCCCTATGCCAAAAAGAGTGAAATTGAACGTATGGTTGCAGAAATGCTAGAGGCTGGTATAATTCAACCTAGTCAAAGTTATTTCTCTGCTCCAGTAGTATTGGTGCACAAGAAGGATGGATCATGGTGCATGTGTTCGGATTATAGGGAGCTCAACAAACTCGCTATTAAAGATAAGTTTCCCATTCCTGTCATTGATGAATTATTGGATGAATTGCATGGATCAATTTACTTCACCAAGTTGGATCTTCATTCAGGATATCATCAAATCAGAATGAAGACTGAAGACATTCCGAAAATAGCATTTAGAACTCATGAGGGTCATTATGAATTTTTGGTCATGCCTTTTGGCCTTACCAATGCACCTTGTACATTTCAAGTTTTGATGAATTCCATTTTCAAACCCTTCCTTATAAAATTTGTGTTAGTATTTTTTGATGATATACTAATCTACAACAAGTCTTGGAACGATCACGTTGAACATGTTGACAAGGTGCTGCAACTATTGGAGGAGAAACAATTATATGCAAAAAGATCCAAATGTTTCTTTGGAGTACAAGAGGTGGAATATCTGGGTCATATTGTATCTCATGAAGGCGTTAAGGTAGACCCTAGAAAAATTAAAGACATTACGGAATGGAAAACCCCCACATCCATAAAGCATTTGCGAGGATTTCTCGGGTTGACAGGGTATTATCGCAAGTTTGTTAAAAATTATGGGAGAATAGCAGCACCTCTAATAACATTATTGAATAAAGATGCATTTTCATGGACTCCAGAAGCAACAAAGGCCTTCGAACATCTTAAAGAGGCAATGTGCCAAGCATTGGTCTTAGCTACATTGGACTTCACAAAAACCTTTATTGTGGAATGTGATGCTTCAGGAAATGGAATTGGTGTTGTTTTAATGCAAGATGAAAGATCCATTGCTTTTGAAAGTCGTCCAATCAAGGGAAAGTTTTTACACAAAGCCATTTATGAGAAGGAAATGTTGGCAATACTACATGCACTTAAGAAATGGCGACCCTACCTAATGGGAAGACACTTCAAGGTAAAAACGAATCATGATAGCCTTAAATATTTTTTAGAACAAAGATTATCCTCTCAAGAGCAACAAAAGTGGGTTAGAAAGATGATGAGTTATGACTTTGAAATCATCTACAAAAAATGGAAGCAAAATGTGGTGGCAGATGCACTCTCAAGAAAGGATGAGGATGTGGAAGCATTGTTGTGCGCCATTTCTATTATCCAACTAGATTGGATAAACGAAGCAAGGGAGGAATGGAAGAATGATGAAGAAGTGTGGGCACTTATTCAAAAGTTACAACAAGATTCCAGTACATCTGATACATTTAGCTGGTAAAATGATTCGTTATGATACAAAGATCACTTATACCTCTGTAAGAATTCCCAACTCAAACAAAAGATTCTTATGGAATTGCACACTTCTCCCTTAGGAGGGCACTCAGGATTTTTAAAAACTTACCATAGGGTTAAGAAGGATTTTTTTGGGATGGCCTTAAATCAGATATTCAAAAGTTTGTGGATGAATGTTTGGTTTGTCAAAAAAATAAAGTTGAAATAATTAAGATCCCAAGTCTATTACAACCTTTATCCATTCCAAGCCAACATTGGGAGGAGGTTTCAATGGATTTTATCACAGGTTTACCCAAGTCTGAGGGAAAGAGTGTCATCATGGTGGTAGTTGAAAGACTTACCAAGTATGCACACTTTTGTGCATTATCACATCCATTTAAAGCCAATATAGTTTCTATTGCATTTATGGAAACAATTCAAAAGCTACATGGAAACCCAAAGATTATTGTAAGTGACATAGATCCCATTTTCACTGGAAATTTTTGGACAGAATTATTTTCTTATCTCGGTACTCAGTTAGCTCATAGCTCATCTTATCATCCTCAATCTAATGGGCAAACTAAGAAAGTAAACAAATGTTTGGAAGGATATCTTCGTTTCTTTGTATCTGATAAACAGACACAATGGGTCAAATGGTTGCCTCTAGCTGAATGGTGGTATAACACTTCCTTTCATACAACAACAAAAATGACCCCGTTTATGGCACTTTATGGATATCAGCCACCATCCATCACATCATATTTAAGAGAAAATTCTAAGGTTCAAGCAGTGGAACATCACATCGAGCATCAACAACAAGTCCTCCAACTCTTAAAGGATAACCTCGTGTTGGTGCAGAATAGAGTGAAACAACAGGCAGATCAACATCGCAGTGAAAGAAGTTTTGATGTAGGTGATTGGGTATTCCTACGGCTACAACCATATAAAAAAATATCCCTCAAGCAAGCTAAGAAGGATAATAAATTATCACCAAAGTATTACAGTCCGTACAAGGTGTTGTAAAAGATTGGTACTTTGGCATACAAATTGGAGCTTCCTACAGCTTCTTGAGTGCACCCAGTTTTCCATGTTTCATGTTTAAAGAAGGTTATAGGCGACAAGCTCCCAGTTCAAACAATATTGCTAGAACGTGATGTGGAAGGAAAAATTATATTGGAACTGGAAGCAGTCAGAGAAACAAGAACTCGACAACTACGAAATCGATCAATTTCGGAGTATCTCATCAAGTGGAAGAACTTATCCATTGAAGATTCCACATGGGAGGATGAGAATTTTATATAGAAGCATCCAGAACTACTCAAGCATTGAGGACAACACATTTTTGAAGGAAAGGGGCATGTTAGGTCCCTATAATACTAGTGATTACCCCATTACTATTGTAGTTATATCCCTTATTAATATTATTGTGCTCCTATTGTCCCCATATTGTTATTACTGTGCCCCATAGAATCCCTCTATTGTTATTTTTGTGCCTTTATATTATTGTTGTTAGGTCGGTTGGGTTATATTGTGACTCCTTAGACTCCTATATATAGAAAGGAGGTTTTGTCATTTGAATCATCAAAGAATCATTCATTTGTGTAATGTAAAGGAGGTTGCCCCCTCGAAGAGGCTGAATTCTAAGGCATTGATCTATCTTTTATATCTTTTTGTGAGCTGGTTTCATAACATTTTTGCTTGTGTTTAAGTATGTTTTAGTTGAAATGATTTAAAACTCTATTACTTGAACATTCTCAGTGCTGTAAATGGCTCTTATTTTAGACAGATGATGGTTGTTTGTTTTGGACTGTCTAAAAAATCTACCTTTTATAAGAGTAACAATTTGAAGCTAAGATTTGAAATATGTAGATGATAGAAGGCGAGGACAAGACTTGTTCAATTCCTTCAAATATAGAAGGCGGGGACAAGAGTTGCTTCAATTCCTTCAATATACCAGCTTCTATCTTACGATCAATGCAAGAGCAAAAGGGGTATGTGTTACTCAAATTACCATATTGAGGAAGCCACAATAATGCCATGGAAGTTGTAGAAAACTAGTCAAAGTATCAAGTTTTTTATTCCCTTGAATAACAAGCTACAAATGTCTAGGAGTGATACGGTCGACCTTCAAAAGCTTTGCTTGCATTTCCTGCCAATTCCAAAAACTTTGCAGTCAAATACTCCAAAATAACTGCAGAATATACAATAGCAGTTGCTCCCACTCTGACATTTCAAGATATTTGAGATTTCAGTAGGCGATGGATACGTCCCACTAGGAATTGCATCCGAAAAAATATACTCAAGTTGAGTGATTTCGAGGCCTCTCTAAGGTTGTTTCTTGATACATGGTAGTAGTGTAATGGTCATCGCCTCGTCTTGAATCCTTAGTTAAAGGCTGTTGCTGAATCCTCTCCAAGAACATAAAAGAAAAATCTCTGGTAAAACCAAATCACCTTGCGTTCAAATCACACCCATGAGAAAATTTCCACGACGAAGCTGATAATGAAGAGTAAAACTCCATATTTGACAGAGAAATATCATGTTGGGTGAGAGAAAGAAATCTGAGAAGTGGAATTTCCAATATGGACATTCTGAGTGGCGAAGAGAAAAATATTGATATCGACCAATCTTCCGGCCATTAGCGTCCAGGTTGAGAGTACTCGCAGCCGTAAGCACACCAAACCGCCTGAGAAACAAAGAAAATGATTAGGGCATGCTTTCTTGAAGTGAAATTATCAATCTGATGATTGGACATGTCTAAGGTTAATACAAACCTGAAATCGAGAGAAGCCCAAAAGCACTACTCAATCTCAAAAGAAGGAATGATGAATATAAAGTTAAAAGGCCAATTCCCAGCAACTTTCCTAGGCACATATCATTCATGGGAAAAACCACCAATGCCCACAGAAGCCCCGTGACAAGAAATTTGAGCGTGTAAAACAAACTAGTATCTTTTGTAACAATATAAATACCAGGTCGCATGGACCAGGATCCCAACAACAAAGGCACTGTCAGTCCAACAAGTGTATTAAACATAGGTCCTGCATAGGTCTTGAAATTGCAATCTGAACCCCATCTCCTCCTTTTAATGCTAAAGCAACATTTGACATCTAATCACCCATTGAATTCCCCCCGGCCAGCACTGTCAAGCCCAAGATTGACGGATTTATCTCAAAAATTACACCAAAGGAAACCAACAAAGCCACCAACTCATTTGCAATAATGTAAAACCACACTATACTTATTATGAAACCTCCAAAAACCCAAGGAAACAATAATTTCCATGGAGATACTCATTACGAAACCTCCAACAACCCAAGGAAACAAGAATGTTTGTGGAGGGTGTTATCTTGGCTGTAAAATATCAAATTGGTAGCGATCCTGAGGAGGCACATGTAGCAGCGACCATTTAACTCTTATCGTTTTCGAATTTAAAACAGTGGCAGGGTTTTGGTGTGAGGTTTTTAATGCATTTTATGTTTTTCGGCCTGCCCTTCGTACTGGCCTCGGGTTTGCAAACACGGTCTATCACACTTGCCAAGGGTATTCAGAATTCATTCTTGCATTGTTGTGGTCTAGTTCGGCTCTATGGGTGCTCGGTGCTTTCGCCTAGTTCTTGTGATGGTTGGTAAGCGTTGTGCCTTGCTTGTCTCGTATGGTGGCTTGTTAGTGTTGTGCCTTGCTTGTTCCCTGTGGTGGTTTGTTGGCGCTGTGCCTTTGCTTACTCCCTGTGGTGGTTTACTTCGCTGGTTCTTGGAGGGTTTCAGGTCGATTTCCCACCTGCAAGTCGATTTATCTCTGTCACCCGGCTCATACTTTGTCTCTGCTCTGTTTTGCGATGATTGTTTTCTTGATGTTGGGTCTGGTGATGATTTGGCTCTGCAAACATAGGTTCTCGCCTTGCTACTGCACTGGACGGCTCAGTGAACTCGTTCTCAGGTAATTTTCTTGTTCTGGTTTCATTTCCTTCTTTCGTTTTTAAGTTTCTAACCTTCTGGCTCCTTGGTGAATAGGCAAAACTCTCTCATGGCATTTCTGTTGGGAGAAACCCTCTGTTGCGAGTCTCGGCTCTCGTCTTCTGTTGTAGAATCAAACCTTCTCCAAGTAAATCCTCGCTCCTTTTTGGTTAATCTATTTCACTGTATTGTTGGTCTCATGGCCCTACTTGACTGCTGCCCCATTTTGTGGTGGTGTGCAGATCATTCCAGGGGAACGCTGCTCCACGACCTCGTCCTTGGGAGTTTTCGCAGGCTTAGGGAAAACCTGGGTAGGGTATAAACCTTGGGGTTTCGCTTCCTCCACGTATGTATGTGGTTTCAGGGGTTTTCATGCCCTTGCTGTTTGACTAGTATTAGTATAGTTTAAGGGGTTTTCATGCCCTCGCTGTTTGACTAGTATTTGCTTGTGAGTTGTAATTTTCGGTTTGCATGGGTTTCAGAACCCTCCACGGTTTTTGGGTTGTATAATTTGTACCATGAACTGTTAAATTTGGAAATGAAATGAATGCATAGTTATTCTTAAACGCTGAATATAAAAGTACCTCGTTTTTTTGTTGAGGAAGGAAAAAAATGTATTGTCTATGCTGGTTTTGCCTTTGTCTGGTTCCTGGTCTGAGATGCCTTCTGTCACAAGTTTCTTGTCGATTCCATTCAGCTTCTTAATGAGCTATTTCACTGTCTTGCTTTCAATACAATGTCTAAAATATTTATGCACAAGGAAATAAAAAAATTGTCCTACTTCCTTAATGACAGGTTCTAGATTCATTTGCTTTTATATAGATTCAAGACAATTGTAAATTACAAATTCTTAGCTCTCTCTTCTCTCTGGATGGCAGCCCCTCCATCAGGCTCTAGTTTTTCTTTTTCAATGCATTACTAGCAGTTTCTTTACAGTTGAGGAACTGTTCCTCAGTTACCTTTTAGTTATCTAACAATTTCTTTAAACATGCTCCTAACTAATCTTATCTTGACTTGCTTGCCTAATTTTTAAAGAACAATGGCTGAGTCAGCCTTAATTTAAATATAAAAAAATAAAACAGAAACTCAAAATGTTTTTCTTTCTTTCCAGCAAAATAATAAAATAAAAACACTTCCCAGCTGTCGCCTTTTTCAGTCGGATGCTCCTGCATCAGGCTCCCGGGGTAAATTAAACTCATGGCTCATGTCCATGAGCTCTTCAATAGAATACCCGACGCTTTGAATCTAGCCAGCATCTAACCAAGAATTATCTTCAATAGGATGACCCTTCCACTTGACTAGGTACCCCAAATTTTCTTTCCTTCGAGTCCGTCTGGCCACCTGGGTGTCTAGGATCTATTCGATCTCTAAAGGCTTTGCTAGGGGCATTTGTTTAATCCACGAGTCGTTCTCATTTTGGGTGTCCCGTGTTTGTCTTTCTGAACTATCTTCTTCAATCGCTGCAATGTAGGGGTACAGATCTGCCACATTAAAAATGGGTGAAATTCCTATACCTGGGGGTAACTGTAATTCATAAGCGTTGCAGAAAACTTCCGAATAATCCTGCAAGGCCCAATTTTCTTCCATTTTAACTTGTTGTATTTGCCTTTAGGAAACCGCTCCTTGCGTAGGTGTGCTAATATCAGGTCTCCTACATTGAATTGTACCTCCTGCCTTTTCAAATTTGCTTTCTATTTGTATCTTTGGCTGCTATCTTGTAATTTTAATTTCACTTGATCATGAAAATCACTAATTGCCTTTGCAAAATCTTCACCATCAGCACTCCTACGCTCCAACTGACCCAAATCCCAAAACTCATGTACTCCACATGGGTGCATTCCGTATAGGATCTGGAAAGGACTATTGCCCATGCTTCTGTTGGGTGAATCGTTATAAACAAATTCCACTTGTGCAAGCACACAATCCCACTGTCGAGAATTTTCTCCAACCAAACTCCTTAATAGATTTCCTAGTGTTAGGGTCCCACCCTAACCCCCTTATTTATGTCATGGGATCACGTCATAGTCAAGAGTCAATAAAGCCCATATTAATATTTGTAAGTGGTTAACCCGCAATTAATGACGGGACCACAGTTCGTTGCAAATGGGCGGTAGTATTAGATAGATGGTAAATGGGCGGTAGTATTAGATAGATGGTATTAATAAAACCCACGATATTGGCTCGTGGTATTGCATGTGTGAGTCATATATAAAGGATAGAGACTCCCTGCGAGGAGCATTGTGTCTTGTTTTGTAATCGAGCTCTGCTCTATTGGAGGTTGCCCCCTCGAAGAGGCCTGTGAACATTTCTCTCTGAATAATAAAATCATTGCTATTCTGTGCTCTGGGTATATTTTCTTCGCATATTCTGTGTTCTCGGTATCTCTTCTTCGCAAATTCTATGTTTGGGTATTGCTTTGCAGGTTAAGAGCATAACAAGTGGTATCAGAGCACTTTCCAGGGCTTGGTGGGATCTCCAAATTTTAGCAAATTTTTTTTTAGGCTAGAGACGTGTTTCGGCGTCTTTAAACCACGGGATCTGTCGTTAAGCGCATAAACTTGCGGATTTGGGGAGGCATGCACGCAGGAAATACAAGAGGTGGTCACGTCTGTTGGACTCCCTTGTAACCCCTGTGGGTACCCCTTCGAGTAGTAGCGCATTAGACAAAACCGCGCACGGACTGTCTTCCACGTACCCTCTGGGTATATAGGAAGCCCCCTAGCTCCCTTGAAACCTCGCCATAGATAAACCTTCGGCCGTCTTGTGGCTACAGTACACCGAGAACAGCACTCGGAGAGATTACTCGCCCGTACGATAGGGTAGTCGGGTTGTACGGCTAAGGGTACGGTCGATCCTCCTTAGTTAGAGCCCTGAAACATTGGGCCGAGTACTACTGTCAGACCCTTATGTATATTGCGATCTGTAGCACCTGACACTCCCCAAGACCATAGTTCCCTTTCTATCGGGGGATCACACATCACCTATTCCAGATCAGCAGCAGCAGTTGTTCCACCATTCAGATCTCTCAGATCCACCAGATCGGATATTCCAGATCAGCAGCAGCAGTTGTTCCACCATTTAGATCTCTCAGATCCACCAGATCGGATATTCCAGATCAGCAGCAGCACCAGATCGGAGTAGTTGTGAAGGGTTCCTGTACCTGGATATAATTTTCGCAGGACTTTTGGCGGCATTGACATTTTGAGGATTTGGCGACTGCAGTATTGATCAGGAAGGAGTAAAACTCCGTTAGGAGTTTTCCAAAAAAAAAAAAAAAAAAGAGTCTGAGACCTTCCGGGACGCTTATTGGTGACCTAGCCCATCAGTATCAGGACGACGAGCTGAGCAAGGTGGTACCATTCAATTTCTTAGTAAAAATTTTTCGGCGGTCCCAATTTTTCATCAGGTTGGTGTATGGTAGAAACTCGTGCCCAAGCGATGGCCAATGAAAGGATCGACAAAATTGAAAACCATATGCAGTCCCTCCAAACTGCGATGAACAAGATCGAACATGAGCTTCAAGGAATGAGTAACTTCATACAACTTGAGCTTAAAGGAATGAGTAACCAGATACAGCAGGCACTCCCAAAAGGCAAGGAGCCAGCCCACGAGGAGGAGTATAATGGCCATGACTACCATGAGGGTGAGTCTAGCCACTCTCCTCACGTTTGGCACTCCCGTCCACCACCCAGTCAGCGTCCTCCTAAGTTGGATATGCAGAAATTCGACGGTTCTCACACGTCAGCATGGCTAGCACAAATGGAGCAGTATTTCCAACTGAATCATATCACAGATGAGGGGACTAAGCTTATGGTGGGCACCATGTACTTGGACAATGAAAGATGGCAATGGAAGGAATGGCATCAATGTTGCAATGGACATTTTCAGAATTGGGCCCAATTTGCCAAAACTCTTCGTAGTCGCTTTGAACAGGAAGACTCTTTTTTGGGGCGTCTCACTAAGCTTCGACAGACGGGTACAGTGGAGGAATATATGACTGCTTTTGAAGCTTTAGCCTTCCGCACTAAGGGTCTCACAGATGAGTTCTACATGGAATGCTTTATCAGCGGTCTTAAAGAAGCCATCAAAGCTCAGGTTCTACTCCACCACCCTCCCACATGGACCGAGGCTTGCCAGGTAGCCCGTAAGGTGGAACGTGCATTAACAGCCCAATCCAGCCGCCCCAACTTCCCCGCTAAAGGTCGTCCCTCACAGGCTCCCAATATGAGCAAACACTTAAGATTCAAAAGGTGTCACCTGCGGAAATGGCCGAAAGAAGGAAGCAAGGACTATGTTACTACTGTGATGAAAAATATTCCCCGGGTCATAAATGCAAAGAGCACAAGTTTTTTCAAATAGATGCCACTGACTACAGCTCCACCGAGGAAGATCCACCACTTGAGGAACCAGAGGCGATCGAAGAAGATAACC
The DNA here is from genome assembly GCA_031772625.1 of Pinus tabuliformis. Classification (NCBI taxonomy): domain Eukaryota; kingdom Viridiplantae; phylum Streptophyta; class Pinopsida; order Pinales; family Pinaceae; genus Pinus; species Pinus tabuliformis. The sequence goes on from CM062815.1 coordinate 980,370,925, forward strand.
AACAGGAGATGGTATCTGATGAACCAATTATTTCGCTACATGCATTAGCAGGAATTTCTTCCCCTCAAACTCTCAAAATCAGGGGTTTTCTTAAACATCGCCCAGTAGTAGTCTTGATTGATAGTGGAAGTACCCATAATTTCACCCACCAAAAGATCGCTGAAGCAGCACATTGTTTTTTCCGGGCAGTTTCTAACTTCCAAGTCCAGATTGCAGATGGGGGCACAATGAAATGTGAAGGTCGCTGTGAAAATGTCAAAATTAAAATGGGGGATTATCAATTGAAAACCCACATGTTTGCAATACACATGGGGGGTTGCGACATTGTCCTCGGTGCGGAATGGCTCCGCACTCTTGGACCAATCACAATGGATTTCCAGGATTTATATATGAGTTTTAAGCAGAAAACTCCACACATACCCTCCGTGGACTACAGGCAAGAGCCCCCTCTATCATAAGCTCGCATAGGATGGAAAAATTGTTAAAAAAGGGCCATCATGGAGTGGTAGCTCAATTTAATGCCATCCAGGTAGTAGACACCATGTCTCCGCCAATTCATCCTGAGATGCAACAGATTTTAAATAAACATCGGACGGTCTTTGACAAACCTCATGAACTTCCACCCTCGCGAGGGGAACATGATCATAGCATCACATTGGTTCCAGGGGCCCAACCCCCAAATGTGCGGCCATACAGATATCCGTTCACCCAAAATAATGAAATAGAAAAAATCATCAAGGAATTGTTGGAAGCAGGTGTCATTCGTCCCAACATTAGCCCTTATTCATCTCCAGTCGTCATGGTCCTCAAGAAAGATGGGGAGTGGCGGATGTGTCCAGACTTCAGGGCCCTCAATAAGTTAACAGTCAAAGATAAATTTCCCATCCCAGTGGTTGACGATTTGCTGGACGAACTCAATGGGGCTCAATTCTTCACTAAGTTGGATCTTCGCTCAGGCTACCACCAAATTCGCATGAAGGAAGTCGACATTCCCAAGACAAATTTCAGAACTCATGAAGGCCATTATGAGTTCCTGGTCATGCCATTTGGTCTCTGTAATGCCCCCTCTACTTTTCAGAGCCTTATGAATCACCTCCTCAAACCATATCTCAGAAAATTTGTCCTGGTCTTCTTCGATGACATCCTCATCTATAGTGGCACTTGGGCGACACATCTTCAGCATGTAGATCTCCTCTTGCAACTGCTCCGCACGCATAAATTATTTGTCAAGCTGTCTAAGTGTGCGTTTGGCATGGAAGAAGTTGAGTATTTAGGCCACATTGTGGGGCGTGAAGGTGTCAAGGTGGACCCAAAAAAGATCCAAGAAATGCAAGAATGGCCTCAACCTAAGACCTTGAAAAGCTTGAGAGGATTTTTGGGTCTCACAGGCTATTATCGAAAATTTGTCCGCAACTATGGCCGCATAGCGAAGCCCCTAATGCAACTGCTAAAGAAAAATTTCTTCTTCTGGAACGAAGAAGCACAACAGGCATTTACCGCTCTCAAAACCGCCATGTGTTCCACTCCGGTCTTAGCACTACCGGACTTCACCAAATCATTTGTCATTGAATCTGATGCTTCGGGAACAGGTATTGGAGCAGTCTTAATGCAGGAAGGGTGACCATTGGCCTTCACCAGCCAACAACTAAGTGGGAAGAACTTGGGCCAATCTACCTATGAGAAGGAAATGATGGCCATCTTACATGCAGTCGAGACCTGGCGACCCTACTTGTTGGGGCGACGTTTCCAAATCCGCACAGATCATCACAGTCTTAAATATTTTTTGGAGCAACGCCTATCTTCCCCACAACAAAATAAATGGTTAGCCAAAATGTTGGGATATGATTATGAGATCATTTACAAGAAAGGGAAAGACAACAGGGTAGTAGATGCATTGTCGCGCCAATTTGAGGAGGAAAGTACTCTGCTCGCAATATCCCTCCCCATTCCAGACTGGATTGAAGAGGCTCGCAGAGAATGGTTTTCACATCCCGGGCTCTCCCAACTCATTTCTCAATTGCAGGCAGATCCTAATTCCAGCAAGGGCTACTCGTGGCAGAATGATATTCTTCGCTACAAGGACAGAGTCATAATATCACCAACATCCACCCTCAAAAGTCGCATTTTGGCAGAATTGCACTCATCTCCCATTGCAGGACATTCGGGCTTTCAGAAGACATATGCTCGCACCAGAAGATCATTTTTTTGGGCCGGCATGAAACAGGACATCCTTACTTTCGTAGCAGAATGTGACGTCTGTCAACGCCACAAAGGGGAAACCGTCAACACACCAGGCACATTACAACCATTGCCCATTCCGGCGTCAATTTGGACGGAGGTCTCCATGGATTTCATTACAGGTCTTCCAAAGTCTGGGAACAAATCAGTCATCATGGTGGTTGTGGACCGACTGTCGAAGTATGCTCATTTCTGCGCCCTACCCCAACCATTCACACCCACTTTGGTTGCTCAAACTTTCATGGATCAGATCTTCAAATTGCATGGCATGCCCACTTCTATTGTGTCCGACCGCGACCCAATCTTCACCAGTAATTTTTGGCAGGAGCTCTTCAGAATACAAGGCACTCAACTCAAACTCAGTACTTCATATCATCCGCAAACAGATGGTCAAACCGAAGCCGTCAACAAATGTCTAGAAACCTACCTTAGGTGCTTCACTTCAAAAAAACAACACCTTTGGGTACAGTGGTTACCTCTGGCGGAATAGTGGTATAACACCAACTATCATGCCACCACCAAAATGACTCCCTATGAAGCCGTCTATGGACAACTTCCGCCTTCCCCTACTTCTTATCTCACGGGGTGCTCCAAAGTACAAGCCGTGGATCAAATCCTACAACACCGTGCAACCATGCTTGCCCACTTGCGTGAGAATCTTCATCAAGCTCAGAACTGTATGAAGCAACAGGCTGACCAACATCGCTCAGAGCGCCAATTTCAAGAAGGGGATCAAGTCTTTTTGAGGCTGCAACCATATAAGAAAACATCACTCAAAGACAAGGGCTGTCAAAAGCTCTCTCCAAAATTCTACGGACCATATCAAGTACTTCAGCGCATTGGAGAAGTGGCTTACAAGTTGGCTTTGCCACCTACAGCAAAAATCCACCCAGTTTTCCATGTATCGTGCCTCAAGAAAGTGATTGGGAACAATTGCCGAGTTCAAACCAGTCTACCTGAATTGGACGAAGAAGGGTCAATCTGGCTTCAACCTGAACAGGTTCTAGACACACGAGACAAGCACCTGCGCGGCCGCATGATTAAGGAGGTCCTCGTCAAATGGAAAGACACCTCGCCGGAAGATGCAACTTGGGAACCAGCCACTATTCTTCAGCAGTTTCCGCAGCTTCAGCCTTGAGGACAAGGCTAGTCTTAAGGGGGAGGGCATGTTAGGGTCCCACCCTAACCCCCTTATTTATGTCATGGGATCACGTCATAGTCAAGAGTCAATAAAGCCCATATTAATATTTGTAAGTGGTTAACCCGCAATTAATGACGGGACCACAGTTGGGCGGTAGTATTAGATAGATGGTAAATGGGCGGTAGTATTAGATAGATGGTATTAATAAAACCCACGATATTGGCTCGTGGTATTGCATGTGTGAGTCATATATAAAGGATAGAGACTCCCTGCGAGGAGCATTGTGTCTTGTTTTGTAATCGAGCTCTGCTCTATTGGAGGTTGCCCCCTCGAAGAGGCCTGTGAACATTTCTCTCTGAATAATAAAATCATTGCTATTCTGTGCTCTGGGTATATTTTCTTCGCATATTCTGTGTTCTCGGTATCTCTTCTTCGCAAATTCTATGTTTGGGTATTGCTTTGCAGGTTAAGAGCATAACACCTAGACTTTGGTTCACCACTTCGGTTTGGCCGTCGGTCTGCGGATGATAAGCTGAGCTGAAGTTAAGTTTGGTGTCTAATTTTTTCCATAAGGTCTGCCAAAAATGTCCTGTAAACTTAATGTCTCGGTCCAAAATAATAGGCTTCGGCAAGCCATGTAATTTGACTATCTCTGTGAAGAACAAATGTGCTACATGTGTGGCATCACTGGTTTTCATGCACAGAATGAAATGTGCCATTTTGGTGAAAAGATCCACCGCCACCATGATGGAATCAAATCCCCATTGTGTCTTCGGCAGACCTAAGACAAAGTCTAAAATGACTAAGTCCCATGGTCTGTTCAGAATAGGTAAGGGCATATACAACCCTCTGTTCTGGCTGTGTCCCTTTGCAAGCTGACACACTCTGCATCTAGTCACAAACCTTTGTACATCTCTACGCATCTTCGGCCAATAGTAAAAGTGGCTCAACTGGTCCAAGGTCTTGTCTATGCCAAAATGCCCAGCTAAACCTCCATTATGCTTTTCTTGTATTAAGTTCTCTCTCATAGAACATTCTGGAATACACAACTGCCCTTCTTTGAACAACAACCCTTCCTGCATATTATAGTCCAGCCATGAACTGTTATCTCTCAACAATGGATTTTGGCAAGCTTCATAGGCTTCCTTAAAATATGCATCTATTTCATACAAGTCTTTATGATGTTCGAATCCTAATACTTGTATCATACTTTCCTGTAGGATCAAATTCCTCCTGCTTAATGCATCTGCCACTTTGTTGGCTTTACCGCTGATGTGTTTCAACATAAATGTAAAACTCTATAGGTACGCCACCCACTTCACATGTTTGTGGTTCAACTTATGTTGCTGCATAATATACTGTAACGCAGAATTGTCTGAAAATAAGACAAATTCATTGGCCAATAGATAATGTCTCCAATGCTTTAGCGGTTGAACCACTACATAAAATTCCTTGTCATAAGACGTGTACTTCTGCCTACTTTCATTTAGTTTCTCACTAAAGTAGGCTACTGGCTTGTCTTCTTGGCTGAGTACTGCACCAATGGCTGTTCCACTGGCATCACAACGAACTTGAAAAAGTTTGTTAAAGTCCGGTAATCTCAAAATTGGTTTTTCAGTAATCTTTCTTTTGAGCAGCTGAAAACTCTTCTTTGCCGTTTCTGTCCAATGAAAAGGCTGATTTGCCTTCTTAATGGTGTCCACCATGGGTGGACAAATCCCACTGAAATTTTTAATAAATTGCCGATAAAAAATCGCCAATCCATGAAAACTCCGTACCTCAAACAAACTTTTGGGAGACGGCCAGCTAACTACGGCTGCAACCTTTTCTAGATCCATTTTTAGTTCATTCTCAGAAATCACAAATCCCAAATAAATTAACTCTTTCTTGAAAAAAGAACATTTCTTCAGATTTATCAATAACCTATTTTGCTGCAATTTTTCCAATGCATACCTCACATGTCAAAAATGCTCTTCCTTCGTCTTGCTGAATATAAGTATATCATCCAGATATACAATCACAAATTTACCAATGAATTCCTTCAGCATCTCGTTCATCAAATGCATGAATGTGCTGGGGGCATTGCTCAATCCAAATGGCATAACCAGCCATTCATATAAGCCTTCATTAGTCTTGAAAGTTGTCTTCCACTCATCACCTTCTCGAATCCTGATTTGGTGGTACTCGCTGTTAGGTAAACTTGACTCAGGATAGAGTCAAAGTTGACCAGGTTAAACAGTGATGGTTTTGGGGCACATGGTATTGTGCACCCATAGTATTCTGCCCGTGGCATTATATGTAATGGAGCTTATAGAAGGCTGGAAGGACTTCATTGTAATGCAAGACCTGGAGATGAGCGGTGAAGGCTCACTTGGTCGGATTGGCCAGGGTTTTGGCCAATACTAATGAGACCTTATTAGGTTGTGGTTTTCCCTGGATTTGGGGTTTTCTCGGATAAACATTTGTGTTTATGTGTTTATGGTTGTTGCTGGTTATTTTTATATTTATTCCTCTCAGTAATTATTTATGTTATGCAGTAAATTTCTTAACAACTGGTATCAGAGCCAGATATTGGCTTCAAATGGATTCTTTGATGCTAGGGGTTTATAGTGCCTGATGAGATCAATGCAGCCTTTTTTACAAATCTGGGTCTTAAAATAATGGTGGAACAATTGTATGTGGAAGAACCTCGAGGAGAATGTGCGGAAGATAGTGCCGTAACTGCCAGGGATCGCAGTGCATTTGCGATATTTACCGGTTTGGAACATGCTGACGAATTGTTTGGGATTCATGCGGCTATTTAAAGAAGGTTGAGACATACCTTTGGTCAGCAGAAGAAAATTGTTCATGCGGCTTCGAAAATTGTTCGTTTTTTGCTACATGAGGCCACTGGTGCTAGAATCTACGAGGTTCTCGTTAGGCTCGCGGTTGGAGCGGTTTGATAGAAGTTTTTGAGCAAATCAAATTGAGAGAGGAACAATGTAAACTTTGAAACGAGAACTAATACTGTTACCCGTTTCGTAGAGATAGCTAAAAAGTGATCTGATTTTGAAAAGGGGTGATGCAGAACACACATGTTTTTTTTAGAGCATAGTTTTTGGAACTTTAGTTTTTTTTATGTACATCACGTTTTAGAATGGCAGTGATTTTCATGCTGATTTAAAAAAGTGAGCATTCTGCATCACACTCCTTTTTTAAAAGCCCTGTTTTTTGGCTTTAAATTTTTTAATGTATAAAATGTAAATAATTATTTAGTAAATTTGATAATTTTTGAAGTGGTCGTTTTCTTCACATTTTCTTGTTTTTTATTATAATTCTATATATATATATATATATGTTTTTTTTTTTTCGTGAGGTTTTTACTATTTTGCATTTTTAAATTAGAAGGTCGATATTTAGACTTTTCGATATTCTACATATTTATACATCCTTAATTAATTTTTCAATCGACATGAAATAATTGTTTCTAAAAACCAATATTTTTTAACAATGGACATAAAAATAACAATTTTTAATATAAATATAACTAAAAAACTACACGCTTTGATAATGTTTTGTTAGAATTGACGTCAAAATCACAATTTTTATACGTTAATTTTAACTAAAAATGGTTAAATAATAGCTTTTTCTATGAATTTCATGTCAAAAAAATAATAAAAATCACTCTTTTTTTCAAAAAATAATGATTAACTTAAAAATCAATGCAAAAATCACATATTACCAATATTGAACGTATAACAACCCTTATTGAGTGTTTATTCTTCTCATAAAATGTCAAAGTCAAAACATTGCAAAGCTTGATTTACAAGAATAACTTAAATTTAATCAACAATGTCACGTAATCCGAACTCTTCGTCCTCTAGAGTTTCATCATTGTTCTCTTCCACAATATTTTCTGTTTCATTTTGCTCATTTTCCTCTTCTAATGGGTCTTTGATGTCTACGAAACTCCCAATGTATGTCTTTCCAAACATTCCTTGTAATGGTGGTTGGGGTTCCTTTGCCTTTTTTGCCACACGTGATTCACTAAAGTCCCCTTTCTTCAACCCAATTTCTTGCATTGCATCTGGAAGAAATTGAAGAGCATTAATTCTTTGCTAATGAAATTGCACTGCACTGGATCTTTTTCAATTGCAATGCAATTTCTTCCTTTTTGAAGGCAACATGCTAGTGTTGTACCTATTTTTCAAGCACAAAAGAAATAATGAACTAAATTAGTACAATGACATATTAATTAAAAAAATAACATATTGAAATTCAATTCCATATAATAAAACTTACCTGAGCCAGAAAATAAATCCAAAACCCAATCTCCTTCATTTGAACAAATGTCTATAAGATAGTTAATCAATAATTGTGGTTTTTGATAAATGTTAACTATCTCTCCTTTTGCTTCTTTGTCTTCATATGTTAGTTTTCTCGCAGCAACATCATAACTCAGTATTTGGCTATGACTCTTTCTGTCTACCCGATTAAAAATCATAGACATATGGCTGTCATCTTTTGCCCAATTATCAATATGAATGAACTCACAATCATTTATAAATTGTTGATCTTCATTGTGAAGAAGATTTGACTTTTCCTTGTAACATGAAATAGTAAAAGTTAAATTAACTTGTACATAAATAAATTTTTCAACATTAATCAAATATACATTTTAAACGTCTTACCATGTAAGCTGCATCCTTGAATTTGTTTTCCCCTTGAAGCTTGACAATATCATTGCCAATTGTGTGTCTGAATGAAATGTCACAAATCTCCATAATGGTGATGACGTGACTTTTACAAATCCCGCAACCACTTTACTAAAAGCTTGATAAGTATAAGGGTCACTATCATAGTCAATGTTTGGAATATTGAAACCATGGGGAATATCTGCAATGACTAGGGCATAATCCCTTTTAGGTATGAGTTTAGCAATGTCTTCACAGTCGCCTTGTATTACTTGATATTGAATAGTGTCTAGCCCATTCCAAATGAAATGATTAAGAGTTGGATCAAGTTGAATATCCTTAATACGTTGCTTCCTCAGTCTTTCGATCTTTATTTTTTCGATAAAGGTTTTGAAACTATCTGGCACTCCATTATCATCCTTCCTCATCTTTTATAAAATAAACAAATATATGTGTAAGTTATAAATTAAAAATAGTACACAGGTGAATAAAAATGAATGTATAAATCAAGATACCTTTTTAAATGCAAGATAAAAAGCTTTTAATGTTGATGTAGAACTTGAATCTGGATAGTTGCGTACGACATCATCCCAACTATCTTCATTCAACAATCTAACCATTTGTTCTTGAATTTTCATGTAAACTTTGTGACTGCATAGATAAAGTAACAAAAAGTTAATATAATGATATGTATAACAAATACTACCAAGAACAACATGTTTTATTTAAAATATAATTATAATCTAGAAATAAATAAAAATATTTCAAGAAACTTACTTTTGAAATTCTTCAGACATTTCCTCCAATGATAATTCCCCTGACCTCACACGAGATAATATTGTTTTGACAATTTTTTCATCTTTCACTCCTTGCATCGCCCTCCAAGGTGTGATAGTCATATCGTCTGGAAGATGCTTCATTTCAGGAGCTAATTTACTGTTGCCACATATGAATGGCTAAGACTTTTTGACCTTCTGGTTTTTAATGGCAATGTCTTCCCACATGCCAAAAATCTCATCAATCAACCTCCAAACATCTCCAGTTCTAAATGCCAATTGGAAAATGTTATCAACACCTCTGAATAAATCACTATGTTTGCTGCCCTTTCCACCTTTTGAATTGGTTTTCTCTTCAATTTGATATCCTATTTCCATACAACATTCCTTTCGGAACTCTGCAGTAACTTTTGTCCTATCCCCACCACATTTTTCTTCAAATTCACTATGAATAAATCTAACCCTTTGGATGAAAGTCATAGACATCATATATTCATTATCTGAATTATGATCCCATGCCACTAACTTTGCTTCTGTATCAGATAAACCAGCGTAAATGATACATTTCATTGTTTCAAAACGTGGGTTATTAGGATATTCCTCCGTCAATTGTCTTTGAGCTTCTACAGAATGGTTCCCCCCAAGCACATAATAATTGTATTCAAAACATTTTGACTTATCAAATGCTTCTTTGTTGGGAACTTGAAGTGGATCAACAAGAAGCACATAACTAACCACATGAGCATATGGATTGTACCTCATCAATGTCTTCAAGTTGTGAACATGCAGATGATGTGGCTTTCTAACTTGATATTGACATTGTCCTTCACTTGCTTTATAGGTTTGCCTGACATTAAGCTGAAATGTGCGACCACCATCAATTAAGTTTCTCTTTGTCAAATTCTCTCGAATGACATTTTGTTTTGTTTTGATAATGCCATCTTCTAAATCAGCTCCTGGTGTAATGATTTCTCTGCTTTCTTTTGAAGTTTCACTAGGTTCTTGACTGCTGGTAATGACTGCTTCAAAATCATCAACTCTACTTTTCTTGGTCATAACATTCCCACCAGAGCTATTCTTGGGCATTGTTACTTTTGGATTTTTATGGCTCTTCTTAGTTCCAATGTCATCTTCAGTAATGACAACATATGTTTCATCGTCAATTTCAACTTCATCGTTCTCAAAAGTAACTTGTTTACCCTTGCTAGATTTATCCACCAGAGACCTTTTTTTCTGATTCTTTGGATGTAGTTTTGTAGCATTATCAATTACTTCATTTTGCCTATTTTCCATATTTTCTTCTGACACTGAGTAAAAACTATTGACAACTTTCATGATATCATTCTCAATGAAATGAATGCCTCCCAACCTAATTGAACAACTTTCAACGAAATTCTGCCAAACAAAATATCATATGTCAATAAAAAACAAAGTTAAAAAATATAGTGAGACACTTTCAAAAACGCAAAATAAAAATATAAATAATAATACTTACGATGTTTTGTGTCATCCCATTTACGATTTGACTACACAACTTTGTAGATACCTCTCTCGTGTCATACAATGAATATGATAGTTGGTATTTAACCCTTTCATGTGACTTGGGAGCTTTTGTAAGTACGTAAACAACTTCAGTGTCCGGTACCGAACACATATCTACGACTCTTCCCATCACCTCAAAAATTCCATTATCATTCGGTATATCGATATATAGATATATATTCACATTTGCGCTTTCTCTTTCTTTCACATACCACATTCTTGATGGAAATTTCACCTCTTTCGAATTCTTCCAGTCTGAAATCATCTTATTATCACTTGAGGCACTTGAAAGATTTGTAGTCATGAGTTCAGGTGGAGTTCGTTCACCAATGTTTCTTTTAGATGCACCTTTATGAGTATTTGGTCCAGAGAGATTCACTGAAATTCTCTTTGATGCCATTTTCCTGAAAAATAGAAACACATAAATCAGTAAATAATAAAAACTTATTAACTTAAATTAACAACGAAAACATATCATAAATTTTAATCAACAATCGCCCCACCCACCGCCCCTCATATTCCAAAAGGACATGCATTAACATTCTAGTGTAAAAAAGTAAATCACGAATAAAACATTTTGCTCGGGCGTCCTCACCCACCGCACGGCATGGGCGCCCTCACCCACCCACCCACCCCCCCAAGCATCCCACTACCCACCCACCCCCCCAAGCATCCCAACCCCCCCACCCCGGCGGCCCGGGCGCCCTCACCCGCCCCACCGCCTGGGCGCCCCGGCCAAACCCCCACAACCCTCTCCAGCCCGGGCGCCCTCACCCGCCCGCCCACCCCAACTCTCTCCCTACTCCGCCCCCGCCCCACCTGCCCGCCCGCCCGACCGACCGACCCAGGCGCCCTCACCCACCCCTCCGCGCGCCCTCCCTACCTCTCCCCCAACCCGCGCGCCCTGCACCCCCTCACCTGCCCGCTCCAACCCTCCCACCGCTTACCCCTCCGGGCGCCCTCGCCCGCCCGCCCGCCCCACCCCTCCGGGTGCCCTCACCCGGCCCCCCGCCGGGCGCCCTCACCCGGCCCCTCGCCCGGTGTAAGGCCTTCGGAACATCGGTGCGACGGGCGCCGGGTGAGCATCGTGCACGCGGACAAGTCGGGCGCGCGGGCGGACAGAATGCGACGTTTCGGCGAGTTGGTTGCGACGATACCTTGGACAGAAATGCGACGACGAACGACACTTGGAAGAAATGCGGCTAAGTGTTGGAGACTTATATGCGACTTGGGAGAGGCATGCGTTGAGGCATGGCCGACACAAGGAGAGCATGTTATGGGCGCCTTATGTGTTAGTTTGGGGGTCGGCCAAGGGGTTGCCACCCACATAAGGGACCACATGTAAAACGATGTAATGTGTGTATAAATGACTTGCGTTGAAGCCATTTTGAAACAACAACTTCGCACTTGGAGTACGCACAAGACAAGAGGGTAAAAAGTGTGCAGTTTCAGTTGGTGAATGCGCATAGCTCATGCGCATGGTTTGAGGATTGCGCAGAGGTACTTCTTGATCGATGGTTGGTACGGTGTGCCGGGTGTTGGGTAAAGAACGTGCAGAGATGTGCAGGACTTAAGGAGGAGTTCTAGGTGTCTCGGGTGAGCACCCTCCTACCGTGTAAGATTGGCACAAGTGTTGTAAAGGCAGTTCTATGCCTCGGTTGTAAAATATTCTAAGTATAGACTTGGAGTTTTGCCAAGTATACTTGATGATTGTATTATTGAAAAACTGATATAATATATTGTCGGGCAGACTTGTTCGGGAGTTGCCCCTCCCCTTTATACTTGTTGCAATTGTTGATGTTCTTGGTTAATTGCATGATGATAATGAATGAGTATGGGCTTCATTAAGTATAAAGGATAATTGATTTTACTTAGTTGCGAAACACAAGCTAAGTATGTTAATGTGAAAGTAGGCGTAGTCCACGAATGTTAGTATTGGTGAAAAGAACGCGTTCGGTGGTGCCGCACCTTGCTACAAGCGGTTGGAAGACTACCGCAGGTGTAGGGGCGTGACAGGAGGGGTGGGGCGGGCGGGTTAGGGCGCCCGGGCCGAGCTGGGAAGGTGGATGAGGGGGGACGGGGTGGGTGGGCCGGGCGGGTGAGGGGCCCGGGCTGGGTAGGCGGGTGAGGGGGGGCTGTTAGGGTGCCCGGAGGGGCCGGGCGGGCGAGTGAGGGGGCGCGCTGTTAAGGCGCCCGGAGGGGCCAGGCGGGCGGGCGGGCGGGCGAGGGGGGTGGAGCGCACCCACGGGTGTTAAGAAAATGAGGTTGACCGGGCCCACCATGCTCACGATTTTTCATTAAACTAATTTAATATAAAAGTTTTGAAGAAAAAAAATTTAAATTACCTTTTAACTGCGAGAATTCTTCGTTGATTATGTTGTTGATAGCGATTTAGCTGCTCCACAAGTTCACGACCTCTTTCAACGATTTTCAGAAAGCCTGGATGTGATGTTAGTGATAGTGATAATGAAATTTTAATATGTAAGTGAAGTTACAAGGATGTTTTACTGTACGGTTAATATGGGATAATTTGTTTTACAATATTATAAAGTGAATATTATAGATTTGTTTTACAACGAGTTGAATGTGGGATAATTTGTTTTAAAATATTATAAAGTGAATATTGTAGTATTGGAAAGCGAATATTATATGGTTTAACTATTATAATAATTAATGTAGAAGTTGTAGTGTACAATTTTAATTATGATTTCATAAAAAAATTTAGTTTACATTTTCCAATAAATTGTAGAACAAAGTAATAAAGGTAAATAAATTTAACAGACTTTTTGGAGGGAAATATTTTCGCGAAACTTTTTGGAGGGAAAATTTCATTCTTTAAGCTATATAATATCTTTAGGAGACTCTCCATTTGTATCATTCAACATCTTCTATTTGAAAGGGATGGATTGTTCTGATAGTGAAGTTTCGATTTATACACCATCAACTTCTTCATCGCGTAACAACTCTATTCATATTGATGAACATAGCGGGAATTCTTCCACTATGAATAGAAAGTCACTTCTTCCACTTAGTCCTGATTCTAAGGACTATGAGAGCAGCATTGATGAAAGAGGGGATGGAGAATTTCAAATAAATAAAGAGTCACAGATTCCACTTAGTCCTACTTCTAAGGACTATGAAAGCCGCAGTGATGAAGAGCATGATGATGAAGTTCAAAAGAATGGAGTGTCACGATGTCCACTTAGTCCTAATTCTGAGGACTATGAGAGCAGCAGTTTTGAAGAGCATGATGGTGAAGTTCAAAAGAATGGAGGGTCACAGTGTCCACTTAGTCCTAATTCTGAGGACTATGAGAGCAGCAGTTTTGACGAGCATGATGGTGAAGTTCAAAAGAATGGAGTGTCACGGTGTCCACTTAGTCCTAATTCCTAGGACTATGAGAGCAGCAGTTTTGAAGAGCATAATGGTGAAGTTCAAAAGAAGGGAGTGTCACGGTGTCCACTTAGTCCTAATTTTGAGGACTATGAGAGCAGCAGTTTTGAAGAGCATAATGGTGAAGTTCAAAAGAAGGGAGTGTCATGGTTTCCACTTAGTCCTAATTCTGAGGACTATGAGAGCAGCAGTTTTGAAGCGCATGATGGCAAATTTCAAAAGAATGGAGTGTCACGGTGTCCACTTAGTCCTAATTCTGAAGACTATGAGAGCAGCAGTGATGAAAAGCATGATGTTGATTTTCAAAAGTATGGAGTGTCAAAGTGTCCACTTAGTCCTAATTCTAAGGACTATGAGAGCAGTAGTGATGAAAAGCATGATGTTGATTTTCAAAAGTATGGAATGTCACGGTGTCCAGTTAGTCCAAATTCTAAGGACTATGAGAGCAGCAGTGATGAAGAGTGGGATGATGAATTTCAAAAGATTGGAGTACCACAGTGTCCACTTAGTCCTAATTCTGCGGACTATGAGAGCAATAGTTATGAAGAGCGTGATGATGAATTTCAAAATAATAGAGTGTCACTGTGTCCTCTTAGTCCTAATTCTGCGGACTATGAGAGCAACAGTGATGAAGGACAGGATGATGCACTTAGTCCTAATTCTAATGAGTATAACGGTAGCAGTGACAAAGGACGAGATGTAGCATCTTCAATAAGTAAACAGTCACATTTTCAATGTAGTCCTAATTCTATGGACTATGAGAGTAGCACTGGCAATGCATATGAGGAAGAATATCCATTAAACATCGAGTTAGATTTTCCATTCAGTCCGAATTCTAAGGACTACGACAGTAGCACTGAAGAAGCAGAAGATGAAGAATATCCTCCAAGTCAATATTTGAAAAGAAGAGCTGATCATAGTGTGGATAACATTCCTCTTAATGATGATGAAAAGCCTTATACAAATGATGATCAGATGATGGAGATGTTGCCAAGAAACATTGTATCAAGGAGTAGGAGCAGACCTTTTCGTATCAATGCAAGTTGTTCTAGTTATACAAGGGATAGAGCAGAATATCTGACGAGAAGAAGTTCTATCAGTGCTCTCATTTCAAGTGAATGTTGCCAAAAAGATTGCTTGAAACATATGGATTTCAAATTTGCATTAGAAAGCAGGAAGAGATATTTGTCAATGAATAAAAGCATGCAAAATTCATATTTAGTTGGGTGCATGCAATCTACATTGTCAGGTTATGATTATCATATTGAGACTTTTTTTATCTATAGAAAAGGTTTCAAAATGTTTCATTCAATTGGGAATTTTTGTCTCTCAAGAATTCAAGAAAATTTGGAAAAGGATCCCACATTTTATTCAGAAGTACGTCATAAAAGACAGTTTGGTCCATTATCAAATACTGCAGTGTCATGGATGAAAGATTTCTTTTCAAAGCATGGAGAGTGTATGCCAAATGGAGAGACAATACATATTCCAGATAATTTTTCAAGACGAGAAATCTACAACTTATACAAAGAATATGCAGAAGGTGCTGAGGGACATGGCCAGTTTATTACATATCAATATTTTGTGAAGGTATGGAAGAAAGAATTCAACAATGTCCGTATTCCTAAGAAGACAAGGATGGGGATTTGCAGTACATGTGCTTCTCTTAAATAAAAAAGGGACAAATGTGAAGGCTCAGAAAGAGGTAAGCGTTCATAACTTTAACTTTTAAAATTGTATAGTCATCAACTATGAAAACATATTTCTTAATGAATCTCTTTTATGTTGTGTAGATTTAATTGTCAAACAACTTCAGGAGCATCGCGAACAACAAACAAACGAAAGGAAGAAGTTGTACAAGCATCGAAAGAAGTGTTATGATAATCCGAATAAATATTTGGGTTTGATAATTGATGGTATGGACCAGAAGAAAACACTTTTACCACATTTTGTTCGCACACCCAAAAATTTACAGGAGGAAAACTTTATTCAATTTCACTTGGTCGGTTGTATGGTCTTCAATGGGAAAATGTTGCCAAGGGTGTACTTCACAGCTCCAAATATTCATAATGATGCAAATCTGACCATAACCATAATTCATGATGTGATTTCTCATTGGTCTGGTAATCTTCCTGAAGTTTTGTATCTACAATTGGACAACACTTGCCGTGAAAACAAAAATCAGGTTGTTTTTGGATATCTAAACATGCTTGTTGAATTGGGAATTTTTCAGAAGGTAAAGGTTGGTTTCCTTCTTGTTGGGCACACTCATGACCATATTGATCAGATGTTCAGTCGTTTTTCAGTCACATTGAGGAGGAAGGAAGTTGGGAGCTTGCCATCACTAATTGAATGTATGAAGAAATCATACATGCCAGAGCCTACTTTTGATGTGTTGGAAGAAACTATTGACATGCGAAGGTTTATTCTGGGATTAAATGGTGAGGGGAAATGCATTGAACAACTTAATGACATTAGCTTCCAACATCAATTTCGTATCAAAAAAATTGATGGGAAAACACTAATATGGGGCAAGAAGTATTCAACTACTACATAATGGGCACCGTCATCAGGATTGCAATTTTTGAAGTTCATTCCAGATCATCCAATATTTGCATCAAAAATATTGTTATTACAATCAGTTGGTGAAGTTCAGAATGCACGTAGACAAAACAGGGCTATAAATTATTCTGATTGCCTAGAAGAAATTAAAAAATGTATTAGATATACATATGAGTACTTTGACATTGCTGATTTAGTTTGGTGGGAGTCGTTTTTCAATAATCAAAGTGATATCATTTCGACAACAATAAATGAAGATATACCTTTGAAAAATCCATTTATTTGGCCACATAATGTGTCAAATGAACATGAGGAAGTAAACATTGTTGAACAGCAACAATCTCAAGGTATTATTAATTCTTCACAGGCAGAGGAAAGAGAGATGTATATTAGTTCCAGAAGATCTCGTGCACAACGTGAAGCCATGGAAGACCTTTATAGGGGTTCAGTACAGGATATTAAGGAGGCTTGCATGATTGCAGTGCTAGCAGATGGAGATCCCAATGGCTATCCATTTTGGGTTGCTAAATTTATAAAGGTCTTTACAGAAAATGAGGATGTTACAAGTGTTGAAGTACATTGGTATGCCACAAATACACATCCATTGAATGGTGTGTATAAGCCAGAGATGGTAGTTGACAAAAAAAATGGCGGAAAAAGAAAAAGAAAGGGTACAAATGTAAATCGCCGTCGCACAGACATATTAAAATTGGAGGATGTAGACATACTTGTTTATGACTTCAATTTAACAAAGAGAGGAACTCTTCGCTTCAAGACGATAGAGATTCTGAAAAGGTTGTTACCAGAAGGCACAGTGTTGACATGGGAGTCACCTGAAACCAGTCGTAGATTTAGAAGAATTTTGAAACCTGAAATGTTGGGCATGCATGTGGACTCAGATGGGGCACTAGTTGATGAAAGAGAAGAATATGGAACATCTTCGTCAGCATCCAGTCACTCATCTGAAGATGTGAATTCTGATGGTGTGCCAGAAAACATGAGTGATTTTGAATAATTGTTTAAGGCAGTTTATATAACTGATGTATGCATTGTATCTTCAAATAAAATTAATGTTTTCCATATGGTGTTAAATGAGAAGTTATGAGGCATTTTTATGTTGTTGGATTATATGTCTTAGTTATGATAAATTTTATTGTTTAAAATATCTACAATGCAATATTAAATTAGACATATAAAATATGTTTTATTCAATATACAAATAATGACTTTTGAATGCATTTAGTGATGTAATTTGTTCATAATGTCATGGTTTCTTTTACTTTATAGTTGAAAAAATTTCAATTTTTTTTTGTATCTAGTATGTTATGGTTGAAAACATGTTAAATTTATACTTAGGAAAGAAAAATGATATTCTACCAAAAACATTAGTGTGTTTTTTCCCGCATAAACAACTTTGTTTGACACATAGAAATTTGGTTTTATTAGCATTTTTTTTAAATACTAAAAATTGACCCTAAAAAAAATCATTGTTCCAGTGTCATCACTTTCATTTTGAAGCTATATTTTGCACGAAAATTTCATAGTAAATTTTGTAGTCACTGCCAATTTTAAAACATGTTCAAAATTGATGCCTAAAAAATAAAAACATCGTTCCAGTATACACACTTTTCGTTTTGAGCACTGTTTTTGATGTTTTTTTGGGGTTTTTTGGCCAAAGTTCCCGTTTTTAGTTTATAGTCCCCGTTTCAAAGTTTACATTGTTGAGGATGGATCAGAATCGCAGTAGCAATAAACAATTTTTTTTTTAATGAAGTCAAAATTATTGCATGTAAATGGGCATACTACTGTAAGGCCTGGTAAGGCATGTGTACCCCTCGGTGATCACCGGTAAAGTCTGGGTTAGACCTAGGTGATAGGGGGGATGTCGGGTTAACAATACCCCGGATAAATACTCTGAGGGGGGTAAGAGCTAGAGTGAGCGGGATTGTCTCACTTAGCAGGTTTGGCTAGAGTTAGTCAGGTAAACTTGACTCAGGATAGAGTCAAAGTTGACCAGGTTAAATAGTGATGGTTTTGGGGCACATGGTATTGTGCACCCATAGTATTCTGCTCGTGGTATTATATCTAATGGAGCTTATAAAAGGCTGGAAGGACTTCATTGTAATGCAAGACCTGGAGATGAGCGGTGAAGGCTCACTTGGTCGGATTGGCCAGGGTTTTGGCCAATGCTAATGAGATCTTATTAGGTTGGGTTTTTCCCCAGATTTGGGTTTTCTCGGATAAACATTTGTGTTTATGTGTTTATGGTTTTTGTTGGTTATTTTTATATTTATTCCTCTCGGTAATTATTTATGCTATGCAGTAAATTTCTTAACAACGCTTTTCAAGTCTATCTTTGAAAAGTGCGCTGCTCCAGTCAAACAATCCATCATATCATCTATCTGAGGTAAAGGAAACATGTACCTGATGGTGATCTTGTTAATTGCCTGGGAATCAGTGCACATTCACCACTCACCTCCTTTCTTGGGAGCTAAAACAGTCGGAACTGCACAAGGGCTTAAACTTTCCTGAATCAGTCCTTTATCCAACAACTCCTGCACCTACTTCCTGATTTCTTCATTGTCCTTTGGACTCATCCGGTAAACAACTTTGTTTGGAAAACTGGCTCCTAGAATAAAATCAATATGGTGACTAATGCTCCGCTTTGGTGGTAATTTGTCCGGTAGATCGTCTACCACAATATCACTAAATTCCTGTAGCATGTCTTGTATCTCTTTAGGTAAGTCAGTGACTTCAGTATGGACCAATACTAGTTTTGGCCTTCACACAACTATATATTTTACCTCATCATTCTCCATCTGTCGCAGAAACTCTTTTCCACCTAATAGTAATGCTTTTGTCCCACTGGTTTCTGCAGCATCCTCTTCCTTCATGGGCACTAGCGTATGCTTTATCCCATCTTTAACAAACTTGTAACAATTTGTTTCCCTGTCATGGATGACCTTCCTATCATACTGCCATGGTCTGCCTAGCAGAATATGGCACACGTCCATAGGCATGATATCACAAGTCACCTTGTCCTTGTACTTGCCAATATGAAACTCTACTTCGCATTGCTCATCGACCAGCAATCGATGACCTTTCTACAACCAAGACACCATATATGGAGTTGGGTGCTTCAACTTCTTCAAATCCAATTTCCCCACCATTTTAGTGGCTACCAGATTATCAATACTTCCACTGTTTATGATTAATTTGCAGCATTTCCCATGCGACTTGCCCACAGTCAGGAACAATGCTTTCCTCTGTGTCTGATCAGCTACTTCCTTAGCTGGTTTCAATAATACCTTGTTCAACACGAAGGCTTCCCCAGTTTCAGGCATATTTTCCACGTCTTGTGATGGTGCCTCCGCTTCATTGAGCTGAGCGACATATGCTCCCCTCTACCCAGTTTGTTCATTTTTAGGACATTCAAAGGACCTGTGTCCCCACTTGTGACACTTGTAACACTGATAAGAATTTCCTCTACCTCTGCCATTAACTCTTCCTCGCTGGTATGACCTTCCTCCTCTGGTGTTACCTTCCCTTTCAGTCTGTCCCGAAGTCTTCGAACTACTGCCCTCTTCATTGCTGTTGGCAGTCCTACCTCTGCCAAAGGTCTATCCCCGACCTCTGCCAGAACCATGTCCTCTTCTGGCATTCTGTTTCCTAGAAATATTTTCCTCTACCTTCAAAGCACTCTGATAGGCTTCCTCTATGGTCTTAGGGGAAAGAATACTAATTTCGTCTAGGATATCCATCCGTAGACCATTTACAAACCTCGCTGTTTTTTCAGGGGTGTCTTCAACATAACTAGCTCTTAGATTTACTTTATAAAATTCTTTAGTATATTCCTTTACGGTCGTCATTCTTTGCCTCAGGTTATGTACTTGTCTATAAAGGGGAATTTGATAATATTTAGGCAGAAATTTGCTCTTCATTCTACCAATCATGCTGCCCCATTTTTTAATCAATGGTTTGTTCAATCTCCTCCTTTCTGCCTGTACACTGTCCCACCATAGTGTTGCATGTCCCTTCAACTTGGTGACAGCAAACCTGATCCTCTTGTCTTCGCTGATTTATTCATATTCAAAATATTTATCTAGTTCACTTATCCAGTCTAACAATGCCTCTGTGGACAAACTGTCATCATAATTAGAGAGCTCCGTTCTTGGCTTGCTACTAGCCAACAAAATTGACCTCAATAGTTTAATCTCTAGTCCTTCTTCATATGATCCATCCGTCGTGGCTGTGTTTTCCTCCTCACTGTCATCCCCACCTTCCGGATCTTTACGCCTTCCTCCTTCCACTGCTGCCAAACGTGTAGTTAAAGTTCTAATTTCTTCTCATAACCCTTCATCTTCTACTCTTCTGATGGCTCTTCGTCAACCCCTTCTCCCTACCTGCACCTTTACTGAGAGAATGGAAAAAACTACTCTGATACCAAAAATTGGTGGTGATCCCGAGGAGGGACACATCATAGCGATCGTTTAACTCTTATCATTTTCGAATTTAAAACAGTGGTAGGGTTTTGGTGTGAGGTTTTTAATGCATTTTATGTTTTTCGGCCTACCCTTTGTACTGGCCTCGGGTTTGCAAACACGGTCTATCACACCTGCTGAGGGTATTCAAAATTCATTCTTGCATTGCTATGGTCTGGTTCGGCTTCAGGGGTGCTCGGTGCTTTCACCCGGTTCTTGTGATGGTTGGTAAGCGTTGTGCCTTGCTTGTCCTGTATGGTGGCTTGTTAGTGCTGTGCCTTTCTTGTTCCCTGTGGTGGTTTGTTGGCATCGTGACTTTGCTTACTCCCTGTGGTGGTTTACTTCGCTAGTTCTTGGAGTGTTTCAAGTCGATTTACCACCTGCAAGTCAATTTACCTCTGTCACTCGGCTCATACTTTGTCCCCGCTCTGTTTTACGATGATTGTTTTCTTGATGTTGGGTCTGGTGATGATTTGGCTCTACAAACACAAGTTCTCACCTTGCTACTGCACTGGACAGCTCAACGAACTCGTTCTTAGGTAATTTTCTTGTTCTGGTTTCATTTCCTCCTTTCGTTTTTAAGTTTCTAACCTTCTGGCTCCTTGGTGAGTAGGCAAAACTCTCTCATGGCATTTCTGTTTAGAGAAACCCTTTATTGCGAGTCTCAGCTCTCGTCTTCCGTCGCAGAATCAGACCTTCTCTAGGTAAATCCTCACTCCTTTTTGGTTAATCTATTTCATTGTATTGTTGGTCTCGTGGCCCTACTTGACTGCTGCCCTGTTTTGTGGTGGTGTGCAGGTCATTCCAGGGGAACACTGCTCCACGACCTCATCCTTGAGAGTTTTCAAAGGCTTAGGGAAAACCTAGGTAGGGTATTTCCGTGGCTGTATCTTTCTTTTGCTTACTTTGTTGCTTGCTCTGTCTGTAGTTGGGTATAACCCTTGGGGTTTCGCTTCCTCCGCGTATGTATGTGGTTTCAGGGGTTTTCATGCCCTCGCTATTTGACTAGTATTAGTATAGTTTCAAGGGTTTTTATGCCCTCGCTGTTTGACTAGTATTTGCCTGTGAGTTGTAATTTTCGGTTTGCATGGGTTTTAGAACCCTCCACAGTTTTTGGGTTGTATAATTTGTACCATGAACTATTAAATTTGGAAATTAAATGAATGCATAGTTATGCTTAAATGCTGAATATAAAAGTACCTGGTTTTTTTGTTGAGGAAGGAAAAAAATGTATTGTCTATGCTGGTTTTGCCTTTGTCTGGTTCCTGGTCTGAGATGCCTTCTGTCACAAGTTTCTTGTCGATGCCATTTAGTTTCTTAATGAGTTATTTCACTGTCTTGCTTTCAATACAATGTCTGAAATATTTATGCACAAGGAAATAAAAAAAATTGTCATGCTTCCTTAATGACAGGTTCTAGATTCATTTGCTTTTATATAGATTCAAGATAATTGTAAATTACAAATTCTGAGCTCTATCTTCTCACTGGATGGCAGCCCCTCCATCAGGCTCTAGTTTTCCTTTTTCAATGCATTACTAGCAGTTTCTTTACAGTTGAGGAACTGTTCCTCAGTTACCTTTCAGTTATCTAACAATTTCTTTAAACATGCTCCTAACTAATCCTATCTTGACTTGCTTGCCTAATTTTTAAAGAACAATGGTTGAGTCAGCCTTAATTTAAATAAAACAGAAACTCAAAATGTTTTTCTTTCTTTCCAGCAAAATAATAAAATAAAAACACTTCCCAGTTGTCGCCTTTTTCAGTTGGATGCTCCTACATCACAAATAGTCCCAAATATAGCACCAAAAATTCCTCCAACAACATATGCTACCTTGCCAATGCCCAAGGGCTTGACTTCTTGAATATTATAGAACAGAGCCAAAAGAATTGGTGACAATGTTATAGATGCAACTACAGCGCCTTTTGACCTTCAGTCATCTTCCACTATGGGGATGGTCGGTTGTCATGTTATTGTCAATGGCCATTCAACAAAACACTATAGAAAGCCAAATAGAACACCTTGTTTGATAATTTTCACTATCCTCACTCCATCCCCACAGGGGCCTAGTCCCTTCTACTATCTTTGACAGTCCCTATTTTGAGAAAATAGATACATTTGACTCCCACATCCACTGAGGCAATGAAGTCTCTAAGCATCCATGACTAGCAACCAAACCTGTAGTTGACTCTAAATCCAACAGAGAGGAATAGTACTTCTGGGGAAGGACTGTATGGGTGTCATTGAATCCCACTTTAAGTTCTGGGTTTTTTTCCTCATAAACTCATTTGCTATGATAGTGAATGCATATAGGATGTATCTTGAAATAAAATCCAGTGCTCTCTACAAATTAATCTTTCTAATGAAAAAAATCAAAGAAAGTGTTAGGCCCCTATAATACTAGTGATTCCCCCATTACTATTGTCATTGTATCCCTTATTGTTATTATTGTGCCCCTATTGTCCCCATATTGTTATTAGTATGCCCCATAGAAACCCACTATTGTTATTTTTGTGCCCTTATGTTATTACTGTTATGTCGGCTTGATTATATTGTGACCCCTTAGACTCCTATATATAGAAGGGAGGTTTAGTCATTTGTATCATCCAAGAATTGTTCATTTGTGTAATTTAAAGGAGGTTTCCCCCTCGAAGAGGTTGAATTATAAGGCGTTGATCTATCTTTTCTATCTTTTTGTGAGTTGGTTCCTAACATTTGGTATCAGAGCTTTGTATTCTAGGGTTTCGCTGCTCCAAATAGGTCATTGTGGCATTTTCTCTATAACTTTTTTTCTGCGCCGTTTCAGAAGATAAAAAAAAACCCATTTGAGACAAAATTGTTCTAAACTTCTGGTCCGAATTTTAGGGCTTTTATCGCTATATGTGTGGAGATATGATTTGAGGAAGTTAGGGTTTTTGCAGACTCCCAAATTACATTCAAAACAGGTGACCTGGGGAAATCATCATAACTTTGTTTTGGAGAATCAGATTGAAATTTCATAAGACATTTTAGAAAGAGGACAGACTGTAGCTTGCTGTGTATCAGTTTCAGGTACTAAGGTTGAAACAGTCGAACGTGGTGCATCGTACAAGTTCACTCTACTGAACTAGTCTATAATCAGGGCACCGTGGGAGATTTGGCATAACTATTTCTTGGAGAATCTAATCTTGATCAGAATTGTGGGGTTAGAAAGAGGAATCAAAGGGCTACCGCACAAAAATATTTCAAATACTCGAGATCCGTAGTTATAGAGATACAACAGATTCAATATCGAGCTCTTACAAAGTGAAAAAAAGGTGTGTAGTTTTTTTTTTTATTTTGCATTAGATTGGTTTGGAAAATTATTTTGAAGGAATTCAAAGGGAATAGTGAAGAATTTTTAGCATTAATTAATGCCCCAAAGAAAGAAAATGGAAACACCTAGTAAGCAACATGAAATCTCTAGCATGACACGTGAAGAAGAGGAAGAAATGCAACATGATATATCAAAATTACAAGACCAAGTACAACAAATTTCACTCTCACTAAAGGTAAATGAAGCCAAGATGAATGGCGTGGAGGCCAAGATGAATGGCGTGGAAGCCAAGATGAATGGCGTGGAAGCTAATATGAATGGCATGCAAGCTAAGATGGATGGCGTGGAAGCTAAGAGGAATGGCATGAACACTAAGATGAATGGCATGGACGATAAGATGGAAGAATTGAAGATAAATTTGAATAAGTTGCTACAAGAAATGATCACTAATGGTGAAAGGGTAGTAAAGGAAACTCATGATGAAAACAAAAGAAATGTTAATCATGATTTCATAGGCTCTAATGTTGGATTGAAGACCCACCATGTTCCAAAAATCGATATGAGGAAGTTTGATGGCAAGGATCTCGAAACATGGATACTACAGATGGAGCAATTTTTCGATCTCCATAATGTGAAAAACACACAAAAGGTATGTATTGCAACTTTATATTTGGAACCAAATCAGTTTGTATGGTATTGATGGCTTTTCGCTCCTAAACAAATTGTCATTTGGGAAATTTTTATGGAAGAAATGATAGCACATTATGAGGATACAAAAAGCAACACCTTTTTTAGCCAATTGATAAATCTCAAACAAAAGGGTTCAATGATGGAGCACATTGAGGACTTCCAAAAATTAAACATAAGGGTAAAAGATATTCCAGAGGAGCATAGGATTGATGTGTTCATAGGGACTTTAAAGGATAATATCCAACATGAGGTTCACCTTTGGGAACCTGATTCATTGGAGAAGGCATTTAGGTTAGCAAGAAAAATGGAAAGCAAAATTATGGCAACCAGGAAGCCTACCACTCACAACTATAAATATGGAAGTGTTGTTTCCCCTAGCCTTCCACAACCTACAAGGTTGACACCACAACAATTGGAACAAAAAAGAGCAAAAGGGCTTTGTCACAGTTGTGATAGCAAATACACTAAAGGTCATAAGTGTGCTGAGAATAAATTATTCTACATAGATTGTGAAGAGGAGGAAGAAATGAAAAAGAAATGTCAAAAGAAGAGGATATACTCTAGGAACAAGCCCTAGATAAAGAAGAAATGAATCTGACCATATCTTGTAATGAATTGGCTGGAATTACCACTCCTCAAACTATCAAGATAGAAGGACATATCAAGAAGAAAAAGGTAATAGTGTTGATTGATTTGGGAAGTACCCATAATTTTATTCATTGTAAGATAGCAAAGGAATTGAATTGCCTCCTATATCCAGAACCAGAGTGTCAAGTGATGGTTGCAAGTGGAGGAACCATAAATTTCTCTGGAAAGTGCCATAATATCAAGCTATACATGGGAGAATATGTATTGAATAGCCCAATGCTTTCCATTCCAATGGGTGTTGCTGATGTTGTACTAGGAGTCCAATGGCTACAATCCTTGGGTACAATAGCTTTTAATTTTCAAGAACTTTTCATGAAATTTTGTGCGGAAGGAAAGGAAGTTGAATTAAGGGGTATTGCAGGGAAACTGAGAAAGATAATCAGATCTAACGGTATGGCAAAGCTTCTAAGGAAGGAACAACGAGGTCTAATTGCACAATTATGTTCGCTAGAGGTTCCCACATCGAAATCATCTATTTCTCCAGATCTCCAAAAAGTCTTGGACAATCATTCCAAGGTATTTGAAACTCCCAAAGGTCTCCCACCTATTCGTGATCATGATCATGATATTCATTTGATTCCTGGAAGTGTTCCTCCAAACATTAGGCCATATAGATATCCTTATGCCCAAAAGAGTGAAATTGAACGTATGGTTGCAGAAATGCTAGAGGCTAGTATAATTCAACCTAGTCAAAGTTCTTTCTCTGCTCCAGTAGTATTGGTACACAAGAAGGATGGATCATGGCACATGTGTCCTATTTATAGGGAGCTCAACAAGCTCACTATCAAAGATAAATTTCCCATTCCCGTCATTGATGAATTATTGGATGAATTGCATGGATCAATTTACTTCACCAAGTTGGATCTTCATTCAGGATATCATCAAATCAGAATGAAGACTGAAGACATTCCGAAAACAACATTTAGAACTCGTGAGGGTCATTATGAATTTTTGGTCATGCCTTTTGGCCTTACTAATGCACCTTCTACATTTCAAGGTTTGATGAATTCCATTTTCAAACCCTTCATTAGAAAATTTGTGTTAGTATTTTTTGATGATATACTAATCTACAACAAGCCCTGGAAGGATCATCTTGAACATGTTGACAGGGTGCTCAAACTATTGGAGGAGAAAAAATTATGTGCAAAAAGCTCCAAATGTTTCTTTGGCGTACAAGAGGTGGAATATCTGGGTCATATTGTGTCTCAGGAAGGTGTTAAGGTAGACCCTAAGAAAATTAAAGCCATTAAGGAATGGAAAATCCCCACATCCATTAAGCATCTGCGAGGATTTCTCAGGTTGACAGGGTATTATCGCAAGTTTGTTAAGAATTATGGGAGAATAGCAGCACCTATAACAAAATTATTGAAGAAAGATGCATTTTCATGGACTCCAGAAGCAGTAAAGGCCTTCGAACATCTTAAAGAGGCAATGTGCTAGGCACCGGTCTTAGCTATGCCGGACTTCACAAAAACCTTTATTGTGGAATGTGATGCTTCAGGAAATGGAATTAGTGCTGTTTTAATGCAAGATGAAAGACCCATTGCTTTCGAAAGTCATCCAATCATGGGAAATTATTTACACAAAGCTATTTATGAGAAGGAAATGTTGGCAATACTACATGCACTTAAGAAATGGTGACCCTACCTAATGGGAAGACACTTCAAGGTAAAAACGGATCATGATAGTCTTAAATACTTTTTAGAACAAAGATTATCCTCTAAAGAGCAACAAGAATGGGTCACAAAGATGTTGGGTAATGACTTTGAAATCATCCACAAAAATGGGAAGAAAAATGTTGTGGCAGATGCACTCTCAAGAAAGGATGAGGATGTGGAAGCATTGTTGTGCACCATTTCTATTATCCAACTAGATTGGATAAATGAAGTAAGGGAGGAATTGAAAAATGAAGAAGAAGTGTGGGCACTCATTCGAAAGTCACAACAAGATTCCAGTACATCTGATACATTTAGCTGGAAAAATGATTCGTTATGGTACAAAAATCGCTTATATCTATGTAAGAATTCCCAACTCAAACAAAATATTCTTATGGAATTGCACACTTCTCCCTTAGGAGGGCACTCAGGATTTTTAAAAACTTACCACAAGGTTAAGAAGAAATTTTTTTGGGATGGCCTTAAATCGGATATTCAAAACTTTGTGGCGGAATCCTTGGTTTGCCAACAAAATAAATTTGAAACAATTAAGACCCCAGGTCTATTACAACCTTTATCTATTCCAAGCCAACGTTGGGAGGAGGTTTCAATGGATTTTATCATAGGTTTACCGAAGTCTGAAGGAAAGAGTGTCATCATGGTGGTAGTTGACATACTTACCAAGTATGCACACTTTTGTGCATTATCACATCCATTTGAAGCCAGTACAGTTTCTAATGAATTTATGGAAACAATTCAAAAGCTACTTGGAAAACCAAAAATTATTGTAAGCAATAGAGATCCCATTTTCACCGAAAATTTTTGGACAAAATTATTTTCTTTTCTCGATACTCAGTTAGCTCATAGCTCATCTTATCATCCTCAATTTGATGGGCAAACTGAGATAGTAAACAAATATTTGGAAGGATATCTTCATTTCTTTGTATCTGATAAATAGACATAATGGGTCAAATGGTTTCCTTAGGCTGAATGGTGGTATAACACTTCCTTCCATACTGCAGCAAAAATGACCCCATTTATGGCACTCTATGGATATCATCCACCATCCATCACATCATATTTAAGATAAAATTCTAAGGTTCAAGCAGTGGAGCATCACATCGAGCATCAACAACAAATTTTCCAACTCTTAAAGGATAACCTCACGCTGGCACAGAATAGAATGAAACAATAGGCAGATCAACATCGTAGCGAAAGAAGTTTTGATGTAGGTGACTGGGTATTCCTATGGCTACAACCATATAAACAAATGTCCCTCAAGCAAGCTAAGAAGGATAATAAATTATCACCAAAGTATTATGGTCAGTACAAGGTGTTGCAAAAGATTGGTACTATGGCATACAAATTGGAGCTTCTTGCAACTTCCCGAGTGTACCCAGTTTTCCATGTTTCATGTTTAAAGAAGGTTATAGATGAGAAGCTCCCAGTTCAAACAATATTGCCAGAACTTGACGAGGAAGGAAAAATCATATTGGAACCGGAAGCAGTCACAGAAACAAAAACTCGACAGCTACGAAATAGATCAATTTCGGAGTATCTCATCAAGTGGAAGAACTTATCCGCTGAAGATTCCACATGGGAGGATGAGAATTATATACAGAAGCATCCAGAACTACTCAAGGGTTGAGGACAACGCTTTTCGGAATGATAGGGGCATGTTAGGCCCCTATAATACTAGTGATTCCCCCATTACTATTGTCATTGTATCCCTTATTGTTATTATTGTGCCCCTATTGTCCCCATATTGTTATTAGTATGCCCCATAGAAACCCACTATTGTTATTTTTGTGCCCTTATGTTATTACTGTTATGTCGGCTTGATTATATTGTGACCCCTTAGACTCCTATATATAGAAGGGAGGTTTAGTCATTTGTATCATCCAAGAATTGTTCATTTGTGTAATGTAAAGGAGGTTTCCCCCTCGAAGAGGCTGAATTCTAAGGCGTTGATCTATATTTTCTATCTTTTTGTGAGCTGGTTCCTAACAGAAAGTGAAAAAAAGGTCAATAGGAACAAACATACATCCCATGTAAAGCTTCAACGATCAATCTGTGCACGTGAACCTGCAATGAATAGAGAAACCAATCCAGACACTACAAAGGTAATAAAAGAAGCTCCTGCTAAAACACTATTGAGTCCCACCTCACTAGCATCAACCCCCATAAAAGCAACAATACTTGCAAACAGATTAGGTGTTTCATTTCCAAGAGGAAGAAGAGTCACTCTGGCTACTGTTGGTGGTAGCTTCAAAAACTTGGACAATTTCTCTAAAGAAAAAAAAGGAATCTGCTGCAATGTTACCCAACATATAGAATAATGCGATGAGCCAAAGAGCTAAGATGACATAGCCAAAGATGTGTCATTTTTCACATGTGCAGTAGAAAAATGATATGTAATAAAAAACTCCCCCGGATGTGCACTGCTTGTGGGTTTCTGTATCCCGTCCATTCTTTCACTTTTGCACATAGAGAATGAGACTGAACATTCTGCACAATTTCCAAACCACTAGGCACCACAAGGGATGTTTCTGATGAGTTTTCTATTACAGGGTGTTGTTGTTTATCTACTAAGCTTTTAGCCAAAATTCCTGAAAAATTAAGGCTTGGTTATGATGGGTTTTGAATGATAATTCTTGACTTATTGCGGTCTATATCCAAAACTGAATTATCTCTATTGAAAATCCACTTGTGTGATGCTTTTGGTCCACTGTTGGATTCAAATCTCTCCGAGCTCCATCTAAAAGAGGCTTTTGAAGAATCCCCACCGAGGAAAACAGGGGATTTCATAAGATTTTTTGCGGTTAGAAAGAAAAACAAACAGCAGAACAACAAACCCTGGATTATACAGTATGCAAAAGTGTTTTCGCAGTTTTCCCAAACCTAATTTTGCCATAATTTCACTCAAAAAACTAAATTATATTTCCCCATCTTGACTAATACAATTTGCGTCATCGATTTTCCATATTTTCCATAGGCGTGATGAGGAATTCAACCTTCAAAGGCCAAATATTTGGGAATTTCTATGCTCCCAACCCGTAACAATAATTCTATAAAAGGAAAACAAATATTTTTTCTAGACAGAAAATGCAGAAGGGTGTGAAATTCTGATCATGGGCATAGCTGAAACAGAAGAAACAATCAAAAGGGTACCTGAATTTGACTTGCAGTCACCAATTTAGTGGATTCTGGATCAAATATTGTCGCTGATTTAGTAGATTATGGATCAAATATTGTTGCTAGAAAGTTCATGAAGACCTCTTTCCCTGTTTATTGTCGGCTAAAAAATGGCTCTAACATGTTTAATACTAAACAGGGAATCTAAAAAAGAATGCAAAAAAAGAACCACGTTGCGGTGATGCCGTGAAATTCGGTTGCCCCTTCCGTTTCATCCACGAATGTTAAAGATGGAGACGGTTCTCGTAAGTCAAACACTTCGCGAATCAAACACCCTTGTACCAAATCCTAAAAATGATGCAGACGGAGATCTTTGTCAGATTATCACAATCTTCTGCTGTAGCCATCGCAACCATTGAAGATGGAGCCTGGACTTCATAGAAGCAATGGCTACCTGTAATATCAACATCTGGCACGAATCTTGACTCTTAAACCTTTCTTACTAGTGAAGAGAGTGGGGACGTGATTTCGCTGGTCTACCACTTAGTCAATGGCCAATAGGGATGATAGTTTCCATTGTTCTTATGTCACATGGCCAATTTTAATTAGACAAAGGATGACGAAAATAAACACTTACCATTGGTTGGGGTGAACAATGTCTTCTCACCCCAACCCCGCAACCCCGAAGAGCAAAATACCTTCGATGTAATTAGGGCCCATAAGAGGTCGTGGGACTAAATAACACAACACGCTAATTCAATAGTGTTTTCAAACTGACAAGGAGTCCATGACGAAACGTCAGGTTGTTGGCAGTTAGAATGATCGATCTAGTAGAGAACGTGGACAACTGGCAAGGCCCCATCGCTCTCTTACTTGCTTTAGGGAGGGGCTTAGACGTTGATGGTCGACCTTTCCCATGAATAGTACCAATCTTTAAGAGTTTAGTGCCGATCTTTAAGAGTACATATGGTGTTATATATTTGAGATAGTTGTACATGTTGTGAAATGAGTACACAATATAATCATAATAGAATAAAACCTTAACCAATTATATTGTAGATAAATAAATTTAAATATAATAATAAATAAAAAATTCAGCCTATAATGTTAAACTATGGAGAAACTGCAAATTTGTTTTAGTCAAAACTAGAGTGTTACCCTACCAAAAGAAAAATCGAATGCGTAATACCATGTCTATGATTTTGGTTTAAGGGGGGATTTAAAACTAAAAAATAATTATTAATTCTAATTTTAATAAATTAAAAGATAAGATTGGGAATTTTTATGGATTTTAATTAAAAAATATTTTTTATAATATAATAATATTTTCATTTCAATTTTAAAAACATCTTATCCTTTTATTATTTTATTGAACTAGTAATATAAAAGTATATAGTTAAGGGTGATAAAGATTGTTCTTTATTTTAGAGGAAACCAAAAATACACTTTTGAATGGTGACTTACTAGAGCTTTAAGTAACTGAGCAAAGGTATTAGTTTAATTTTTGAGATTGAGGATCATTAATGAAAATCATATCAAAAGACTTATTGTAACATTAATGATCAAATTAATGTTAATGGCATTCTCTTCAAGTGATGGAGGCTTATAACAACTATCAAGAGAATAAAAACCAACGTCATCGGGTTTCAAAGTTTTGATTTCTTTCATATTCTAAGGATGATTCAATCAAAAGAAAACCATCTAGCCAACAAGATTGTTATTCTAAACTACATTAGTTTAAGAAAAACATGCAAGAATGCATTCTACCCCATATCTTAAGTATTTATCCATAGTCATGAAGTAGAC
Organism: Pinus tabuliformis; assembly: GCA_031772625.1. NCBI lineage: Eukaryota > Viridiplantae > Streptophyta > Pinopsida > Pinales > Pinaceae > Pinus > Pinus tabuliformis. The sequence goes on from CM062815.1 coordinate 980,402,958, forward strand.
TTGCATGAGAACAACTGACATGTTCATTTACATTGGAGGGTTTACTATGATTCACAGAAACCAAGAAGTAATAAGTCCATCATACCTTCACACTCGATGAATAATGTGGGAGTGAGCTCGTCAATTACTCTGAATGTTAAGTTTTATTGCAAATGGGATAATGGATTTTTTTACAGGCTTGAAGCTTGGGGTATTTCATTGATTTATAGGTTTGTGGCTTTCAGTTCTATTCCATCTTGATCCAATTCAATGCTCTGAATTGGGTTCTAGCTCTCTTCGATTACCCTTGTGGAACCCCGGCCTTAACCTTGGCTTACATGGCTCAAGTTTTATCGGCTCTAATTCGCATGCCTCAAGTGGCTCAACTTTTTTTGTTAGCATAATTTGTGTGGCTCAAGTCTTGTTGGCTTTAGTTGCATGGCTTAGATTTAGTTGGCTTTAATTTTCACTACTCAAGTTCCCTTACCTCTAGTTTGAGTCACTTAGTTGGGTGATCTAGTAGGTTTGGTTTGTGAAACATTTTGTTTTCATTTAGTGTATGCTCCTCCTAAATCCCTCTAGTTCCCTCTACATTGAATTACAAAAAGTTATTATTCTCTTCATATTTCTATTGTACCAGTTTTCCCAAGGATGTTGTAAAGCAAACACATTACTAAATATGCTAGACTATTAATTGTGGGTAGGGTTAAGGTGTTATTTCAAATTTTAGGTAATGTTAATAGTATGGACCATGGGAATTCTAGGAGACACCCACTATTTAGGATCACTAATATTCATGTAATCTTGAGAAGGTAGGAGGATTATATCACTAATCATAAGAACTCAATTTTCTCGATTACTAGTAGGATGCATATCAAGAAAAGGTTAGAAATTATGAATTTGCATTCATATTGGGAACCCTACATAATGAAAAGATAAAAATTAAGGGACTTAAAGCTAAGTATATTGCACTCCAAAAACTACTTGTGAATATATTAAAAAGTATGATTCTAACTGTCAAGTGGATTTAGCTCAAGTAGTTGGGAAAAATGTTTGTGATCCTCTCCACCCAACTTCCATTCCTATGGAGTGACATGTTGGCCCATTGTGATAAATATATAAGGGTAGATGACCCTAGGTGGGATACCTTAGCTCTTGCTAAATCATATGTTTTCTAATAGGTGTTGGGTTGTGTGTTGTTGGCACCAACCTGGGGTTATAGTGACAACTAGCTAGATTTGACCTAAGCCTTGCCTACGTAACCCAAACCAGTTACCAATTCCTTTAGATTTTAAAAGGAAAAACACAACTTCAACGAATTCAAATTCTAAGTTGTCAATTGGGTCTACAATGGAAGAACAAAAAGAAGATGAAATAATGTAAAGCAATATGAATATGTGGATTAGAACTTTAACCAATACAAAAAAATTGGAATGCATTTTGAACATTTCATGTATATTTGTATTACGATGTTAACAATTATGACTATTAGGTGAATGCATAAATGTGAGTTACACTTTTGGGTCAAATGTGGCGATGAAATTTCAAAATTTTACTCTTTTATCAAATTGAAGCCCTCAGAGCCCTTGAAGTTCATATAAGCATTGTGAATTTTGATTCACAGTAAAAAGACAATTTGTGGAGAATTATGTTGTTGTCCTAATGAGTTTTTGTGCAAATATTTTTAGTGTCGTATAATATGTCAATTTTCCATTAAATGGAATTCTTGTCCTTGCAAATTTTCACACATCTTAAGAGGTATGTGTGTGTTCAAGTAGCATAACTTAGTCTACAATCTCTCTCTCTCTCTCTCTCTCTCTCTCTCTCTATATATATATATATATATATATATATATATATATATTGATTCACATGGAGAGAGCTAAGTTTTTCATATTAATTTTTTTTATGCAAAATTATATTTGTTTTTATTTTTCAAAGTTGGTGAACTAATATTTCAATTGCATTTTGCAGACACTGTTCGCGTAAGGCTTTTTCAACTATTTAAATAAATTGAAAAACGAAGAGAACCCTTTTGAAGAGGACTTGTAAACGAAGATAGTGGTATTTTCTGAATTTTTTCGTTGTGTATATTTTATCTTATTGATTTTTTATTCAACCTATTTAAAATTGTTAAAAAAATTCAAGCATTATGTTTAAAAGAAATTAGATGAAAAATATTATATGAATTCGAAAATGTTAATTCATATGCCATTGGATAGAGGATTCCTTCATGAATCCAACATGATCAACTCCACCATCTAAGGACAAATTTATCCCTAAGTCAACTAGGGTACAAAATGGTGTTGCAGGAAATTTTGTAGAAGGGGTGCTAATTGTGGATTTTATGACTTCATAAGCTCGATCAAGCGCTTAGCTGGATCGAGAATTTCGCAATCCTCGATCAAGCCATTTACATGGTTAACAAGGGCTCAATCAAGTCTCTATAAAAAAACATGTGAAGCCCATAATTTATATTTTAGAATCAATAAAGATATAAAATTTAATCCATCCACAATTTAACTAAGTTGATATGATATTATTTTATTAAAAATGAAAATTCAATTGGATCTAGGTTATGAACAACATTAGAAAAATTTTATGCTATTGTGCATAGATGCACATTGTACAACCTAGTATGGGGGCAATGTGTAAGTATGTATGTGTGCGCTCAAAATATACCTTATCATATACCTTGAGTTTGAATAGATCATAAATTTACCTTACACAAAAGCTTTTACCACATTTTAAAATTAAAAATTATATTATAATTTTTGTTGTCATGTCATGTAAAAACCTTATTAATTTAATATAATAATAAAAAATTATTATTATTATTACTAAATTAAATTATGAAATATGATATTAATATCAAAAATTTAATATTAATTAAGAAGCCCTTGAAATTCATATAAGCATTGCGAATTTTAATTCACAGTAAAAAGTCGTGAAGAAGTCGTTCCCATGAAAACTTGGCCCGAGAAACGGATTAAACTTTCAATCTCATCTATATATTTGAAATCCGAAACAACAAACATGTGTATTGTATAATGTTTCCTATCCAAAGACGAGAAACCTAAAGACCACTAGATGCCATTTATTTTGGAGTGAGCGCTGTTATTAGCGCATACCACAGGAAAGTAATCAACGAGCCAATTCTACTGCTGGTTGATAAAGTTTCCTTGGTTTCTACAGCATCAAAAACTATCCAGTCAATCAGTTGGAAAATTACAGCTAAGCCAGACTCCCAAAAAGCATCAATGGAAAAAACGTGAGCATTTTTGGCATTGTATGCACTCAAAACAATTTCATGCAACCATCACTAGTAGATGTTGAAATATTAATTTGCAACTGCTGTGCGCATTAACTCAGCTGAAAACCACCCAGACTCCATTGGACCGCTTTTATGGAAGGAGTGGTATTCCTTCAATCACCCTCGATGCAATAAAAGTCTTCCACGCGTCCACAATACATTTTTCAAAACCACTTTTATCGGGACATAATGTTCGGGTGACTTGATCAAGCGATGATCGTTGGATTAAAGTGAAGGTTTCAAGCCGTTGATTGAAGTCAAAGCTGCGTACAGGCCTGCAGCAAACACATTGCGTAAAAGTTTTGGTTTGACCACCGGTTTTATCATTAAGGCATTTAATGAATTTATCATGGTTCGTAGAGTATTGGTAAAGATTTTTAATTTTAATGTTTTTTATTTTTACGGAGGTATGGGTATAGTAAAAACGTATTTTATGTATTATGTTTTTTTGTGCGTTGACCATGTATTGTATATGAAATGTAATGAAAAGAACACGCACAACAGTGCGAAGAAAAAGAATGGGGCAGCGTGAAAATTCCTGGTTGGTTCAGTGAAATGAAATATATTTACGCACAGTAGTGCAGTGAATGTTTTTGTTGTTGAACATGAAAAGCAAGATAGGTGCAACAACGCGACAGTGAAGGAGATTTCCTTTTGTTATGTAATGAAATGTAAGGAATTACATTTACAGCAGTAAATGTAAGCAATTTTTTATTTATTTACAGCAGTAAATGTAAACAAAAATTTACACACAGCTGTGTAAATCTTTTCATAAAGAGACAGAGTAATTTTGTTGAAATGTTTTTGGTGAATCCCTCTGAGAGAAAGAGGATGAATTTTGTATCAGGCATTTTATTTTAATGAATACAAAGCTTTTGTGGGTGTATGTAATACTCTGTTCTCAGAAATCAGTTATAGCTTCCCTGTGTTAAGATCCTGGAGAAAAACAGAGCATTGTCTCTGTGTTTAGTTAATTTGTTTTTGGAATTTTACCAGAAAAATTCCCAACAGTGGTATCAGAGCTTGTCCAGGCTCTTTGAAGGTGTCAAAGAAGCTGAAGGAAAGTTCATTTTGTTGCAGCAGCTTCTCCAGCAGAGTGAAGACTCAGTCAAGAAAGGATCCAAGTATTTCTCAAAGTTTTTTGTGTAGCTGTTGAAGACAGTTAGTGTTTTTTAAATACACAGTCAAATATTTGAAGCATAGCTGAGAGAGTGCAAGGATGGCTAGCACCAGCACTAGCATGGGCATGTTTAATACTCAGCTCCCACAATTTAATGGGAAAAACTATGACTATTGGGCAATAACCATGAGAGCCCTGTTTGCTTCTCAAGATTTATGGGAATTAGTTGAAGATGGGTTTGAAGAACCAGGAGATGAAGATGAGTTTAATAGGTTAACTCAGGCAGGGAAAGATCTGTTGAAGAGCAATAGGAAGAAGGATTCAAAAGCCTTCGTATTTTTGTATCAAGCAGTGCACGAGAGTGTGTTTCCAAGGATAGCAGCAGCCAAGACATCCAAAGAAGCATGACAAACTCTCAAGACAACCTATCAAGGCATGGAGAAAGTGAAGACAATAAAACTACAGTTACTGAGGAGAGATTTTGAGAATCTGTGCATGAAGGAGTTAGACAATATTGACTCATTCTTCACACATGTGATTGGTCTGGTCACACAAATAAGATCTCATGGAGAAACTCTTGAAGAAAGGAGGATTTTGGAGAAACTATTGAGGGTCCTACCCTCAAAGTTCAATGTGATTGTCACCACCATAGAAGAGACAAAGGATCTCACAAAATTTTCAGTTGATGAACTTCATGCATCACTGGTAACACATGAGTAGAGGTTGAGTAGAAATGAAAACTCATCTCTAGAGCAAGCCTTCAATACCCAGATGTCCTTTGGAAGAGGAAGAGGTCAAGGCAGAGGAAGCAAGAGAGGAAGAGGCAGAAGCCAAAACAGAGGTGGAAGGAACAGTCCAACAAATGCTCAAGGAAGAGGCAACAATCCAAATCAAAACCAAGGCCAAGGCAGCAGTCAAAAAAGTGGACAACATCATGCTCAAGGACAAAGGTATGAAAAATCCAATGTCCAATGTTATTATTGTAAAAAATATGGGCATTATGCAAATGAATGTAGGAAGAAGAAGAATGATATGAGTAATAGATCTAGTGCAAATATCACTAGAGAAAATATCAGCCAAGATAATGTGTTGTTAGCTTGTAATATGGCTGAAACAAATATATGGTTTCTAGACTTCGGTTGCAGCAACCATATGACAGGAAACATAGCCCTATTTTCTGCTTTAGATCAGAGTGTGAAGTCACAAGTCACACTTGGGACTGATAGTAAAATTTATGTTATGGGAAAAGGAGAAGTAAAAATATTTACAAAGAAAGGAGAAAAGAAAACCATAGCAGATGTCTATTATGTTCCTGGAATGAGATGTAACCTCTTGAGTATTGGACAACTTGTTCAAAAGGGTTACAATGTTTTCTTTGAGAATGATGTATGCACCATCATGGATAGAGCACCCAGCAAACGATGTATTGTTGAAGTGAAGATGACGAGGAACATGATGTTTCCTCTAAGAATAAGGGCAGATTTGAAAAATAAAGAAGTGCAGTAGTTACCCAAGAGGATTTCCAAAGCGTACCAAAGGATGAAAATTGGTTGTGGCACTTGAGATTTGGACATCTCAACTTTGGAGGTCTTAACTTGTTTAGCAGAAAAGGAATGGTAAGAGGATTACCATTGATAGAGAAACCGGATAGCCTTTGTGAAGGTTGCATATTGGGGAAACAACACAGAGAAAGTTTTCCATCAGGGAAAAGCATAAGGGCAAAAGCACCCTTAGAGATTGTCCACTCAGATTTATGTGGACCGATGCAAACCCCATCACTAGCAGGCAGCTAATATTTTCTAACATTCATTGATGATTTCACCAGAAAGACTTGGATTTATTTCCTGAAGAACAAAAGTGAAGTGTTTGAAAAATTTTGAAATTTCAAAGCACATGTGGAAAACCAAAGCGGGCTGCATATCAAAGTTTTAAGAACTGATAGAGGAGGTGAGTATATTTCCAAGGAATTCCTACGATTTTGTAGAGAAAATGGAATTCATAAGCAATTTACAACTAGGTACACCTCACAGCAAAATGGAGTTGCTGAAAGGAAGAATAGGACCATCATGGATATGGTGAGGAGTATGCTAAAGGCAAAGCATTTTCCAAATTATTATTGGGCTGAAGTTGTACACTATGTAGTATATATTTTGAATAGGTGTCCTACAAAAGCAGTGATGAACAAAGTGCCGGAAGAAGCATGGAGTGGGAGAAAGCAAGGAGTCACCCACATGAAAGTTTTTGGCTGTGTGGCTTATGCACACATTCCAGATCAGCTAAGGAGGAAGTTGGACAGCAAAGGGGAGAAATGTATTTTCATTAGATACAGTGAGCAATCCAAGGCTTTACAGGTTGTATATCCCATCTGCCAAGAAGTTTTTGGTGAGCAGAGATGTTCAGTTCATTGAGGTGGAAGCTTGTGATGGAAGCATAGAGAAAACAATTAATATTAAAAATTGTTTGCCTCATGATGAAGATGATGAGGAGATGACTGAAATACATCCCCAAACAGCAGCGCCAACACAAGGGCAGCAAGAGACACCCTTGAGGAGAAATGAGAGTGCTTCTCCTAGCACACCACAAGGAGGAAATTCAAGTGCATCTTCAAGCACTTGCACACCGAATGAAAGAGGTAAGAAATTCAGAAATTTAAGTGATATTTATGATGAAGGAATGAATTCCTTGTTTTCTTTGTATTGTCATGTTGATGACCCTATTCATTTAGAAGATGAAATTAAAGATAAGAAATGGATAGAAGCTATGGATGAGGAGATGAATGCCATAGAAAGAAACAAGACATGGGATTTAGTTGAGCTACCAAAAGGTAAAGAAGTCATTGGAGTTAAATGGGTCTACAAGACCAAAAGTAATGCTGAAGGCAAGATAGAAAGGCACAAGGCAAGACTGGTTGTCAAGGGATACAAGCAGCAGTATGGGAGAGACTATGAGGAAACTTTCGCACCGGTTGCTAGAATGGAAACCGTGAGAGCAGTGATGTCCATAGCAGCACAAAGCAAGTGGAAAGTTTACCAAATTTACGTGAAGTCAGCATTCCTAAATGGAGTGTTAATAGAAGAGGTTTACATTGAACAACCTCCAGGCTATGAAAAGAAAGGCCAAGAGCACAAAGTGTGCAAATTGAAGAAATCTCTTTATCGGTTGAAGCAAGCACCAAGATCATGGTATAGTAGGACAGATTCCTATCTACTGGAAAATGGATTTGAGAAGTGTGAGGGAGAACCCACCGTCTACATCAAAGAAAATGATGGTAAAATTTTAATTGTTGTGTTGTATGTTGATGATGTCATTTTTACAAGTACTGATGACTACCTCATTGAAAATTTCAAATCAGTCATGAAAGAAGAATTTGAAATCACTGACATGGGTTTGCTGAGATACTTCTTAGGAATAGAAGAAGATCAAAATGAAAATGGAATTTTTATCTCGCAAGCAAGATATGTGAATGAAGTGTTGGGTAGATTTAATATGCAGGATAGCAAGGCAGCAATCACTCCCACAGTGATGGGATTAAAACTCAGCAAAGGGGACAGCAGCAAGGATTTTGATCCTAGTTTGTACAAGAGCATAGTTGGCAGCCTAATGTATTTGACTGCAACTAGGCCAGATATAACGTTTGCTGTTAGTTTAATTTCCAGATTCATGGAGAGGCCAAAAGAGGCACAATGGCAGGCAGGAAAAAGAATTCTGAGGTATGTTAAAGGTACTAAAATGTTTGGCATTTTATATACTGTCTCAGAATGTTTAGATTTAATTGGATACACTGATAGTGATTGGGCTGGAAGTGTAGATGATCGGAAAAGCACATCCGGTTATGTCTTTCGCATGGGTTCAGGAGCCATCTCATGGGCTTCTAAGAAGCAGCCTATTGTAGCACTGTTGACAGCAGAGGCTAAATATGTGGCAGCTACAGCAACATCATGTCAAGCAGTTTGGATGAAAAGAATGTTAAGGATCTTAGGCCAAGAGCAGGCAAAAGGACGGGTAATTTTTTGCGACAATAGCTCAGCTATTGCATTATCCAAGAATTCCGTGTTTCATAAAAGAACAAAACACATTGACACAAAGTTTCATTACATCAAGGAATTGGTAAGCAATGGAGAAATTGTTTTACAACATTGCAGGACTCAGGATCAGGTTGCAGACATTCTGACAAAGCCATTGGACCAGAAAAGCTTTGAATTTTTGAGGAAGTGTTTGGGTATGACTGAACGCCCAACAGTTGAAATTAAAGGGGAGTGTTGAAATATTAATTTGCAACTGCCGTGCGCATTAACTCAGCTGAAAACCACCCAGACTCCATCGGACCGCTTTTACGGAAGGAGTGGTATTCCTTCAATCGCCCCCGATGCAATAAAAATCTTCCACGCGTCCACAGTACATTTTTCAAAACCACTTTTTATCGGGACATAATGTTCGAGTGACTTGATCAAGCGATGATCGTTGGATTAAAGTGAAGGTTTGAAGCCGTTGATTGAAGTCAAAGCTGCGTACAGGCCTGCAGCAAACACATTGCGTAAAAATTTTGGTTTGACCGCCGGTTTTATCATTAAGGCATTTAATGAATTTATCATGGTTCATAGAGTATTGATAAAGATTTTTAATTTTAATGTTTTTTATTTTTACGGAGGTATGGGTATAGTAAAAATGTATTTTATGTGTTATGTTTTTTGTGCGTTGAACATGTATTGTATATGAAATGTAATGAAAAGAACATGCACAACAGTGCGAAGAAAAAGAATGGGGCAGCCTGAAAATTCCTGGTTGGTTTAGTGAAATGAAATATATTTACGCACAGTAGTGCAGTGAATGTTTTTGTTGTTGAACATGAAAAGCAAGATAGGTGCAGCAGCGCGACAGTGAAGGAGATTTCCTTTTGTTATGTAATGAAATGTAAGGAATTACATTTACAACAGTAAATGTAAGCAATTTTTTTTTTTTTTTTTTTATATTTTTTTTTTATATTTATATTTTTATTTTTTTTATTTACAGTAGTAAATGTAAACAAAAATTTACACATAGCTGAGTAAATATTTTCATAAAGAGACAGAGTAATTTTGTTGAAACGGTTTTGGTGAATCCCTCTGAGAGAAAGAGGATGAATTTTGTATCAGGCATTTTATTTTAATGAATACAAAGATTTTGTGGGTGTATGTAATACTCTGTTCTCAGAAATCAATTATAGCTTCCTTGTGTTAAGATCCTGGAGAAAAACAAAGCATTGTTTCTGTGTTCAGTTAATTTGTTTTTAGAATTTTACCAGAAAAATTCCAAACAGTAGACGTTCCTATTCATGTTCTGTTCTAGGGTTTTGTTTTCGTTAGGACATCAAATTGTGAGCCTTCTTTATGACATCTCGTGTGGCTACATATAATACATGCAAAATATCTACGTTTGAAAATAGTAAGCCATATTAATGGATATTCACAACATCTCTGGCTCTTGTCTGTTAATCAGGTAGTAGGATATGTTACACATACTTTAGTGTTTCTCAAATTGAGTAAACAAAAAGCTGAATTTAAAAATCTATAAGACTCGAGTAGTTCTGTTGCTGCTAGTCTTCGGTTTGAACAATCTAAACTTTTAGGAGATAACAAATCACTTTAAAAGAATATTGAATATCTTCACTCCCTCGGCCAATAGTTAGAATTTGATGTATAAAATTTAAAAGTGTCTGTTGTTTTCAAGATATGTATAAAAGAATGTAAATATACTGCAACATCATGATGCAGGTCTACCCTGCAAAACCCAGAATCTCTCCATTCTCAGGCATATACAAAACCATTCTCGAATAATCGCCCGAGTAATTCTTCAAAGTCTGAGCAATCTCGCAAAAAATCATATGCGGAAGCTCCTTTATATTATCATTCAACTAAATCACATATGGCTGGATCTTAAAATCAAAATTCAATAAAAAAAACCTGTGCCCATGCTTCAAAAACTCAACCTGGAAAAGTCTTACCACGCACATCGTTTTCATGTATACTAATATCAACGAATGCCGCTACCTTGACAATCCAAATGTCAATTAACCTACCTACGGTTCAAACCTTCCAAAGCATTACATCTCCTTCCGGAATTCTTTAAACTTACCGTTCTGCTCGATCATATCCACACATCGACCTTTGGCTTCTCGTCATCTCTATCAGACGCTCTCTGGCTCTGCACCGAAACAGAGTTCTTCAAACTCACCACAAAATTGCATAGTAGTTGAGACCTTCACTACTCAACGCCTTCGGTTTGATAGTCCAATTGGGTTTTAAAACCACACTGCCCTCTTTGTTCATAGACCTGTGCTCTACGCATTGGTTTATTCTAGCGTTTGGGCAACTGCATCTACCATTATTTGAAGTGAGGAATTGATGGTCATAAACATAAATCTATATTAAATACTATCGATTAAAACAACAAAGAGCCAAACCCCATATCAATCAACGCAGCAAACAATCGATGGCTATCACATGCGCATCGATTTCTTTTTGCCAAAATGATTCTGTTCAGCATTTAACAAAATTGGTTACAGATTTTTTTTAACCAGTGCTATTCCCAGATACACCACCAATTACGAATGTATAACCACGGCATATACTCACACCAATAAACAATTCCACGCAGGGAAAAAAAAACACTTACAGTTTACAGATGAGACATATAATGTTAAGAACCGATTTACTCAGAGGTTACTCCTGCGTACATTCTAGAACTAACTCCATGTGCAGAATCTCATCACAAAGGTTATTAAAACCGAACATATTCATACAAAATCGAATTCAACAATGTGCATATGGCTCAAAAGTCAAATTCTTCAGAGATAAAAACAACAATTACAAAGAGCCTCTTGTTCATGGCCAAATATTCAAAATCCATGGCCCTTTCAGCTGTTCATAGATTTACAGGAAAAAACCCCTGTCTCCTACCTCTATCCCCCTGTTCTATTCTACCCAAAAGGGAGTTATACATCAGTCACACCTAACTACTTCTTTCCACACAAGAAAGAATTAGTTATTCAGTTATAACTCAACATTTAACTAAATTAGACCACTTTTAATTACCTACCCTTATTGAAATTAACACAATTTAACAACTAAGTCTTCCTCAAGTCTTGCATTTAGCCACAACATGTGACCACCCCGTCACATTGCTGGCCCAAGTCTAGATGCTCCTGCATCAGACTCTCACGCTTGAAAACATTCATGATCTCCTGATCATGTGCTTTCAAGAAGAAATGAAGAAAAATTCCTCCTGGATCCTAGAGTTTGTCCTGGAGTTGTCCATATGCTCTGCTCCTCCGTTTAGGCGGCATGTCAGCTGCTTCCTGCTTCATCTTCCTTCTCTGGTCACCATCAAAGTTGCAAACCTCTTGAAGCTTGTCAGCTTTAGAATCTGCAGCTTCTGCCTCTGCAAGCAAATTTCCTGCTTCCTCGATATCTTCAACCTCAAGTGTTGCAGACCATTCCTCCCTGGCAGAGGCAGCAACTAATCTAAGTCTCTCACATCTTGCCATTGCTGCATCTCTTTCCTTTGAAATAATGAGATTTTCAGCCTCCTGCAACGCAGTAACTTTGCCTTTTATTTCTTCCTCCAGCTTCTGCAAATCTGACAAAGCCCTCTCCATTTTATGGCTGACATCATCCTTCTCCAAGCTCAATGCCTTTGCCTCAGCAGCAACCCGGCCAGCTTTCTTGAAATTTCTTGCTGCAGCTGCCACTTTCTTTTCGGCTTCTAGTTCTGGACCCCTTTTATCAATGAACAACAGTTTTTGTTTCATGGAAGTGATCTCTTGATTGAGGTTAGCTTTGGCAGATGAAAGCTCTTGAAGAGATGACCTTGCAGCTGCAACCTGCTGTCTCAACCCTTGGACTTCTTGTGAAATTTGTTCCTCCTTCTCGGCCAGTTTCACCTTATTTTCTCTGGATTGCAAAAAGGATGAAACTATCAATTTCCTCAAATCCACCAACTCCTGAAGTACCCTTGCCTCATCCCCAGCATTGTCAGCCAACCGAACGAGGTTTACCCTCTTTTGGTCCACTGAGGTAAGCAACTGATCGACTTCCATTTTCTTCATGGAAAGAATTTCAGAGTTAGTCTGCAGTTGGTCTAGTACACACTGTAGTTCTTCAGACTTTTCTTTTGTTCCTATAAGATTTTCTTCAAACTTGGACACTCTATCAGAATTCTTTTTTTCAACACTTTGAATTTGCATATCACTTTCTGATATCTCTTCTTCCTTAGCTTTAACCAAGGCGAGCAGATGTTGCAGCTCTTACATCAATGTTTCTCGAGTATTAAAAATGATTTTTTCCTCTTCCATGTCCTCCCTAACAGAATCATTAACTGATTCTTTGAGTTTTGCATCTGCATCTTCAATTATCTTCAATTCAATATCAGTTTCCAATTTCTTCAGCTCCAAAGCTTCTTTCTCTAGTTGCCACTTTTTCATTTCGTTGGCAGCAGTGTTTTCTGCCTCTTTAATGAGAGTATCTGCAGTTTCTATAACCTCCTCAAAGATGTTAAAAAGGTCATAATACTGACCATGGATGTCATCACAAACAGTGAATTTCTTTCCATTCGGAGAAATCACCTCCAGTAAATCCTTTGCTTGCAATACCATTTGAAATGCACACCTTCTGCGTATGTTTTCCAGATTCTTGAAGTCTTCCATCACCTTCTTTATAAATTCCAATGTTTTATTCCCTCCTTGATCCTGTTGCTGACTTCTTGTCATTGTCAGCGCTTCTTCCTTTTCTTCACCTTTTGCTAGGTGAACCTCTGCTTCATGTCGTCTTCTTCGAGGTACGTTGATCAACTCAACATCTCCCACGGCGGACTCAATCGTGCCTATCATCATGACAGCATGATGATCTTCTGCTAAGTTTTCAGAAATCATGGTCTTTTCTTCATGAGCTTCTTTGACAACCTTTGTTGGCTGTCCCTTTTCACCTTTATTCACTAATATCTTTGGGCTCTCGTCTTCTACCCAGTTTTCGCTTCCAGGACTGTCAGCTATATTCCGTGTGGGTGACATTGGATCGTTTGAAAACAATGTTGAGGAGCCATTGGGTGGAGAGGAACAATAGCCAGGACCACATTCTTCCTGCCAAGAAACGTCTTTACCAACTATGGGCAACCCTCTATCACTGTGAAGACAAGACGTCGACAATTTAACCCTTCCTCCAATTGATTTTATGTCTCCGCCTGCTAACTTCTCAAGTGAACCGGCTTGATATGCATCCCAAACCACGGGAGCGGAACAGGGCTGATCCCTACCTTTGATGGCTTTTCCACCAGGTTTTCGTTGGCCAACAAATAGAAAATTAAACGTTGACTTGTCTTCCCCTGCCTGTCGCACCGATATTCCCACGCCATTTAAACCCTCTTTGACCTCTTCTGTCTCTCTCAGGCTGCTCTTGGAAAGTTGCACCTCCTCTGAACTTCCTTCGAGCGGCAACATCGTAGCCAAGGGCATATGCAACAAACAGTCATCAAGCTGTTGTGGAGCATCAATTATCTTATTTGCGTCTTTCCCACCAGTTTTATCTTCTGTCACCTGTTTCTCTGAATCTAGTCTTCGTGTCAACATTTCAGTACGCTGACGCAAGTTCTCTTCTGAACTTTTGAGACCCTCATACGATCTCACCACTTCCTCATCATCATCCAGAGATATTCCTTCCTCTGGCTTGCAGATAACTTCATCTGTTTCATCTGCTTCCCCTACTTCTTCAAGCATTTTCCTCTGAACAAATTTGCCTGCGGCATCTGCCATTATCTTTGTCTTCATCCTTTCTTCTTGAGCTCCTCTCTCTACTGCAACAGCTTCAAGTACAAATGTATCACTACTTCCTTCTTCTGAGTATTTATCTCCCGAAAGATTCTTCTCCATACTTGTGATAGCTTCACAAGATTGCGCATCCTCCTCAGTAAAACCTGTAATCACATTACAATTGTCAGCTATAAAAACACAAGATTTTACATCATCCAGTTGATCTGGATCTGCCCAATAACCCAAGAAATCATCAATGATCTCTTCCTCTGTTTCACCAATGGAAACCTCCACTTTCAACTCGGCTGCTCTGAGTTCTTCACGACTCAACTGTATACTCATCATCTGCTCGAGCTTCCTCAACTCTTCTCTTAACTGCATGTTTATCTGTTGATCTCTTTTTTGTTGTAGCCTCTGCCACTTCACTCTCTTCTTCATGGTCCAACCATGTCTCTGGTCTTTCATATTCTCCTGTAACAACTCCATCAATAACTCAAGTTGCACTGCTATCTCAGCTTTCTCTTTCTCATACTCTTCATCAGTCAACTGCTGTCTTATGCCACTTACCTTGGCATCTTCTTTCTCCCTCTTTCTACTGTGGCCTCTTTCTGAACCTCTGCTCTCTCCTTTATGACTTTCAATAGTCATCTCCTTCGCCATGAGTTTCTCACCCATGAGTTGCACCAAGCCTCTGCAACAACAAACTCTTCTGCTGCCACTTACCTCACCAATCCCTTCCTCCGGATCTGGTCTTTTGGTAATCACCGGTCCTCTACTGGAACCTTTCGAGCATTTCTCCACTACTCCTTCAGGCTTCACTCATCTGCAACTTTATTCAACCTCTGTTGAATCTTCAGGTTCTGCCACATTCACTTAGAATCCTTTGTTGGACTCCTCTGTCACTGCTCTACAGCTGTGATCTGCTTCTTCCCGCTGAGACTTTCTTCAATCTGCTTGCAACCTGAACTCTGCAAACAACTTTCAAACCAGAGAAAATATCATCTAACAACTCACCTTCAAGACCCTGTTGATCTTGCTTCACTTCGTCAACTGCACTTGCATATCTGCGCTGCAATCTTCATCAGTTCCAAAATCTGTTCTTAACACATGCAATTAATTTAACTGAAAACTTAAATCTCCACACAGAGCTATTCCAGCTCTGATACCACTTGATGCAGGTCTACCCTGCAAAACCCAGAATCTCTCCATTCTCAGGCATATACAAAACCCTTCTCGAATAATCGCCCGAGTAATTCTTCAAAGTCCGAGCAATCTCGCAAAACATCATATGCGGAAGCTCCTTTATATTATCATTCAACTAAATCACATATGGCTGGATCTTAAAATCAAAATTCAATAAAAAAAAACCTGTGCCCATGCTTCAAAAACTCAACCTGGCAAAGTCATACCACACACATCGATTTCATGTATACTAATATCAACGAATGCCGCTACCTTGACAATCCAAATGTCAATTAACCTACCTACGGTTCAAACCTTCCAAAGCATTACATCTCCTTCCGGAATTCTTTAAACTTACCGTTCTGCTCGATCATATCCACACATCGACCTTTGGCTTCTCGTCATCTCTATCAGACGCTCTCTGGCTCTGCACCGAAACAGAGTTCTGCAAACTCACCACAGAATCACACAGTAGTTGAGACCTTCACTGCTCAACGCCTTCGGTTTGATAATCCAATTGGGTTTTAAAACCACACTGCCCTCTTTGTTTATAGACCTGTGCTCTACGCATTGGTTTATTCCAGCGTTTGGGCAACTGCATCTACCATTATTTGAAGTGAGGAACTGATGGTCATAAACATAAATCTGTATTAAATACTATTGATTAAAACAGCAAAGAGCCAAACCCCATATCAATCAACGTAGCAAACAATCGATGGCTATCACATGCGCATCGATTTCTTTTTGCCAAAACGATTTTGTTCAACGTTTAACAAAATTGGTTACATATTTTTTTTAACCAGTGCTATTCCCAGATACACCACCAATTACGAATGTATAACCACGACATATACTCACACCAATCAACGATTCCACGCAGGGAAAAAAAAAACACTTACAGTTTACAGATGAGACATATACTGTTAAGAACCGATTTACTTAGAGGTTACTCCTGCGTACATTCCAGAACTAACTCCATGTGTAGAATCTCATCACAAAGGTTATTAAAACTGAACATATTCATACAAAATCGAATTCAACAATGTGCATATGGCTCAAAAGCCAAATTCTTCAGAGATAAAAACAACAATTACAAAGAGCCTCTTGTCATGGCCAGATATTCAAAATCCATGGCCCTTGGGAAAAAAAACCCATGTCTCCTACCTCTGTCCCCATGTTCTATTCTACCCAAAAGGGAGTTATACATCAGTCACACCTAACTACTTTCCACACAAGAAAGAATTAGGTATTCAGTTATAACTCAACATTTAACTAAACTAGACCACTTTTAATTACCTACCCTTATTGAAACTAACACAATTTAACAACTAAGTCTTCCTCAAGTCTTGCATTTAGCCAGAACATGTGACCTTCCCCTTACATTGCTGGCCCAAGTCTAGATGCTCCTGCATCACATCAATCGTTAGAATTTGATGTATAAGATTTAAAAGTTTTCGTTCTTTTTCAGATATGTATAAAAAAAATATAAATATACTGTAACATAAATATACAAAATATTGGAAAAACAGAAATTCTATTTGAAAGAAAAAAAATAAAAATATGTATAAAAAAATGTAAATATACTGCAACATAAATATACAAAATATTGGAAAAACATAAATTCCATTTGAAGGAAAAAAAAACAAAAACAAAAAGTACGAGGGCAAAGGAAGAATCGAGATTAAATATCACTATGGTCATAAAAAGATAAATAAAAACGGGTGGTAAAATGTTATTTCCTCCTTGAAAAATGCTATATTAGGGACTGGGCATCATATATTAACGTAGGGTTGGCACCCACAAATTTATAGAAAAACAATGTTTCTTTCAATTTTTTTTGGTTAAATTGTTACTATGGCTCGTGGTATTCGAGCTCAACCAATGATTCTTTAAAAAAAATTGGTTAAAGTGTTCCTATGGCTCACGTGATATGTAGAGAAATCTTGTAAAAATTGACTAACATAAAATATATGTTACAATTTGAAATAATTTACAATATTACAGTGGAAATTATTAATAAAATAATATTGGGTTTTGGTAGCTTATTGATAAAATAGACCTTTTAAACTCAAATTGGAAACAAAATTGTTTGAAAATTGTGGAAGCTACTACCAGACAAGTTAGATGGTTTTAACTACCTTGAAAGAAACAAATCTTAAATGAACTTCTTGTTTTACATAAGATTGAATGTCCAATATAAATATTATCTATTAGAATGGTGTATACTTGATACCTAGAAAATATGTGTACATTTATTAAAGCTTCTCTAGGTGGATATCCCTTTTCAGATGAAAATAAGAATCAAAATACTAAAAAGAGAAAAAATAAACCTCTCTAATTTCTTGGATGACAAACTTCACAGGTCTAGAATAAAGAGTATAATACAAGCGTATCCTTTGTAGTTGTCAACATTTTGGAGGTAGATGGACCTTGGCAAGCGTTGTACTCTCACCGTAAGAAACAAGTGTCTTACTCTATTACCCAACACAGCGTCACTAGATTCCAATAGTTACCTAATACAAAATCAAATAGTAATTTAAATCATTGAAGTTCATAGTAAAGTATGTCATGATACTCTCAGCAATGGTGCATGCAACATACCTCTTCATTGACATGGATTTCGTGGTCTCCATACAATTGTAATGCCTCCTCAACATGGGTACCAGTGTATACAAGATATGCACATTACCATCAACCTTGTTCGGCCTTTACCTGCTTGTTAGAATATCATAAAATGGGATCACACATCAGACATCAAAATTTTAATGCAGAATGGTGGACATAACTTACCAAGCACAAGACTCAATATTGAATATATTCATATATTTAGAGTACTAAACAAGATTTTCTTCGGGAATCCATAGACGGTCTTGTCCCAATAACTGAAGGTAATTAGACCAGAAGCAGCTTTAGCGAATCTGAAAATGGCATACTTTTTGTATGTGAACTAGTTGAGCCATGTTACGATGCTTATTTTTTATTGTATTTAAGTATGTTTAGGTGATATGATTTAAAGTTTTGTTTTCTAATAGACTTGGGACCATAAATAGCTCATATTTTTGGACAGAGAGGCAAATCAACAATAAAAAGAATGCCACAAGTTATTTAACAACAAAAGAAAATAATATCTGAAGTCGCTTCAGCGAATCTGAAAAAGGAAGCTATTTTATATCTGGGCCTAGTTGAGCCATGGTATAAGGCCTTTTTTTTGCCTGTGTTTAAGCATGTTTTAGGTGAAATTATTCAAAACTCTATTACTTGAACATTCTCAGTGCTGTAAATGGCTCTTATTTTGGACAGATATGGTTGTTTGTTTTGGACTGTCTAAAAAATCTACCTTTTATAAGTATAACAATTTGAAGCTAAGATTTGAAATATGTAGATGATAGAAGGCGAGGACTGTTGGAATTTTCTGATAAATTCCATAACAGACAGACAAAAATTGCTCTGTTTTTGCACAGAAAAACAGAAAATCACTTGCTGGAAACGGTGTTTCAGCAACACAGTTTTTTTTCAGTTGCTGTAACTTGTGTTGCAGCAACGCTGTTCGTGGTGTTGCAGCAACGTAAATTTTTGACGTCAAGTATTTTTTGAGTTACGGTGTAACAGCAACGGGGATTTTTGACGCAATAACTTTTGGTGTAACAGCAACAGGAAAATAACTTGTATTTATTAAAAATAAAACTAACTGTTACAAGGTTTGTCCTTCTCTCACAGCAAACAACCATAAAACAAAATTACATTCAAGGTATCTGCACTGCTGTGCATTTTTCCCTTGCTGATCTCTGCTACGCTGTTGCGTCTACTCTGCTGTGCACTGCTGTGCGTTTCACTGTTCTGAAATTATTCTTCTTCTTCACGCTGCTGCGTGCTCTCCTCTGCTCTGTGTGATTCTTCAGCTGCTAACCTTAAAACAGAACTGCTGTGTGGTATTTATATGCTAAAACATATCTGATTAAAACAGTAAAATATTACAAAATATCTTCTAATGTTTATCTCTGTATTTAATGCAGCAAGGCGGTGATGCTTCTATCAAAAAACAAGTCGGCTGTCTGCAGGGGAATTCAATTGAAACTTTAATGCATATTAATGTGCAAAAATATCGGGCTTGACTTTAAGGCATCGAACAGGCTGGAGTATTTACTGCAAATCAGATTGCAAATCAAATTCATGTCCAGATGTTCATTGTTGCAGTTGGAATTAAATTCCAACACTCCCCCTTAATTTCAACTGCTGCATACCCAGACATTTCCTGAAATGATCAAAACCTTTCTTTGCTAATGGTTTTGTCAAGATGTCAGCAAGCTAATCCTCTGTTCTGCAGTGCTGCAAAACAACACTCACCATTGTTAACCAATTCACGTATGAAGTGAAATTTGGTGTCTATGTGCTTTGTTCTTTTATGAAAAACAGAGTTTTTAGACAATGCTATTGCAGAGCTATTGTCACAGTAAATGGTTGTGCCCTTTTCTTGTTCATGACACAAATCTCTGAGAACTCTTCTCAGCCACACTGCTTGGCATGCTGCTGTTGTTGCTGCCACATACTCTGCCTCTGCTGTTGACAAAGCCACAACTGGTTGCTTCTTGGAAGCCCATGAGATGGCTCCCGATCCCATATGAAACACATATCCCGATGTGCTTTTCCTATCATCAACACTTCCAGCCCAATCACTGTCAATGTAACCTGTCAACATGAAACTTTCAGAAGAGGCGTATAAAATACCAAACCCCTTCGTTCCATTCACATACCTTAGAATCCTCTTGGCTGCCTGCCAATGAGTCTCTTTCGGTCTTTGCATAAATCTAGAAATTAAACTCACAGCGTGCATAATGTCCGGCCTAGTTGCAGTCAAGTACATAAGGCTGCCAACTATGCTCTTGTACAGTTTTGGATCAAAATATTTGCTGCTGTCTTCTTTGGTCAATTTCAACCCCACTACAGTTGGAGTCACAGCAGCCTTGATGTTCTGCATGTTAAATCTCTTCAAAACAGCTTCTACATATTTATCTTGAGAAATGAAAACGCCATTTTCACTTTGGTCTACTTCAATTCCAAGAAAATATCTTAAGAAGCCCAAGTCAGTCATTTCAAATTCACTCTTCATGACTGCTTTAAAATCAGCAATGAGAGAAGCATCATTGCTAGTAAAAATCAGATCATCTACATATAAAACAACAATAATAATCTTACCGTCATTCTGTTTTATGTAGAGTGTGGGTTCACCATCACACTTATCAAACCCATTCTCAATCAGATAAGCATCAATTCTGTTGTACCATGCTCTTGGAGCTTGCTTCAGCCCATAAAGAGCCTTTTTCAATTTACAAAATTTATGCTCTTGTCCTTCAACTTCATAGCCCGGAGGTTGATCAACGTAAACCTCTTCTTTTAACACTCCATTCAGGAATGCAGATTTAACATCCATCTGATAAATCTTGCACTTGTGTTGTGCTGCAATAAACAACATTGTTCTGACTGTTTCCATCCTTGCTACTGGTGCAAAGGTTTCATCATAGTCTTTGCTTTGTTGCTGCTTGTAGCCTTTCACAACAAGCCTTGCTTTGTGCCTGTCAATCTTACCTTCAGCATTGCTTTTGGTCTTATAGACCCACTTAACTCCAATGGCATCTTTTCCTTCAGGGAGGTCCACTAACTCCCATGTTTTACTCTTCTCAATTGCACCAATTTCTTCATTCATTGCTTCAATCCATTTATCTTCATTTACAACATATTCAAAATGAATCGGGTCATCAACATGGCAATACAAGGCAAATAATGAATTCAGACCGGTATTGTTACTTACCTCTCCTTGTTCATAAATCTCACTCAGATTTCTGAATCTTGGTCTTCTTGGTGTGCTTGGAGTTCCATCCGAACTTGAGGGTATTTCTGATCCCTGTGGTGTTTCAGCAGCAGCTGTTTGTGGTGTAACATCATCTGTTCTTCCTTGACTTCTCAAGGCTGTTCGGATTCCAGCTTGTGGTGTGGTTTGTTGTACTTGCTGTGGTGGAGGAAGAGCCACCAAGGAAGGATTATTTGCTGCTGTCCCTTCCTCTTCTTCTTCATGAGACACAATTGTCTTCACTTTCACTGTTTTTTTCAAGCTTCCATCCCAAGCTTCATCTTCAATGAACTGCACATCTCTGCTTACTATTAATTTCTTGGTGGATGGATTATAGAGTTTGTATGCTTTTGACTCATCACAATAGCCAATAAAGACACACTTACCCCCCTTACTGTCAAGCTTTTTCCTTAGCTGATCCGGTACATGTGCATATGCCACACAACCGAATACTCTCATGTGAGTGACAGTTTGTTTTTGACCACTCCATGCCTCTTCTGGTATTCTGTTCATGACAGCTTTAGTTGGGCATCTATTCAAGATGTAAACTGCGCAAGTAACAGCTTCTTCCCAATACTCATGCGGCAAATGTTTTGCCTTCAGCATACTTCTGACCATGTCAAGAATGGTCCTATTCTTTCTTTCAGCAACACCGTTTTGCTGAGGTGTATACCTTGCTGTGAACTCCTTTCGTATGCCATTCTCTCTGCAAAAACACAGAAAGTCTTGGGAGATGTACTCTCCTCCTCTATCTGTTCTAAGCACTTTGATATAATGCCCACACTGCTTTTCAACAAGAGTTTTGAAGTGGCGGAATTTCTCAAACACTTCACTCTTATGTTTCAGCATATACACCCATGTCTTTCTGGTGTAATCATCAATAAAAGTTAAAACATATTTATTTCCAGCAAATGATGGTATTTGCATCGGTCCACACACATCAGAGTGAACAATTTCCAAGGGTGCTTTTTCCCTTATACTCTTTCCTGCTGGAAAGTTTTCTTTGTGTTGCTTGCCCAAGATGCAGCCTTCACAAAGGCTGTCCGGTTTCTCAATCAACGTCAATCCCTTTACCATTCCCTTTCTGTGCAATAAATTCAGGCCTCCGAAATTGAGATGTCCAAATCTCAAATGCCACAACCAATTCACATCTTTCACCTGTTCTTGAAAGACTTCTTGTGTTACAGCAACAATAGTTCTGCCTTCCTTCAAATCTGCCCTGAGTTTGAGAGGAAACATTCTATTGCTGGTCATCTGCACCTGTGCAATGATCTTCTTACTTGGAGGTATGTCTCTGATAGTACACAAATCATCTTTGAAGAACACGTTGTAACCTTTGTTTATGAGCTGTCCAATGCTCAAAAGATTACATTTCAGACCAGGTACATAGAATACATCTGGCACAATCATCTGTTCTACATTTTTTGCTCGAATACTGACTCTGCCCTTACCCTTGACAGATATCTTATCATCAGTCCCTGTTGTTACCTCAAATTTCACATTTTCATCCAGATTGGCAAACATTGCAATATTTCCAGTCATGTGATTACTACAACCTGAGTCTAAGAACCAAAAATCTTCTTGTTTGTCTTGTGCTATGTTACATGTTAACAACACGTTCTTTGGGTTCTTATCTTCTTCATTTGCAAAATTAGCATTCTGCCTATTATTCATGTCATTTTGTTTTTTCTTGCATTCATTGGCGTAGTGCCCAAACTTCTTACAATAATGACATTGGATTGAGGATTTGTCATACCTTTGTCCATGAGCTTGCTGTTTGCTTGAACCTTCAGCTTGGTTCTCATTGCAGCTCCTTCCGCTTGTGCTTGCAGGATAATTTCTGCCTCTGTTTTGGCTTCTTCCACGACCTCTGTAATTTGCTCTGCCTCGACCTCTTCTTTGGACAAAAGACATCTGAGTCTTGAATGCTTGCTCAAATGAGGAATCTGTTCCTCTACTCAGTCTGTGTTCATGAGACAACAGAGAAGCACTCAGCTCATCTACCGTGAACTGTGAGAGATCTTTTGTTTCTTCTATTGCCACCACAATAGATTCAAACCTTGAGGGTAAACATCTCAAGATTTTCTCTACAATCCTTCTATCTTCAAGAATCTCACCATGAGATCTTATCTGGGTTATCAAGCCAATAACCTGAGTGAAGAATGAATCTATTGTATCAGATTCCTTCATGCTGAGATTTTCAAAGTCTCTCATCAACATCTGCAACTTTGCAGTCTTCACCTTCTCCATGCCTTGATAGGCAGTTTTGAGAATATCCCATGCCTCCTTGGACTTTGTTGCTGCTGCAATCCGCGGAAAAACACTTTCATGTACTGATTGGAAGAGGAAAATGAGGGCTTTGGCATCCTTCTTCCTGTCACTCTTCAACTGGCCTCTTTCTACTACTGTCAAAGCAGCCAGTGCTGTTGCATCTGCAGGTTCAGCATACCCTGTTTCAACCAGCTCCCATATTCCTTGAGAAGCAAACAATGCTTTCATTGTTATGGACCAATAACTATAATTTTTCCCATTAAACTGTGGCAGTTGGGGATTTGTCAAACCTGTTCCAGCATCTGCCATCTTAACCTGTACTGGTAAAGAAGAGATACTGTCTGTAGAATAAAAACGAGCAAAAACTTTCTCTGCTGGAAAAATCTGCTCAACAAGTTTCTTACAGCTCCTACAGTGAAAAACAAGCTCTGTTTTTTTTACTCACTGAGTGCCTAGACCAGCTCTGATACCATGTTGGAATTTTCTGATAAATTTCATAACAGACAGACAAAAATTGCTCTGTTTTTGCACAGAAAAAGCAGAAAATCGCTTGCTGGAAACGGTGTTTCAGCAACACAGTTTTTTTTTAGTTGCTGTAACTTGTGTTGCAGCAACGCTGTTCGTGGTGTTGCAGCAACGTAAATTTTTGACGTCAAGTATTTTTTGAGTTACGGTGTAACAGCAACGGGGATTTTTGACGCAATAACTTTTGGTGTAACAGCAACAGGAAAATAACTTGTATTTATTAAAAATAAAACTAACTGTTACAACGTTTGTCCTTCTCTCACAGCAAACAACCATAAAACAAAATTACATTCAAGGTATCTGCATTGCTGTGCATTTTTCCCTTGTTGATCTCTGCTACGCTGTTGCGTCTACTCTGCTGTGCACTGCTGTGCGTTTCACTGTTCTGAAATTATTCTTCTTCTTCACGCTGCTGCGTGCTCTCCTCTGCTCTGTGTGATTCTTCAGCTGCTGCTAACCTTAAAATAGAACTGCTGTGTGGTATTTATATGCTAAAACATATCTGATTAAAACAGTAAAATATTACAAAATATCTTCTAATGTTTATCTCTGTATTTAATGCAGCAAGGCGATGGTGCTTCTATCAAAAAGCAAGTCGGCTGTCTGCAGGGGAATTCAATTGAAACTTAAATGCATATTAATGTGCAAAAATATCGGGCTTGACTTTAAGGCATCGAACAGACTGGAGTATTTACTGCAAATCAAATTCATGTCCAGCTGTTCATTGTTGCAGTTGTAATTAAATTCCAACAAGGACAAGACTTATTCACTTCCTTCGAATATAGAAGGCGGGGACAAGAGTTGCTTCCTTCAATATACCAGCTTCCATCTTACGATCAACGCAAGAGCACGAGGGGTATGTGTTACTCAAATTACCATATTGAGGAAGCCACAATAATGCCATGGAAGTTGCAGAAAACCTGTCAGAGTATCAAGTTTTTTATTCCCTTGAATAACAAGCTACAAATGTCTAGGAGTGATACGGTTGACCTTCAAAGCTTTGCTTGCATTTCCTGCCAATTCCAAAAACTCTGCAGTCAAATACTCCAAAATAACGGCAGAATATACAACAGCAGTTGCTCCCACTCTGACATTTCAAGATATGTGAGATTTCAGCAGGCGATGGATACGTCCCACTAGGAACTGCATCCGAAAAAATATACTCAAGTTGAGTGACGTCGAGGCCTCTCTGAGGTTGTTTCTTGATACATGGTAGTAGTGTAATGGTCATCGCCTCGTCTTGAATCCTCAGTTAAAGGCTGTTGCTGAATCCTCTCCAAGAACATAAGAGAAAAATCTCTAGTAAAACCAAATCACCTTGCGTTCAAATCACACCCATGAGAAAATTGCCACGACGAAGCTGATAATGAAGAGTAAAACTCCATATTTGACAAAGAAACGTCATGTTGGGTGAGAGAAAGAAATCTGAGAACTGGAATTTCCAATATGGACATTCTGAGTGGTGAAGAGAAAAATATTGATATCGACCAATCTTCCGGCCATTAGCGTCGAGGTTGAGAGTACTCGTAGTTGTAAGCACACCAAACCACCTGAGAAACAGAGAAAATGATTAGGGCATGCTTTCTTGAAGTGAAATTATCAATATGATGTTTGGACATGTCTAAGGTTAATACAAACGTGAAATCGAGAGAAGCCCAAAAGCACTACTCAATCTCAAAAGAAGGAATGATGAATATAAAGTTAAAAGACCAATTCCCAGCAACTTTCCTGGGCACATATCATTCATGGAAAAAACCACCAATGCCCACAGAAGCCCCGTGACAAGAAATTTGAGCGTGTAAAACAAACTAGTATCTTTTGTAACAATATAAATACCAAGTCGCGTGGACCAGGATCCCAACAACAAAGGCACTGTCAGTCCAACAAGTGTATTAAACATAGGTCCTGCATAGGTCTTGAAATTGCAATCTGAACCCCATCTCCTCCTTTTAATGCTAAAGCAACATTTGACATCTAATCACCCATTGAATTCCCCTCGGCCAGCACTGTCAAGCCCAAGATTGATGGATTTATCTCAAAAATTAGGCAGTTGTCTATAATGCGACTTTTTGGAAGCTTTTTCTGTGGGTTTTTCTGGTCAAAATCTGGCAGCAATTTATTGGAATCACAAGTTTGATAGCTAGTTTGTGCACAATCAAAGCATCCCAGGGGTTTTTCAGAGTGCTGAATCCAAATATGCAGTTAAAAAACCATTTTAAATATTACAAATCAAGATTTAACCTCAATTTTTTCCACACGTCACCAGAATCTCCAAATTACACCAAAGGAAATCAACAAAGCCACCAACTCATTTGCAATAATGTAAAACCACACTATACTTATTATGAAACCTCCAAAAACCCAAGGAAACAATAATTTCCATGGAGATACTCATTACGAAACCTCCAACAACCCAAGGAAACAAGAATGTTTGTGGAGGGTGTTATCTTGGTTGTAAAATATCAAATAGTTCCAAATATATCACCAAAAATTCCTCCAACAACATATGCTACCTTGCCAATGCCCAAGGGCTTGACTTCTTGAATATTCCAGAACAGAGCCAAAAGAATTGGTGACAATGTTACAGATGCAACTGCAACGCCTTTTGACCATCAGTCATCTTCCACTATGGGGATGGTCGGTTGTCTCGTTATTGTCAATGGCCATTCGACAAAACACTGTAGAAATCCAAATAAAGAACACCTTGTTTGATAATTTTCACTATCCTCGCTCCATCCCCACAGGGGCCTAGTCTCTTCTACTATCTTTGACAGTCCCTGTTTTGAGAAAATAGCTACATTTGACGCCCACATTCACTGAGGCAATGAAGTCTTTAAGCGTCCATGACTAGCAGCCAAACCTGTAGTTGACTCTAAATCCACCAGAGAGTCATATTCACAACTGAGAGGAATAATACTTCCAGGGAAGGACTGCATGGGTGTCATTGAATCCCACTTTAAGTTCTGGGTTTATTTCCTCATAAACTCATTTTCTGCGAGAGTGAATGCCTATAGGATGTAGAAATAAAATCCAGTTCTCTCTACAAATTAATCTTTCTAATGAAAAAAAATCAGAGAAAGCGAAGCAAGGGTCAATAGGAACAAACATACATCCCATATAAAGCTTCGACGATCAATCTGTGCACGTGAACCTGCAATGAATAGAGAAACCAATCCAGACACTACAGAGGTAATAAAAGCAGCTCCTCCTAAAACACTATTGAGTCCCACCTCACTAGCATCAACCCCCATAAAAGCAACAATACTTGCAAACATCAGGTGCTCCATTTCCAAGAGGAAGAAGAGTCACTCTGGCCACTGTTGGTGGTAGCTTCAAAAGCTTGGACAATTTCTCTAAAGAACAACAAAAGTAATCTGTTGCAATGTTACCCAACACATAGAATAATGTGACGAGCCAAAGAGCTAAGATGACATAGCCAAAGATGTGTCATTTTTCACATGTCCAGTAGAAAAATGATATGTACTCAAAAAATCCCCCCGAATGTGCACTGCTTGTGGGTTTCCGTATCATGTTTGTTCTTTCACTACTGCACATAGAGAATGAGACTGAACATTCTGCACAATGTCCAAACAACTGGGCACCACAAGGGATGTTTCTGATGATTTTTCTATTACAGGGTGTTGTTGTTTATCTCCTAAGATTTTAGCCAAAATTCCTGAAAATTAAGGCTTGGTTATGATGTGTTTTGAATAAGAATTCTCGACTTGTTGCGCTCTATATCCGAAACTGAATTATCTCTATTGAATATCCACTTGTGTGATGCTTTTAGTCCACTGTTGGATTCAAATCTCTCTGAGCTCCATCTAAAAGAGGCTTTTGAAGAATCCCCACGGAGGAAAACAGGGGATTTCACAAGGTTTTTTGCGGCCAGAAAGAAAAATAAACAGCAGAACAACAAACCCTAGATTATACAGTATGCAAAAGTGTTTTCGCAGTTTTCCCAAACCTGATTTTGCCATAATTTCACTCAAAAAACTAAATTATATTTCCGCAGCTCGACTAATACAATTTAGGTCATCGATTTTCCATATTTTCCACAGGTGTGATGAGGAATTCAACCTTCAAAGGCCAAATATTTGGGAATTTCTATGCTCCCAACCTGTAACAACAATTCTGTAAAAGGATAACAAATATTTTTTCTAGACAGAAAATGCAGAAGGGTGCGAACTTCTGATCATGGGCATAGCTGAAACGGAAGAAACAATCAAAAGGGTACCTGAATTTGACTTGCAGTCACTGATTTAGTGGATTCTGGATCAAATATTATCTTCGGTTTAGTAGATTATGGATCAAATATTGTTGCCGGAAAGTTCATGAAGACCTCTTTCCCTGTTTATTGTCGGCTAAAAAATGGCTCTAACATGTTTAATACTAAACAGGGAATCTGAAAAAGAATGCAAAAAAAACCACGTTGCGGTGATGCCGTGAAATTCAGTTGCCCCTTCCGCTTCATCCACGAATGTCAAAGATGGAGACGGTTCCCGTAAGTCAAACACTTCGCGAATCAAACACCCTTGTACCAAATCCAAAAAATGATGCAGACGAAGATCTTTGTCAGATTATCACAATCTTCTGATTCTTCAATTCTTCAATTTTTCCTCTGATTTGCGGATTTTTCAACTGGTCTTCTACTCTGAGTGTACTCTTCAGATCTTTAATATCTGTCAATCTGGCTTCTGTTTTGTCCAGATTTTGGACAGTCTGCACCATTGTAGAAACTCGAGGATTCGAGATGTATGGCATCTCGACTCTTTTTGTTGTTCCTGCAGAGGTAGGAACAGATATGAAATAACCAGCTTTATTACCTCTCAATCTAGTTGACCCATGAGGTTCAACAGCTACTGGGAATATATTTCCTAGGACGCAGTCTACTGGAATATCTGCAACTGCAAATTTAAGATTAATGCAATGATGCTCAAAACAAATAGAAGCTTTGGGAACTTCATAATTGAGCGTCTTCTTGCCCAATCCTACTACCTTTCTTTCTGCAAAAAACCCAATATTTTGCTGGTATGACTTTTTTGTTCAAGATATTCACATCAGCTCCTGAATCAAGGAGTGATGTGAGCTCAAACATCTCTCCTTTAATACAAATGTTTATTTTGACATGATGCTGTTGATAGGAGATAGCTAACAGCCTCATTTCCTGGAATCCATATACTGGATCTCTTTTCCCTTCAATGATCTCCACATTTGAATTTCTGGAATGTTCTGCAGTATCCCAATGGGATTCTTCTTCTTCTGTAACTCTTTTTCCTTTTTAATTTCAGAAAGTTGAGTTTTTAGAGCAGAGATTTCTAATTTAATATTGTGAATTTCTCTACTCACTTCTCCTAAGGTGAGGGAACGCACTTTATCAGGGTTCTCTTGATGTCTCTGAAATGATCTAGTATTTCGTTCAAAAGAAGCATCAATAAACAATGGCTTTTTACCTGAGTTTCTGGAAGAGCTGGATCTAAACTGATCCATAAATGCTTCAGTGAATCGGCTCTTCATGTCAGCATCTTCCATCGCTCTGATTTGAGATAAAATCTTTATCTCATTTTTTTTGTTTTTTCCTTCTGTCTGAGGTTTGAAGAATGTTTCCTCAGAACTTGAATCACTATATGATTCTGTATCAGAATCATAATGCATTTGACAGGCGCATTCTTCAAATTCATCGCAAGAACAGGAAGTTTCTTCTGAGTCTGAATTTCCTTGTATATGTGCTCGCAACTCATCCTGAGATTGTAAGTCAAAGGAATCAAAAGATGATTCTTCAAATTGGTGTTGTTGAAGTTGTTCTCTGATGACCACATGGCATCGCTCTGTTGTATGAGAGCGTGATCCACATGATAGTTGTACTTGTGAAATGAGTACACAATATAATCATAATAGAATAAAATCTTAACCAATTATATAATAATAAATAATAAATTCAATCCATAATGTTAAATTGTGGAGAAGCTGCAAATTTGTTTTAGTCAAAACTAGAGCGTTATTCTACCAAAATAAAAATCGAATGTGTAATACTATGCCTATGACATGTATAATGAGAAAAAAGCACACATGTCTTCCATAAATTTTGGTTTAAGGGGGAATTTAAAACTAAAAAATAATTATTAATTCTAATTTTAATAAATTAAAAGATAAGATTAGGAATTTTTATGGATTTTAATTAAAATATTTTTTATAATATAATAATATTTTTCATTTCAATTTTAAAAACATCTTATTCTTTTATTGAACTACTAATATAAAAGTATATAGTTAGGGGTGATAAAGATTGTTCTTAATTTCAAAGGAAACCAAAATTACACTTTTGAATGATGACTTGCTAGAGCTTTAAGTAATTGAGCAAAAGTATTAGTTTAATTTTTTAGATTGAGGATCATTAATGAAAATCATATCAAAAGACTTATTGTAATGGGGGATTTAACATTAATTATCAAATTAATGTTAATGGCATTCTCTTCAAGTGATGGAGGCTTATAAGAACTATCAAGAGAATAAAAAACAACGTCATTAGGTTTCAAAGTTTTGATTTCTTTCATATTCTAACGATGATTCAATCAAAAGAAAACCATCTAGCCAACAAGATTGTTATTCTAAACTACATTAGTTTAAGAACAACATGCAAGAATGCATTCTACCCCATATCGTAAGTATTTATCCATAGTCATGAAGTAGACTTGCATGAGAACAACTGACATGTTCATTTACATTGGAGGGTTTACTATGAGTCACAGAAACCAAGAAGTAATAAGTCCATCATACCTTCACACTCGATGAATAATGTGGGAGTGAGCTCATCAATTACTCTGAATGTTAAGTTTTATTGCAAATGGGATAATGGGTTTTTTTACAGGCTTGAAGCTTGGGGTATTTCATTGATTTATAGGTCTGTGGCTTTTAGTTCTATTCCATCTTGATCCAATTCAGGGCTCTGAATTGGGTTCTAGCTCTCTTCGATTACCCTTGTGGAACCCTGGCCTTAACCTTGGTTTACATGGCTAAGTTTTATCGGCTCTAATTCGCGTGCCTCAAGTGGCTCAACTTTTTCTGTTAGCATAATTTGTGTGGCTCAAGTCTTGTTGGCTTTAGTTGCATGGCTTAGATTCAGTTGGCTTTAATTTTCACTACTCAAGTTCCCTTACCTCTAGTTTGAGTCACTTAGCTGGGTGATCTAGTATGTTTGGTTTGTGTAACATTGTGTTTTCATTTAGTGGTTTCAAATTCGTATGCTCCTCCTAAATCCCTCTAGTTCCCTCTGCATTGAATTACAAAAGGTTATTCCTCTCTTCATCTTTCTATTGTACCACTAGTTTTCCCAAGGATGTTGTAAAGCAAACAAATTACTAAATATGCTAGGCTATTAATTGTGGGTAGGGTTAAGGTGTTATTTCAAATTTTAGGTAATGTTAATAGTATGGACCATGGGAATTCTAGGAGACACCCACTATTTGGGACCACTAATATTCATGTAATCTTGAGAAGGTAGGAGGATTATATCACTAATCATAAGAACTCAATTTTCTTGATTACTAGTAGGATGCATATCAAGAAAAGGTTAGAAATTATGAATTTGCATTCATATTGGGAACCCTACATAATGAAAAGATAAAAACTAAAGGACTTAAAGCTAAGTATAGTGCACTCCAAAAACTACTTGTGAATATATTAAAAAGTATGATTCCAACTGTTAAGTTGATTTAGCTCGAGTAGTTGGGAAAATTTTTTGTGATCCTCTCCACCCAAATTCCATTCCTATGGAGTCACATGTTGGCCCATTGTGATAAATATATAAGGGTAGATGGCCCTAGGTGGGATACCTTAGCTCTTCTTAAATCATATGTTTTCTAATAGTTGTTGGGTTGTGGGTTGTTGGCACCAGCCTGGGGTTATAGTGACAACTAGCTAGAGTTGACCTAAGCCTTGCCTATGTAACCCAAACCAGTTACCAATTCCTTTAGATTTTAAAAGGAAAAACACAACTTCTGTTATCACAAAATCAAGCACTGAAGGGCTGCTGATCAGGTAGACTCTGTGTAACTATTTCAGACCAAGCTTTTGACTAAGGATTAGCCTCCCTAGCCTGAGAGGGCTCTCTCAAGAAAAGGTTATTGATTTTGAATGTTGATAAGAGGGCTAACTCTTGTACAATAGATTTAATGAAAGCATAACTGGTTGGAAACACACCAAAAGATATCTCATTGGGCTATGGAGTCTATAATATCAAGTAGACAAGAAAAACACAGTGAACTCATAGAAATCAAGGCTCTTAGCATTACAAGTCAAACATATTCCACCACACATAGCTTGCTATATACACAGGAAGTCAGAGCATATAAGTATGAATTCTGAGTGATTTCATACAACAAAACCATAAAATAACATAAGGTATAACACATCATCACTTCATTTGACCATGACAATCCTTCGAGAATCTTGAGAAGAGAATAACTCTGTTTAATTATTACTGTCAAAAAAGATCTTACAGTGGCCCAAAACAACACACTTTTTCTATTAAGTATCCAACCTTTTTTACATCTAAGTTATTCCTATATATAGCCTATCAAAACACTGCTGTACGAGACTCCTCATCAAGCATGAAGGGAGCTCGGGCTTTTGACATAAATGACCTTAACAATAACATAAACAAACTAATTTATTACAAGAGATATGATGCTACGAAAACAGAGGATTCCATCATATTGGCATTTTAAGTCTTCTTCCTTGTATACCCTGCTGTGTCCTTGGAGCTTGCCACCTGTAGTACTGCAATAATAACCATATCCAAACTTAAAACAGATTCAATGTACATACAGCTCCGGATACTTGATGCATAGATGACTCAACAACCGAAAAGAAAATGAAGCCTATATTCTTGGTTGCTGCCTCCCCTCGGTGTTCATATATTAATGATCCATCTTTAAGCCATTTAAACCTTGGATAGTCCCGTGTGACTGAAGAGAACTCATAACCCAGCCATCCCACAACTGGACAAGTGTATCATTTAACACCTCAGCAGCTCTATCCAAACCCTAAAATTTCGGAGATAAAGTGACTTTTAGGCAAAAGACAAAACTTCGGCTTTTTCTTTGAATATTTACACCTGGCCTCCTTTTCAAAATATCTGACTGATCTTCTATAGTCTCCATGCTGATATTAAACCATCTCTTTAAATATATGCTGATCTCAGCATTCCAACTCAAGCTTTAAACCTAACCAGTCATCTACAGCAGTTTCGTAGCGCGCTACGAAACTGCTGTAGGTCATCAAAATTAAATATATGAACCTCAAAACAGCAATATTTCAAATCTATGATTCCTTTAGTCTTTCCATACAGGTGTGAAGACACAAAAAAGTCTCAAAAACTTTTAAAAAGACAATGGCCCAAAATATATCAAAATTTGAGAAAACACATTCCTCCTTGAATCATTTAGCTAGCTTGTCTAGCTTTTCTTTCAGGCTGATGACTTCCTCCTTCAACTTCTTGTTCTGTGCTCTTAGACTTGCATTCATTTGTTTCATAGTTTTTGCCTGTTTTAGAGCTGGTACTGTCCATACATAGGCGTCAGATACCGAACTAGCTTGACTGATCAAACTTGTTTTACCTTTCATCACAGCTTTCTTATAATTAGTATATCTCACTGCCTTCTCTTTAAAAATATTATGAACCTGAGGTATCTCCTTACTTGCTCCAGCTTGTTTTTTAATGGCAACCACATTTCCACTTTGACTAATAACCACCTTATTGTCCTTATTCTTGTTTTTAGCTGCTTGGACTATTTCAGAGAAGATTTCAAGTGCCTTTGTCCTAGGCATGTCTGAAGGGACTTTCTCTTTTTGAGCCTTTTCTGCTTCCTTCATTTGCCTCCTAGTCATTGGTCTGCGAGGTTTAAAGGCATACTCTTCACCTGGTTCTTCAAACTTTAACCTTTTGGAAGCCTTTGACTTCTTAGAACTCTCAGGTGAAGACTGTGTTAGATCAATATGCATAGGTGATACCAACTGATCTTGTTCTATTTCAAGTGGTTCAACTTGAATTGGATGTTCTTGTTCTAATTCAATGGCTTCCAACAAATCATTTAGACTACCCTTAGAAACAGGACTCTCTTCCACATGAGCTGATTTTCCTTTTTCTTTGTTCAGCTGGCCTCTAGTTCTTACTCTGGAAACTCTTTCAACTTCACTAGACTTAATTTCATCTTTTCTTTTGTGAGTCTTCTGTTTAGATGATTCTGGTGTTTCTTTAAGAGGCAACTTAGAAGCTTCTTTTTCAGATACTTTAGATGATTTTGAAGTTTTGACTACTGATGCTTCAGGAGTTTCTTTAACTGCTAACTTAGGAGTCTTCTTTGTTGATGCTTCAGGTGTTTCTTTGACTGTTACAGACCTCTCTGGCTTCTTTGTTTTAGCTTTGGGCTTCTTATGGTCTGTTATTTCTTTCCTAATCTCAGCCAAAGTAGTATCCTCACTCCTATCTTCTCTTTCTCTTACAGGTAATGGAGTGAGGCCCGTTTTACTAGGGAAACCGGCCATGAATACAAACGAATCCCAGTCCTTACCAATTTTATGTAGGCTATCCAACACCAATAATTTAACCAGACCATGATGGAAAAGAGATGTTTCATAAGCTTCCTTCTTCAACTGAATCTTGTCACACATCTTAGTAATACTCCTGAATAAGTAAAAAGGGATGTCTATTGAGCTCTTACCAGTGAAGTGTAGTAGCAGCTTGAAATGATATGAGTAGACTTTGTTGTACCGACCTTCACATGTCAAGTACTTCTGGATGCATGTCAATAATGTAGCATAATTCTCCTTAAGATAGCTCCTTGGGACAGCTTTAGTAAGATCTTCGTCTACATATGGTGCCTTTAAGAACTCCTTACACGGACCCATATCAAACTTGAAATTCTTGAACCATTCTTGGCCACCTCTTGGGATTTCTGTGACTGTAGAAATGACTTCAGGGGAAACCGGAAACTCCAGCATGGCCACCTTTGAATTTAATCCCGTGAAGTTCACTGCAAATGCCTTGGTCACTTCTGCATGTCCACCTTTGAGTTTTTCACAGAACCGCCAACAACCAGCACCTCTGAACGCCTTTGCTACTTCCTCATTCCTGAGGGTTACATCTAATCCCTCCGGCTCTGTTCTCACACATCTACCCGAACGGTGCTCCTTTCTTTCCATGTTTCTTTGCACAATTCCACACAAGGAAATGACGGTGGTTTGCAGCACGAAAACACTCTTTGGCTGTAGAAATCAGGCTCGCTTGCAGTAGTCTGTTTAGAATAAAGCTCACGCTTTTCATAGAGCAGAAGACATTCATATGTTATGAAAAACACATTATGGAATGACCACTTCCTATAACGTCCTCCAAACTGACACCTAGCTCAATGAAATCAGACCTGATGGCAAAGTAATGGCTAATCATGACACATAAATGGTGTGAGGAAACAATCATAACCGGACTCGTGACTCACTACTTCTCGGATTAGACATTCAAGGAAAAATGCTGCACAACAGCCCGAAACCCCGATTTCGTAGCGCGGGCAGTTCAAATTTAAAGGAATGCGCTACGAAATTGCTGACAAACGGGCCGCTACGAAAACACGCAAACATTATTTAGCAGCAGAACTGACCAATCACACTCGCGCTACGAAACTGCGCAAGTACCTAAGAAATCATACCCGCGCTGCGAAACTGCGCAAGTACCAATGACATGACATGACATAACTAACCATGATGGAAGATAACTAATGCCCTTGCCTTTACACGAATTTCATTCATAACTCTTGAGTTTCAAAATTTGAAATTGACATAAGTTAACAAACTTATTTACAAGACCTCAAGACTTTATAAAAACTTATGGACAATTAACATATACATGAACTATAGATTCTAGTGATAACAACTTCAACGAATTCAAAATCTAAGTTGTCAATTGGGTCTACAATGGAAGAACAAAAAGAAGATGAAATAATGTAAAGCAATATGAATATGTGGATTAGAACTTTAACCAATACAAAAAAACTGGAATGCATTTTGAACATTTCATGTATCGATGTTAACAATTATGACTATTAGGTGAATGCATAAATATGAGTTACACTTTTGGGTCAAATGTGGTGATGAAATTTCAAAATTTTACTCTTTTATCAAATTGAAGCCCTCAGAGCCCTTGAAGTTCATATAAGCATTGCGAATTTTGATTCACAGTAAAAAGACAATTTGTGGAGAATTATGTTGTTGTCCTAATGAGTTTTTGTGCAAATATTTTTAGTGTCATATAATATGTCAATTTTCGATTAAATGGAATTCTTGTCCTTGCAAATTTTCACACATCTTAAGAGGTATGTGTGTGTTCAAGTAGCATAACTTAGTCTACAATCTCTCTCTCTCTCTCTCTCTCTCTCTCTATATATATATATATATTGATTCACAAGGAGAGAGCTAAGTTTTTCATATTAATTTTTTTTCTTATGAAAAATTATATTTGTTTTTATTTTTCAAAGTTGGTGAACTAATATTTCAATTGCATTTTGCAGACACATGTTCGTGTAAGGTTTTTTAAACTATTTAAATAAATTTAAAATGAAGAGCACCCTTTTGAAGAGGACTTGTAAACAAAGACAGTAGTATTTTTTGAATTTTTTTCATTGTGTATATTTTATGTTATTGATTTTTTATTCAACCTATTTAAAATTGTTCAAAAAAAATTCAAGCATTATGTTTAAAAGAAATTAGATGAAAAATATTATATGAATTCGAAAATGTTAATTCATATGCCATTGGGTAGAGGATTCCATCATGAATCCAACATGATCAACTCCGCCATCTAACGAAATTTTTTTCCCTAAGTCAACTAGGGTACAAAATGGTGTTGCAGGAAATTTTGTAGAAGAGGTGTTGATTGTGGATTTTATGACTTCAGAAGCTCGAACAAGCACTTAAATTTCAAATTCAAATAGCTCGATCGAGAATTTCTCAAACCCTCGATCAAGCCATTTACATGGTTAACAAGGGCTTAATCGAGTCTCTATAAAAAAATTGTGAATCTCATAATTTAGATTTTAGAGTCAATAAAGATCTAAAATTTAATCCATCCACAATTTAACTAAGTTGATATGATATTATTTTATTAAAAATGAAAATTCAGCTGGATCAAGGTTATGAACAACAATAGATAATTTTTATGCTATTGTGCATAGATGCACATTGTACAACCTAGTATGGGGCCAATGTGTAAGTACGTATGTGTGTGCTCAAAATATACCTTATCATATACCTTGAGTTTGAATAGATCATAAATTTACCTTACACAAAAGCTTTTACCACATTTTAAAATTAAAAATTATATTATAATTTTCTTATCATGTCATGTAGAAACCTTATTAATTTAATATTAATATTAAAAAATTATTATTATTATTACTAAATTAAATTATGAAATATGATATTAATATCAAAAATTTAATATTAATATATCTTAATGTTAATATTATTAAATATATTAATTTTGGATTAACATAATATTTCCTTTAATATAATATAAATTTTGCTATATTATAATATATACTAGCACAACCACATTAATAAATGTGGTTGATATATGTCATATACATCAACAAAAGAGTCATTAACACAGAAAGAGTGATACAAGCTGACTCAATATGTTGATTTTATTTAACCTTAAAAAAAATAATCTAAAATAATAAAATATAATATTTTTAAAATTTTGAAGTAATAATAACCTAAAACTACTTAAAGAAATAAAACCTAAACAATTTCAATTGGAAGACATCAAGCATTCTATGTATCTTTGATGAAAGTAACTAGAACATTAATATTTTGGAAAATTTTAGATAAGATTTCCATGGAAAATTATCATTTTCTGTCTAGGTGAATGTACAACACACATTTGAAATCTTGCATTTTAAATATGTATTGTATAAAAAATTAAATTATTGTACGAGATCAAAACTATATATATATATATATATATATATATATATATATATATATATATATATATATATATATATATATATATATATATATATATATATATACATATACATATACATATACATATATTAATTGTTAAAGTATGTTAAAAATTTTTAAATATAGAGGAGAGAAAGAGGGAGAGGGAGAGAAGGGTAAGAGAGAGAGGGGGGTGACAAAAAGATGGAGAGAGGGAGGGGAGGAGAGAGTGGAGGAGAAAGAGAGGGATCTCGAGAGATGGAGTTGGAGGAAAAGATAGGGAGGGAAGAAGTTCAATACATATAGAGAGAGAGGTGGAGAGAGAGAGAGGGAGTGAAAAGGGAGAGATGGAGAGAGAGTGTGTATGTTTGGGGGTGAGATAGAAATACAAGGAATGATAGATCGAGAGAAGGGCAAGAGAGAATGAGAGAAGGATGTAGATATTTAGTAGAGTTGGAGAGAGAGAGAGAGAGAGAGAGAGAGAGAGAGAGAGAGAGAGATGAGGGGGAGAGACAGCGGGAGGTGGGACATAGAAGACTTGAGAGGGAGGGAGAGAGAGAAATAGAGTTGGAGGGGGGTGAGAGAGGGAGGTAAGAAGAAAGACATATAGAGAGAGAAAGGTGGAGAGAGAGAGAGAAGGAGTGACAAGGGAGAGGGGGAGAGAGTAGAGTGGGAGGGAAGAGAGAGAGAGAGAGAGAGAGAGAAGAGAGAGGGAGAGGGAGAGAAGGGGAAGAGAGAGGGAG
The DNA here is from genome assembly GCA_031772625.1 of Pinus tabuliformis. Lineage (NCBI taxonomy): Eukaryota > Viridiplantae > Streptophyta > Pinopsida > Pinales > Pinaceae > Pinus > Pinus tabuliformis. The sequence goes on from CM062815.1 coordinate 980,441,712, forward strand.
AGGGAGGGAGATATGTAAAAACAATGTGTATGTTTGTGGGGTGATATAGAGAGATTAATAAGGAGGGACAGAGGGAGATAGAGATATAGATGGAAGGGGGAGAGAGGGAAGAAGAGAGAGATAGAGGAAGGGATGGAGATATATATAGATATGAAGAGAGAGAGTGTGTGTGTTTAGGGGGGCAATATAGAGAGACAAAGAAGGAAAGATGGAGGGAGATATAGATATAGATGGAGGGGGGAGAGAAAGGGAAGAAAATTGCTTACACTAGATGCATTGATTTCAGTGTACAAATGCTAATTTCTAATCCAATTTGATTTCTTGCATTAAATGCATTGATTTCTTTGTAGAAGTTTATTTATAATTCTATTTCATTGCTTGAATTAGATGCATTGATTTCATTAAAGATGTTAATTTCTAATCTTGCTTGATTGAGCTTGCATTAGGTGCATTGATTTCAATGATTTGATTTCATAGTAGATGTTGATTCCTAATCCTATTCGTCTTCTAGTACTAGATGCATTAATTTCAGTGTAGATGTTGATTTCTAATCCTATTTGATTGCTTGCAACATTAGATGCATTGATTTCAGTGTAGATGTTTATTTTTAATCCTATTTGATTGTTTGCATTAGATGTATTGATTTCAATGTAGATGTTGATTTCTCATCCTATTTGATTGCTTGCATTAGATGCACTGATTTCAGCGAAGATGTTGATTTTTGATTTGATGTAACTAGATGTATGGTGTACATTAATTTAAAGGTAATTAGTTTAACATTGTGCATTAATTTAAGTGTAAGCACAAATTTTTTTTTGATGATGTGCATTATGACTAAGATTTTGTAAATAACCTCAAACAAAATAAAATCGAATAAAACTTATATTTGTAACTTTTACATCTCCACATATTTTAAAATTGAATAGAACTCATTTCAATCATATTTGAGTTTTTTAAAATTGAATAAAACTTATTTCAATCATAAGGAATTGATTAAAATACTTAGAAAATTTGACCATGCAATGGTATATGGGTGGGCCACAAAATTTTCATATATATATATATATATATATATATCTAATGGTTGTTTTTATAATTCATTTTTTTTTAAATGAATTGTTATAACATACATGTTGGTTGCACTAAAATACACATTCTACAAGCTAATGTGAATCATGATTGTAATTATTTCCATGTTCTATATTAAATTGATACATGATATATTTGATTTCATTTTAAGTATCAAAGTGACTTGCATCATAACTTAAGATTGTACATATTTTCGTAGTCTATGAAACTAGAAATCAAAATGTTATATTTTGTAATAAAAGTTATAGTATATAGAAACTTTTTTAAATTAGCAAAATAATTTTAACACACCCATAAACTTCATAAATTAATGAACATCCATAAACAAGATGGATACTAATCCATAAACTGAGATAGTGAATGTATCAATAAACTATGCATATGAAAATATATACAAATTATAAATATCACATGAACATCCATAAATTGAAATAATAGGCATCCATAAACTGAAATAATGTTCATGTACATCCATAAACTGTCCATGTATGAAACTATACAAAGTCCGCAACACGTGAATATTTTCTATGAAATGGTCCTAAAAATATACAAACTATCCACTCTAAGTACCACCAGAACTTCTATGTGAGTTCCACTGCGCAAAGTAAGTGTCCATAATATGGTACTACAATATAACACTTTCAAATTCAAACTAATTAGATCATTATTTGTACAAAATAAACAATATGGAAATAAATGAATTTGAACCAAAATTTTAATTACATATACATGAATCTACTAACTTAAGTCGAGTCCAAATGCAAGTCAGATAGATTGGGGGTATGATGAGTCTGTGTTCAGTGCTCCCCTCCCTATGGCTCAATGATTGCAACCTGCATCGATGGAATCACATCATAAGTGCCTCTATACCCAACATCCCACTCATGTGTCCACATAACAATGACATCAACAACACTTTGCATATGGGCCTATGTACACAATGCCAAGGAAAAATTATAATTAGTCTACAAATTAATTAGCATATATGTGTAACTTAAAAAAATAAAATAATGAAATCTTAGCAATAAAAAGGTTTACCTCAATTTTTGGTCCATGTGGTTGTACATCGTGACTCTCCTCCACATGATTGTTATGAGGTGGAGGTGGAAAAGAATCCATGGGAACATGCTCTGCTAGAGGATGGCTTGGTTGATCAACTGCCCCCTCTGATGAATTCATAAGCTCAATCATGTAGCTAGGTTGTGTCTACATGTTATCATGAACTTATTAATATAAATGTAGTCTAATACGAACTAGAAATTAATATAAATAATCATGCATTATTTGACAATAAGAGTCAAAAGTTACGTATATATATGTACCTGGTCTGTGTCACGCAGGTTGTTCACCCTCCAAGTGTCATGAATGACATCATAAAACTTACATGCATATGTCAAAAGCTCATGAACGAGTAAAATCGCGAGAAATGAATAATCATATAAAGGTATTGGCGCGTCAGAAGGAAATGGTGGTCATATCTAAATCTCTCCATGCAATGGAACACATGCATTAACCAACGACATCTGCATGTTATATGCAATGGTCTCCCTTATCTCATCGCTAAGCTATGTCGACTCCTCTAGCTCTGTCAACAATACCATGCTTTGAGATGGTAGTGGAAAGAATCTCAGAGGTGGTGGTACATGCCCAGGGTCCGTACGAGCCCCCTCACGATCATATGTATGTCCCAAGCCAGGTCCATAATAATGGGATCTGGTATCAATGTAATCCGACCTCATATGTAACACAAAATTGCATATATGTTCTTGGAAAAATAAATTACGACCTAGTCATGGTGGGGGAGTTGGCCCCAAGCTCCAACGAATCAATCATATACAAAAGGGATTGCATCAACATTCTTAAAATATTTTAGTGGAATCCGACCTTTATTTCTAGAGCGATCCGAAGGGATGTTGAACAACTCCCCATGAACATCAATGTTCTTGGTGGTCTCTTTCACCAACTCCAAAGTATGTGGGCCTCTAACCTCATGCCTCCTAATCCTCTGTATGGATTGTAGGAGGTAGCTTTGTGGGCCTGACCTATGGTATGCCTCGATTAAACTATTAGTGCTTTCCATCAACAAAGACAAACTACGACTAGTAGATGAACTAACAGGGATTTTATGCAACTCTCATGTGATCCATGTATGTTGGGTCGTAACATCATCCAATGTGATATGAGTTGTAGCATCATCCCACAAAGGGGATCGATGTTGCATTGTGATCCTCAGTTTTACCCTATTGAGGGTCTACAAATCATAAACATAATTTAACATATATAATTAACAAACTAGAAGCATAATAACATATACATTAAATTCAAATACATCAATTGAAGACAATTTAAAAATTAAAGACAATTTGAAGGAATATACAAATAAAGTTTAAAGATGATTTAAAAATGCAGGAGGTGTACATGAAATAGGTGAAGAAGGTCCACTTTAGGTAGCATGATCATCAACAGAGATAGAAATACCACCTCTGACACTTCGACTGATGTCAGAGGTAGGATCTATGAGTGGAACGTGTACTTTGGGTGGGTTGCGTGATCTATCATGAGCTTGACCATGTATAACAAATCCCCTCCCACTGTGATGGTCTACAGTTGGGGCGCATATGTGGGATTCCTCTGTATAATACATATAATACATATAATACATATAAACTAATCCAAGAAAACATGTTGACTAAACTATTAAATATAATACAAAACTATTACATATAATACATATAAACTAATCCAAGAAAAAAATGTTGACAAAAAAAACATTTCTAGCCTCAAGTAGAATAATCTAGCATGAAGTCCTAAACTTTATAGTCCATTTTTTGATAATTTATCAACCAAAGTATTGAGTTCCATGTAAACACAATCAAAAGAAGTGATCAAATCCACCTTCACACTTTTTCTGATTTTTAAATAATACATTTTATTCATAGGGCATAAACATGTAAATATATATGTGAAAAATTGAAATAACCCTATTTACAAAACTAATAAAATTTCATGCCATCCAAATATTCCAATAGACTTTAAGTTCTTATAATGTTTGACTTTGACACATGACATGTACTTGGTGCAAACACATGAAGACAATGTTTTTTGTACAACACACTACATAATGAAACAATATGGTACAAATTAGAAAAGAGTCAAAATGTTCTTATTCACTTGACCAAATACACTTTTCATGATGGATTTAATGTATCTATCAATGATGCATTGTTGAATAAAATCATAATAATATTATGTTTTAAATAGTTATGCTATGTTAAATGTTATAGTTATATTAGGTTGTTATTATGCGCAATACATGTTACGCTATATATATATATATATCTGTTATGAACTATGGTTATGGTTATGTTGTATATATATATATATATATATATATATATATATATATATATATATATATATATAAAAGTTAAATGTTTTGTTATACAGAGTTACATGATGTTATATAAATTTATATATTATAGAGTTTTTAGTTATATATATCTATATATATATATATATATATATATATATATATATATATATATATATATATAATTTTCTTTTATATATTTAACTTTAAAGATTAATATTGTATTTTTAAAACTAATCGTACCATATTTATTATTCAAAAAATATTTAAAATATAAATTAGTTTAAATTTGAAATAATAATAAAAAAATTATTTGATAAATAGAAGTTCACGATGAGCAACCATATTCATTATGTAAATATCAACCACCTAATTTATTTATTTATTGGTTATAGTTTCATTGTTTTCTGTTTTGAAGTTTTTTGGGGTATATTTTCGGTCAAATTTGTTAGAAATTTAAAATGCATTTTAAATAATAAAAAATTGAAATTTATTTCACAAAATTCCTAACGAAAAACTTTAAAACTTAAAATAATTAAAAAATAACATTTTTACCATTCAAAATCAGAAAATATGCATCTAATAAACAAAACAGGCTACCATTGCAAGTAAGAAAAAAAATTAAAAACCAAATTATAGTTTTTTTGGTGGTTTCGAAGTGTTTTCTAGGTTGTTTTTTGTGGTTTTCTAAGTTATTTTTTATGATTTTCTAGGTTGTTTTTTGTGGTCTTATGAGATGTTTTGAAAGGTTTTCTTGATGGTTTTCTAAGTTGTTTTGAACGGTTTTTTTGATGGTTTTTTGTGGATTTTTTTTTTCAAAATAATTTGTTTAATTTTGCAAAAGTAAATAAATAAAAAAGACAAAAAGGATAGAGTACCTACATTTGTTTGAGCCTCTCGGACGTTGATGGATTTTTTGGCAAGGTTGGTTGTATCACTCAATGCTGCAATTGCTCGATCAAGCTCCAATACTCTCGGTCGAGCTACTCAAATACTTTTGGTCGAGTTGTTAATTGTCCTGTTGTTTGTGAAAAATTATGCGTGCAAACAACAGACGTGCATTTTAATAAAATATAATGGATCGATCGAGCCCTAAATCTCGATCGAAAGTTTGTTTTTGACCCTCTATCGAGATGTTTTTTTAGCGATTGAGGAGCTGGATCGAGAACTGGAAAATGACTCGATCGAGTGCTTAAATTGCTCGATAGATCCCTCTTTTTTCTACTTAAATGCAGCCTCTCTAGCCAAAACGTGTAACCCAGTTCCATGCTATCACCCTATAATGAATTTGTAACACAAAATATATTCATTTTTATTTAAAAACAAAAAAAACAAAAAAAATATTATCTATATAAATCTTAAATTTAAGAGGTGGAAGGAGGGGGACATGTACTCTATGGCCCCAAGCAGGACAAAGTGTTTAGGTACTCATGGAGTATTGGTCATATGACAAATAATCAAGAAAATATATATAGTATCTACCAGGGACTTTTTTTAGTCAAAGAACATCAGATGGACACACTTACAGTTGTGGGAGATTCTCTCTTAATCTTGCATCATCTAGACAAAGTATCTCTCCCAAAGCAAAAATCTATGGAAAGAATCATGAAAAGAATTAGGAAAATCGTAGAAGATATCCCATCCAAAGCATATTTCCATGTCCTAAGAGTCTTCAACAGAGAAGTAGGAGAAGATATGTGAATTAAAGATTAATGGTCAAATCAGGCCTGCTATAATTCCCTAATGGCATATGAAGTCTATTAAATTTTTTTATTTAAATTGGTTGATACAAAAAATATAAAAATGGAAAATTGGGGGCCCAAGTGACTTCATGGCAACCCCGAGGAAACACATGCATATAGACAAGCCATCATGAAATATTTCATAATCAATTAGTAGCATTATGTGTTGTAAACTTTGTGTTTTATTGGGGCAACTTTGTAAGATATTCACCTATAAACCCTTGTTTTTGTTGCTCAGATACATCCTCATCAAGAAGGTCATGTATTCCTACTGGAAAAGAGAAAGAAATTGGGAAATTTTGATAAATTAGCTTTTTAATGCTTTATGTATTTGTTGCAAACCAAACACAAAATTATATTAATATAAATACACTTTTCTGTATATATACACACACACACACACACATTACATTTTAATTTAATAATATGAAGAAGAAAAATTGTGTTTGATTAAGGTAAAAAAATTATATTTGATTTAGATGTTTTTTTTATTTAAAATATTTTCAAAAGAATAATTTATTAAATATAGTTATTTTAGTTTTATTTATTTAAGACATTTTTTATTGTTTTGAGTCAAAATTTTTAGATAACATAACATAACAAGACATTACAACCTCTCTTCCATGTTGGGCTAGAGAGCACCTCTCAATGCAATAAAAAATGTCTTAACAAAATAAAATTGCAATAACTATACTTAATATTACTTTCAAATTAGTTCCAATATGGAGAAATTTTTGCAAGAATAAGGATTCCATCACCAAAAACCTTGATAAATTTCTAGTATTAGTGGCCCTACTTGAGGGGCCTTTCTATTGAAATCTAGATTTGGTATGAGTGGAATATCCATTGATATCCAAGGATGACCCAAAGCTTGGTGTCCCTATAAAATTCATTCCTCAATGGTTTTTGGAGTAGGAGTGTAGGAAGTTAGTGGAGGATAACTATAAGCATCTTCACACTTATGAAGCTTATTCTTTCATGCAACAACTAGCAGACTATATATATATATGTATATATATATATATATATATATATATATATATATATATATATATATATATATATATATTTGATAAAAATCCAAGTGTAAAGAGTCGAGAAAAGAAAATCAAGCTATCCAATAGGTGAAATTGAGGGAAATAGGGGAAAATAACAAGGCTTTATATGATGGAGCGTAGTTAGGCTTCTTTTTTGAAAATGAGATCTTTGGAATATGGAGGTAGAGTACTGGAAAAAGAAGAAGTAGTTTGGAGATTAAAATGTTGAGTGATATGGATTCAAAAAGGGGATAATAATTCATTTGTCCCCATTAGTATGCAAACAACAAGAAACGTATCAATCATATTTGGGAGATCAAAACTTAGGAAGAGGTTTTTCGGAAGGGAAGGGTGGAAGTGGGAGGAGGTTTTAGGAATATAAGGAGAGATGGTATCGTGCATGACTATTATCCCCAAAAAAACTCCTCTCACTTCCACCCTTCCCTTCCCAAAACCTAGGGGTTCTAAGCTTTTGAACCCTCTAATTTATGAATGCCAAGAGAATGAAGAGCCCACAACAGATCTTTAGAAAGAGAATAATTATTTTATGCACCCATTCATGTGATCTAAAAATGGAGGATGGGTCAATTTTCCTCTTCTCCAAAAATAAACAAGGATCGTTCCGACACTTTGCAAAGAAAAGTGGATCTTAACACAAAATAGGTTTTCCAAAAGGTCTCTTCAAATTATGATTTAGTTTTCACATGTGAACTTAAGCATAAGCAACACAACATCATATAACTCATACATGAATACATGAATAGTAGAACAAAGGATTTGTTGATGGAGTTCACCCCTCCTGGGCTACATCTCCGGGCTTGCCAACATAACTAGACTGCTCCATATATTCAGTGGAAAAAGGAGTACATAAAATTTTGTTGATGAAAATTGTGGTTATTTCCCCTTCAAGGAAATGTTCTCTTGCAAAGAACTCTCACATAAACAACAACACAAGGTGTCTCCTACAAAGACCCTATACTTCAACTGAAAATGAGCTTACATGAGCATGAAAGAACTTCAATTCCACATTTAAGCGAAAAAAAAAGCTTTCCTCAACATGAAATAGTGAGAAAAGTAAACCTAAGCTAAACCCTTTAAGTAAAAACTACTGCAATAGACTTATGAAGGTAATAAAACCCCTACAAGGCCTTCTCCAAGCTCAAACACCTTCAAGAACTGCTCCAAAAACTTGATTTATCCATACACCCTTGGACTTGAACCTGCAAAAAGTCTCCTTATATGTGCTCAAATAAGCAAACATAAGTCACCATTGGATCCATAATGTCCAAAAAACTCTAGGCAGACTCTTCTTAAGCTCCAAAAGGACAAAAACTGACAAAGATATGGCTCTACAAGCTCTCCATGTAGTTTTGTTATTATCTATCCTACAAATTGGACCAACAGACTAATTGTCCCACAAATCTGCCCTATTTTTTGCTAACGAGGTGACAATTCCACCCTCCACCAGTGAAATTTGTTGGACATTTAATTCGTCCAATAACCCTTAAGGGGAAAAATCTAGGCCACATGGGCCATGTGGCCATGGGCTAGGCTTTAACACCAGCCCCTGCCGGACTGGCCCCTAAAAGCTTGAGTTATTGTTATATTAGGCCACGGGACCGAGGGCTTGGCCAACAGTCCACCCTTCCCACTGGGCCCCTTAATTGTCACATGTCGGTCACATTGGGTGGAATAGAACTAGGGATGGTCCCTATTCCTAGCCCCCTGTCAGTTTTCGTCACCAAGGTCCTATGCAGGCTCATGTGACCAGACCTAGGGCTTGACATTGCGCATTCTACCGAAAATATCTATCACAGTCCTGTGTAGGACTATAGGACCAGGAGTTGGGCCACACCTTAAGCCCCACACCCATTGGTTCTCTCCACACTGTGTCGATGTCATATGTCAGTTAACGAGACCAGAACCTAGGGATAGACTTAAGCCCTTACTCCATCGAGCGCTAGTTATCTCTGTCAGTGGGAATTTGGTACTATACATGACTAGGGGATGGGGTTGGTAGCCCAACCCCTTTCCCCAATAGTGTGCTTATGAAACGTTAAATAAAGGTTTTTTCCATAGTATAATAAGAACTACCGTGTGGCCTGACGGAAAAGATCTGAACTACTACCCTGGAGGTCGAGGGTTCAATTCCTGCCCGGTCCATCCAACCCTTAACCATAATTTTTTCTTACCTAGGGATGCCACGTCGTAGCCTGTGATCAGGCCATGTGGCACCATTTCATTGGTCCACTAAAAAAAATAAAAAATAACCAAAAATCAATGAACCAAAACCTGCCACTTGGCGACGCTTAGTTGGTCAGTACCTGCATAGTCACCCTCGGTGATGTGAGTAGTATGGAATCCCAATCAGCTGCCTATTCAACAACTTGCTCCTTTTTTAGTTGTTTGGCCAAATGATCAGAACGCAATAATTTGAGCATATGATGTCATATTGAGTTGAAACGAATGTCATTGGATTCAGAAAGATGAGCACATCGACATGACACTAATTTCAATATTTTCTGATCACTTTCATTTTTGAGCTAAAATTTGATCACCTGATCATCATGGGTCCTCTCCTACATGAATTTTGGACTCTTCTCCAATTTTGCATGTTACTGATGGCCCTTTTAAATAAAAGGAAGCCACCAATGCCTTCCATACTATCTACCCATTTTTTGAGTATTTTTTGGCATCTTGTACCATTGTTCTATTGATAAGAATTTTAAATATTTTGAAGTCATAACCTAACCCCAAAGATTAAAATTGTCCATGAGACACCACAAACTACATGCTACTAGAGATTGCAAGGAAACAAAATTGTTTTTTTAACCCCCACCCACTCTACCTTTTTACTTTGCAATAGAGTCCCATTTGACTAACGAAACCTAGCTGACTTTCCCACATCTAATCCATAGAAAACAAAAATTGAACTTCCTCATTTTGTTAATATTCCTTTAAAAATGACTCTAATGGAGCTCCAAAACATAGGGATGATTTTTAATACTATGTTTACTAAGATCAACCTACCTCCTCAAGAAAGCAACTTGTTCACCCAAATTAAGATATAAGCCTCTACCTTCTTAACCATCCATAACCAATCCACGAAATGATAAGAATTAGTCTTTATATGGAAACCTATATATTTTAGACCATCTTCAAAAGGGATCAATGGGAAAAGTAGCCATACTGGCATCAACTCCCAAATCCCACTTGGGATATTGTTGGAAATAATGCAAGATTCAAGTTTATAGCCATAATTGTAATTATATTAATAAGGATAGAATATGGCATAGATTTTTAATTTCATCAAATGAACCATGATTTTGTATGAACACATCATCTACAAATAAAAAATGAGATAGAAATATTGTCTTTGATTCCCTTGTTTCTTGAATTTTCGCTTTGGATCTGGTGTCATCCATTAAATGACTTGATCCTTTTGACACCAATACAAATGAAAGAGGGATCAAAGGGAAACCCTATATTAGACCCCTCGAAGCTTAATAAATTATGAAGGAGCTTCACTGATAACGAAAATAAAGGATTTTGACTAAACACATTCCATTATCTAAGTTACCAAATTGATATTAATGACCATTTGTATCATAATCACTCTTAAAAATATCCAACTTACCCTGTCATAGGTGTTAGGACCTCATATTGTCTCTTTTTGACCATACATTTTGTTATGATGTCATCCTTTTTCAACTTATATTTAAAGTCCTTGATTACTGTTTTAACCCGATCATTCCAAAGGTACACAATATTTCTTCTCATCACTATACGTTTAATTATTTTACATATAATTACGCTATCTTCATTATTAACCATTGAATTGATAATTGTTGAATGGTTAAAGAACAATGTGCAGTCCACGTTGCTGAAACTACCGGGAGATTGCAGGATTACCTCCACAGTTGCTGAAATAGCAGGAACGACGCGCAAATCTCGTGGCTGAACAATTGTGATTTGCAGTCTAGATTTGACAGCAACAAAAGAAGATCACCGAAGGAGCTGCTACACTAGATGTAACGATCATGATCTAAAGATAGTATTTTTGTAACAGAATTTTCTTAAAGGGAAAACTGACTTCCCTATTTTTGAATAAAGGGTTAAAATAGGACTTACAATGTAATCTATTGTAATAGATGTCTCCTCTTTAAAAAGAGGAGACATCTACATTAGAGTGGGACGAACAGACTGCGGGAAAGTCTGAGTTAAAGGAATAGAATTAGAATCTTTTCTTTCCTGTAACATGACATATTGATAGATTAATAAAATCTTGTTCTGAACATTTCTATCTAGTTCTCGTCTCCTGGGGAATCTTGTGAGAAGGACAGGGCCCACCTTCATCACAAGATTCACCCATTATATTTTTGCAGTGTGTTAAGTGTGTCTTTCATTCATGCTTTGTTAACAGTACTGTTTACTAAGTATCATTTTTGCATTATTGCTGAAACTCTATTTTCTTTCCAATTGACTGCTGCAATTTTTATTGTGTCCACAGTTAATTCATGTGTGTTGCATTAGAAATTGAGCTTACAGAGTGAGTTGGCAGCTTGATAATCAGAAACAGGTGCTGAAGATTCCCGCTCTGGGAATAGGGTCTTGTTCACTGTTACAGCATAGCCAGCGCTTTCCTTTGCAGATTGATTCTTTAGATTACTTCTTTAATGAAATTAAGCATTCTTTAGTAGCTATTTGCAATAGATTTTTTTTGATGTAACTCAGAGTAGAGCTTCAGTTTGCTTAAGGCAAGATGTGACTAGTCTTTACTATAATTTTTATTGCTTTTAAGATTGAGTACATATAGTACGCAGTTGCCTTTGAAATAACAGACTTCCCTGGGTTGAAAATTTATGTAGCACTTTGTTGTTTGAATTAATAAGCAATTAAAGTGACCAACATTTTGGTGCCATTGCCGGGGAAGGCAATCATAGATTTTAAAAGCACTGATAATTTTCTTTTAGATATGCAGGATGCATGAGGGGATGCAAGAAGACTAATCCTACAGGTGGCAAAGGCAAAGGAAGAGGAGGAAGAAAAACTTTTATTGATGAGATTATTTCAAAAGCTGAGACTTCTCAGAGGCTAAGCTCTCGGAGGCCACAGACTCAACACTCCCTCCAAACAGATCACGAAACAGAGGAAGTAGTGGGACCTGAAAGGGTTGAAGAAACAGTAGAACATACTGAGGAACCAGTGGAGGAAATTGAAGAACCAATAGAAGATATTGAAATTGAGGAACCAGTTCAAGACATTGAGAGTCCAACAGAAAGTACTGAAGACCGGGCAAGCGCAACAGGAAAACAACCAATGGATGGAAATAATGAAGGACTCTTTGGCGGAGGACGTGGAGGAGGAGAAGGAAGAGGCGAGAATTCTCTCTCCACCTTGGAATTCCCTATTGGGGAACTTCCCAGAGGAACAACTCCTATGAAGAATATCCCACTCTCAGCCTTACCTAACTTTCATGGTTTATCCTTTGAAGACCCTGATGAGTTTCTTTTCGAGTTTGATATATTGTGTAGAAGTTATGATTATGTTAATAATGCTCAAAAATTGAAGTTATTTCCAGCAACATTAAAAGGAAATGCACTAAGATGGTTTATGAGCTTGGGAGGTCATGTGATCACAACATGGGATCAGATGAAGGAGAAGTTTCTGGCCAAATACCAAGACTATTGCTGAACGAGAGAGAAAAGGGAGGAACTATTCAAGATGGTTCAGAAGGAGGACGAAAATCTGGAGGACTTTGTGGAAAGACTCCAGTATAATCTGCAGAGATCTGATCACCCTGATGTAAGTAAAGATATTCTTAAGACAATATTATTGAAAGGGGTGAGGGATGATTGTTTAGACATGATAAATATGCTTGGTAAAGGGGACATATCTAAAGAATCGTATGATGAAATCGTTAACCTCTGCAAGAGATGTTCAAGAGGAGCTACAAATAAATCAAAAAGCAGGGATAATACTTATTCAAGAGTCCAAAAATCAGCCAGTGGAGGAGCAACAAGAGCTGAAATAGGTAATCTACTTGAGGAATTTAAAACTGAAATGTTAAGTTCTTTTGCTTCACAGATTGATACCTTGCAGGTTAAGAAGAAACAAGCAGAGGTAGAAGCTACTTTGGCCATCTTCTGTCCTAAATGCAGAGAAAAACATCTGCTAAGGGAATGTCCATTGGACAAGGTACCAATTTGCACCATTTGTGAGAAGGACCATGAAACTCAACAATGCCCCTCTTTACCAGGGATAAAAGCAGCATTGCAACCAACTGAGGAGGAAGCTGAAGCAGTTTATCTGCTGACACAAAGGAGGCAATGGCAACCACGAGGACAAGGTACGAACTCTAGTATGCCATTTAATCGTTGGAATAATTATCCTTCTTTTAATCAAGCAAATTACCCGCCCTTCAACCAAATGCAATACCCACCCTTTAATCAAATGAATTTCCCACCCATGCAGCAAACAAACCCTCCCTTTGTAGACCCTGCAATGTGGACTCCTTGGCTTCTACAACAATCTTATTTTAATCAATGGAACCCAAACTGGAGAGCTCAACAAACTCCGTTCCCAAGCCAATTTCCTCAGTTCCAGCAACAACTTTCTCTCCCGTCAGGTACTCCACCGAATAATCAGACAATGAGACCCTAGCTGCCTGTACAACTGAACCCTAACCCTAATAATAATAAAGTTGTGCAAGTCATCGATATTCAGAACTTGCCTACATCTCCTGTGCAGTGTAATGATATTCATTTACGATCCGGGAGAGTAGTTGAGCCGATTATTGACGATATTACCTCTTCTGACTCTGACAAAGAAGAGGCAGAAAAGAATAATTTACCTAATAAGGGTGTTGAAACAGTCAAGCCACCCTCTAATAAAATTGCTGAAACAGTAGAGCCACCATTCCCTGAACGTCTAGCTCTCGCTAAGACACCTGAGCCGCCTGTTTTTAATCTTCTAGGGGAATTGCAGAATCTTTACGTTAAAATTCCACTTTTACAAGCACTCAGAGATGTACCAATTTATGCCAGAACCGTCAGAGACATCTGCATCAAGAAACCTGGTAGGAAAGCTAAAGATCCCCTTACAGTTCATGTGATGGGTGATCTAGCTGCTTTAATGTCAGGAAAAGCTCCTCCTGTAAAATATGGTGATCCCGGCCACCCTACGGTCATAGTACAGGTTGGAAAAACTATTGTTTCACGAGTTCTGGTAGACTTAGGTGCTGCTATAAATATTATGACCCTTGAAACTGCATAGCTGTTACAGTTGAAAAATGTAATTAGAGAGACACCAACTATCCTGGAATTAGCTGATCGTTCCACAATCAAACCAGAAGGGGTTATTGAAGACCTGATCATTTCAGTTGAATCCTGGAATTACCCAGCTGACTTTGTTGTATTACAGACTAAAGCAAAGTTGGGGGGGCATCCTCTGATTTTGGGGAGACCTTGGCTGGCTACAGCAGATGCCTTTATCAGCTGTAGATCAGGTTCAATGACAATTTCTAATGGATGTGAAACTAAGCAGCTTACTCTTTACCCTCATGCTACACCTATGATTAACAATGATGATTCTGTATGGTTAGACTATGAGGATAATGACACTCAACCCATTTTGACCATTGGACAAGCCTTAACTCTTAAAGACACCACGGAAGATGAAGTAATTAGTAATTTTATTTTTGAACCTTCCTCGGTCACTTCTGAAACATATAATCAGTTAACTGCAATTCTGGAACCTGAAACACAGGAAAAGCTTAAATCTGAAAATTTACCTCAAACATCAACTGCTATCTCCTCTAAAAGCATAACAGTAGAAATCGAACCTGGAAAAACATTGAACATAAACCCCAATTTATCAGATGCTGAAACACAACAGCTAATGAAGTTGCTCCGTGAAAACAAGGAAGCATTCGCATGGGACTACACAGACATGAAGGGGATCTCTCCTGAATTATGTAGTCATTGTATCTATATTAAGGAGGGGGGCCGACCAATTTGTCAACCCCAGCGGTGAATGAATCCCAATTTGAGGGAAATTGTTAAGGAAGAACTTCAAAAGTTTCTTAATGCAGGGTTTATATACCCCATATCTGACAGTGAATGGGTTTCTCCATTGGTGATAGTACCTAAGAAAAACGGGAAATGGAGAGTGTGTGTAGATTATAGAGCCTTAAACAAAGCCACTCAAAAAGATCATTTCCCCTTGCCATTTATTGATCAGGTACTGGATAGTTTGTCAGGAAAGAAATTCTTTTCCTTTTTAGATGGTTTTAGCGGATATAACCAAATCAGAATTGCACCCCAAGACCAAGACAAGACCACTTTTACTAGTCCTTGGGGAACTTTTGCTTATAGAGTTCTCCCATTTGGACTATGTAATGCTCCAGCAACGTTTCAAAGAGCAGTGATAGGAATCTTTTCTGATATGCTTAATGATTCTATGGAGATATTTATGGATGACTTTACTCCTTATGGTGTGACTTTTGAAGATGCATTACAAAACCTTGAGAAAGTACTTAAACGATGCATACAAGCTCATCTTTCCTTGAGTACTGAAAAATTTCATATGATGATGAACGAAGGAATTGTACTAGGACACTTCATTTCATTCCTTGGGATTCAAGTAGATCCATCCAAAGTACAGGTAATTCAGACCCTTCCTATTCCTAAAACACAAACTGATGTAAGAAGTTTTTTAGGACATGCTGGATATTACAGAAGATTTATCAATTTTTTTTCTAAAATAGCTTCTCCTTTGTTTGTGTTACTTATGAAAAATGCTGAATTTAAGTGGACTGATACCTGTCAGAAAGCATTTGATGAACTTAAGCATCAATTGTCTACAGCTCCTATTCTGAGGGGACCTAATTGGGCACTTCCCTTTCATATATCCTCTGATGCTTCAGATACTGCAATTGGAGCTGTCTTGGGACAAGAAGAGAATAATCTTCCTTATGCTATCTATTTCATTAGTAAGAATATGACCCCTACTGAGCTTAATTACACAGTTACTGAGAAAGAATTTTTAGCAGTCATTTATGCTATTAATAAATTTCGACATTACATTACTGGTTATCCTACTTTTGTTCATACTGACCACTCGACTATCAAGTATTTAATGAACAAATCTATCACAAATGCTCGAGTTACCAGGTGGTTATTGTTACTACAAGAATTTGATATTACAATTGTAGATCGACCAGGTAAAGAAAATGTAGTTGCTGATTTCCTTTCTCGGATAAAAACTGATGATAATACTCCAGTAGATGATTCCTTTCCTGATGAGTACTTGTTTGCAGTATCTGCTCACTCACCGTGGTATGCAGACATTGCCAATTATCTGGTTGCAGGGAAGCTACCATCACACCTATCACATCGGGAGAAAAGAAAGATCATTCAACAAAGTGCTCGGTATAGCTGGATAAGTGGGTGTCTTTTTCATACAGGACTTGATCAGGAAATCCAAAGATGCATTAGAGAAGATGAGGTTTATGATATATTGAAGGCTTGTCATGATGGCCCTTGTGGAGGGCATTTTGCTGATAAGAGAACAACACATAAAATTCTCAGGATGGGTTATTATTGGCCCTCACTTTTCAAGGATGCAAAGAAATATGTTAGGGCCTGTGATAGTTGTCAGAGAATGGGCCAACCTAATCATAGAGATGAAATGCCACTGAACCCCCAGGTAATACTTGAACCCTTTGAAAGATGGGCTCTAGACTTTGTAGGACCCATCAACCCTCCATCCAACCAAAGAGTTTACATATTGGTTTGTACAGATTATATGACTAAATGGGTGGAAGCTAAGGCACTTATTAGAGCTAATGAAGAATCTGTTTTAACCTTTTTATTTGAAGAAATCTTCGTTAGGTTTGGAGTGCCTAGAGAACTAGTCACAGATGGAGGACCTCCTTTCAATTCTCATGGTTTTAAAGCTATGCTTCAAAAATATCATATTAATCATAAAATGACTACACCTTACCACCCCAAGCTAATGGTCAAGTGGAAAGTACGAATAAAGTGATAGAAGCTATTTTAACAAAAACAGTGAAGGAGAATAGGAAGGATTGGTCTCAAAGGCTGCTTGAGGCATTATGGGCTTACAGAACTACCTGGAGGAATACTACAGGTTTTTCATGCTATGAATTGGTTTATGGAAAAAGTGTTGTTTTTCTTGTGGAATTTGAAATCAAAACCTTAAGAATTGCTTTAGTTGTTAACCTTGATTTGACTGATGCACAGACAGCTAGGTTGTAGCAGCTTCAGGAATTGGATGAAAAGAGGTTGGATGCCATCCATCAAACAACTATGATTCAACAACAAAGAACCAGGTGGCATGATAAAACTATTAAGCATAAGCAGTTCCAAAAAGGTAATTGGGCTCTATTGTATGATTCCCGGTTTGAAAATTTTCAAGGAAAATTGCGAACAAGGTGGCTGGGACCTTACGAGATAGATACTGTTTTTCCCAATGGAACAGTAAGGCTCCTAACAATTGATGATTCTAGAACACCATTGTTAGTGAATGGGTATCGGCTTCGTCCGTACCAGCAACCAATTTCTAAGGAGGATTTTAAGGCCACTTGCATGGCAGATTCACATTATATCTTTTTGGGGGAGCCTGCTGCCCCTCATTGCATTTAATCTCTGCATTATATATTCTTTTATTATTATTAGATTAGATTACTTAACTAATAATCCCTGTCAAGGGTTGCCATGTTATAATTTATTATTTTGCAGGTCTCAGATTGGGGGGCTGGTTGAAAAGAACAATTGTATTGCAAGCAGGATCAAGTTTCATTTTGGGAAGCATTCTCATCTCACTTCAATTCATAGCTCATCCCCCCACATTACCTCTCAACAACACTTTCCTATTTTGCTTCACAGCAACATCTCTCTTTATTTTCCCGTTGCTGAAACACCAATTTGTCCCATTTTCCCCGTTGCTGAAACACCAACTTTTTCCCTTTTCCCCGTTGCTGAAACACCAATTTTCCCCATTGCTGAAACACCGACTTTCTCCATCTCTCCCTAAAACACCAATTTTTCCCATTTTTCCCGTAATTGAAACATTAATTCTTCTCAAAAGAATGGATACATATTACTCTCCATTGTGAGAAATATCTATTGATCCTTATAACTTTGTTCTTTCACGACCTCCTCCTATGTTTATAAAAGCCTTTCATATAAATACCCTCATATTACAAAACCCTTTTCATAACCATTCGTGATCTATTAGCGACGACATTATATTTTCGAATATCAATCGAAGGTAAACATGAGGTATGCGTTTTTTATGTGTAAATATTAAACTATAGTTAATGAGAAGATTGTGACATGATTACCGCAATCGCCGTACATTCAAACTTATCATTTTAGCCGCAGTTGGGGGGGGGGGGGGAATACCAAAATTTTGCAATCATTTCACGATACGCCAATCACCGTCGTTTTTTTACCACGATTATGTCTCGTCACCCCATCTTTGTCTTATTATGTCATGACCTTATTTCCAAAACTTACTCTGTTTCAGGTGCGGTAACTCGGCTTTGTACTGTGCATTTTACTGAAGCAAGTAACTATGGGAGGCAACGCTATTCGAAATGAACCTGGCTCAACAGCTCTATTGGAATTGCACCCAGAGGTATATCAGATTTTTCAGCAGGCAGGCTGGGTAGATTATTTTCGAAGGCTCCAAGAATTTGATCCTCAGCAAGTCCTTGAATTCGCACGCAATCTACAGGAAGGCTACTCTACCGTTCAAGGAGTCCGAATTCCAGTAACAGAGGATGATATAGCACAAGTTTTAGGATTACTGGCCGCTGGCATTCGATGGTTCAGTCGCAAACACATCATTTTGAATGCACAATAGGACTTCCTTCTACCAGGAGAGCGGGTCGAGCCTAAAGGCAGGGGTGTTGCACTTCATTCATTACCACTTCCATGGCCGAAGGTTGCCGAGTTTGTCAAGCACTATCTCACCTGTGAAGGACATTACCAGGTAGTTTATCAGCATGATTTTGTCCTGTTGAATCATTTAAGACATGGTCGTCTGTTAAATATGCCATATTATCTACTTGGGTGTCTAAAGAATATGTCACATTATTCCATGAATGCGAAGTACCCACTCCTTTCCCTCACTCACCATCGTCTTGTTCAGCTTCTAATTCAGAGGGGCTTTGCTCAACAGAATCCCCCTCTCCTTAACAACCCACCCCCAGAACCCCATGAAGATGCTGAAATTCCTCAAGCAGCAGCCGAAAATCCCCAAGAAACTGCTGAAGTTCCTCAAGCAGCAGCCAAAAATCCTCAGGAATCTGCTGAAATTTCTCAAACAGCAGCTGAAACTCCCCAATTAAATGCTGAAAATCCCCAGCCACCCGTAGCAGTTAATCCAATTGACCCCTCCATTGCATCGACCCCACCCCATAATTTAGCTGAATCATCCACTCCCACTGTCCATATCCCCAGTGATGATTCAGATGACAACATTCCCATTGCTAAGCTGAAAAGGAAAAGGCAAGAAAAGGTTGCGCCCCTACCAAAAAGACGAACAAGGGCCTCAATTAAAGAAGCTATCACTTCTGATGACCCTCCTACCCCAGAGAAAGCTACTCATAAAAGAAAAACCACTGTTCTTCCTGCCTTTTTACCAAGAAGACGAACGAGGACGTCTTCTGAAGCAGCAATTAGAACCACTACCCTAAATTCCCCACCTATTATCCTAAAACCCCATACCCCACCACAGTCCCAAGGCCCTGAATCTTTACCTACCTCACCCTCGGGTACTGAAATGCAAAATGCACAGGATTTTGTGACATCATTCCTTTCAGAGAATGTAGTTGTCACACAAGAACTAGCTACTGATTCAACAACTGCTCCACAAGAACCATCTGCTGATCCATCAAAAGTAGATACCCAAGATGATATACAGCATGTAGCTGCCCCACAAGAACTAGCTACCGACTCAGCAGGTGCTACACAAGAACCACCTGCTGATGTCCAGGAAACAGACGACCTAGATGTAGCTGCCCCACAAGAACTAGCTACCGACTCAGTAGGTGCTACACAAGAACCACCTGCTGATGTCTAGAAAATAGATGACCTAGATGTAGTTGACCCACAAGAACCAGCTACCAACTCAGTAGGTGCTACACAAGAACCACCTACTGACGTCCATAAAACAGACGATCTAGATGTAGCTGTCCCACAAGAACCAGCTACCGACTCAACAGTTGTCATACAAGAACCACTTGCTGATGTCCATGGAACAGATGACTAGGACGTAGCTGCTCCAGCTGCTGACTCAGCAGTTGCCACACAAGAACCACCTACTGATGTCCATAAAATTGATGATCAAGATGTAGCTATCCCACAAGAACCACCTACTGATGTCCATAAAATTGATGATCAAGATGTAGCTATCCCACAAGAACCAGCTACTGACTCAGCAAGTGTTACACAAGAACCACCTGCTGATGAACAAAATATAGATAATCAGGAACCAACTACGCAGTCAGCAGCTGTCACACAAGAACCATCTGCTGATATGAAAAATTTGGATGCGCAGGATGATATAGCAGTTACAGAACCAGCTGATGATTCAGCAGATGTCACACAAAAACTACCTGCTGAGGCTACAAACAATGAAGTTGCTACCGAACAACAACCTTTCCATTCATTGGAATCAGCTACTGAGACTGTGTCTGCTACACAAAACCCAGTCACCTTGGCTTCCCTTTTACAAGAAAACGAGTTTCTGAAATCAGAGCTCGAGGTTTATAAGCAGGAACTAATAGTGGCAAGGGAAGCCTATGAAAGAGAGCTTAATCTGTACACCTTAGCTCACGTAGCATTTGCAGCCGAGAAAAGTGCAGAGAAAGATCAATATAGTGAATACATGTGCAGTCAATGTGGTAATATTTATCATCAAGTTGGTTATAAGATAGTCGAAGTCCCATTGCCTGGAGCCACTCCTGCATCAACTCTTGTTATAGTTAAAAAGGAACGCCCTGCTGTTACACAAGAACCAGCAGGGCCTTCAAAGATTTTTGAAAAAGAAGTGAAACCACAAATATCTCGGCCTACTCTGGTTGTTAAAATTGAAAGTCCTGCATCAAGGCCTACAAAGACTGTGTTTACCCAGATTGAACCTCGGCATTCAAAGACTGTCTTCACTCAGACCACAAGCACTCAAGCACAAATGGATGCATGGAAGAAGGAATATGTTGTGTCACAGGAAAGGATCTTGCAGGAACATAAATTATCATGGCAAAATCATGTATATGCAAATTGGGAAGTGTTGGAATAGTCTTGTGCACAGAACAAGGAAAATAAATAGGTAAAAACTAAATTTTCTTTCTTGTTTAATTTGGTTCAAATACCACTGGCCACTAGGAAACCATCCTTTAATTATTCTGTGTTTCTAGCAGAGCGCCTAACGTTCTTCCAAGCAAAGGCAATCAGGGATGGACGGTCTCATGAGGTATCTACACCTCAAGAGTTTATCAAAACATTCACAGAGGCATCATTCAGTGAACAAAATTTACTCTGTGAACTATACCTCCATAATGAAGCCATGCCTGAGGATAGAAAACTTAATCTGATTCCTTTGGTTGGGGACATTCAGATTAGAGCCTTTGTCTCTTTCCTGGCCAATCAGCTCACATGGAAAAATGCCTTCCTTTCAGCAAAACATAATGAAGATAATCGCCTTCTGTGGATTCGATCCGAACCACAGAATGTTGTTGTTTTTGTCGCTGAACATCATCGGTTTCTAAAGGAACCAGGAATGACCGAACATCTGAGAGAATTACAGGCAGCAGTCTTACAAGATTGCCAATATTATGTCAAAGCCAAGGGAGCTCTTGCCTTACAGGCAAACAATCTATTTTGGGAACACTGCCCTAAGGAGAGAAAAGAATATCATCCCTTTAACCCGCTTAATCTTCAAGCAGCAATTTCACGGCTACCTAATTATGTCAAATGCATTCAACAGTGTGCTGAAAAGTGGTTAGGATATCATTTTCACTTCCCTCTTCTATGGTTGCCAGTACAGCAATATAAGGCTTATTTCAGGTTGCCCAAAATGGAGGAGCTTGCAGCATGGCAAAGAATACAGAATGTCCAGGGTTTCAGAGATTTGGTTGATAGCACCTTCTACACTTACTGTCTAAGTAATTTGCACTGTACAGCCCCGTACTCAGACTTAGACTCAGAGTAAAAGTTGCATGAGGACATGCAACCCTTTCAGTTGGGGGGATGTTAGGACCTCATATTGTCTCTTTTTGACCATACATTTTGTTATGATGTCATCCTTTTTCAACTTATATTTAAAGTCCTTGATTACTGTTTTAACCCGATCATTCCAAAGGTACACAATATTTCTTCTCATCACTATACGTTTAATTATTTTACATATAATTACACTATCTTCATTATTAACCATTGAATTGATAATTGCTGAACAGTTAAAGAACAATGTGCAGTCCACGTTGCTGAAACTGCCAGGAGATTGCAGGATTACCTCCACAGTTGTTGAAATACTAGGAATGACGCAAAAATCTTGTGGCTGAACAGTTGCGATTTGCAGTCTAAATTTGTCAGCAACAAAAGAAGATCACCGAAGGAGCTGCTACATTGGATGTAACGATCATGATCTAAAGACAGTACTTTTGTAACAGCATTTTGTTAAAGGGAAAACTGACTTCCCTATTTTTGCATAAAGGGTTAAAATAGGACTTACAATGTAATCTATTGTAATAGATGTCTCCTCTTTAAAAAGAGGAGACATCTACATTAGAGGGGGATGAACAGACTGCGGGAAAGGCTGAGTTGAAGGAATAGAACTGGAATCTTTTCTTTCCTGTAACATGACATATTGATAGATGAATAAAATCTTGTTCTGAACATTTCTTTCTAGTTCTCGTCTCCTGGGGAATCTTGTGAGAAGGACAGGGCCCACCTTCATCACAAGATTCACCCATTATATTTCTGCAGTGTGTTAAGTGTGTCTTTCATTCATGCTTTGTTAATAGTACTGTTTACTGAATATCATTTTTGCATTATTGCTGAAACTCTGTTTTCTTTCCAATTGATTGCTGCAGTGTTTATTTTATCCACAGTTAATTCATGTGTGTTGCATTGGCAATTGAGTTTACAGAGTGAGTTGGCAGCTTGATAATCAGAAACAGGTGCTGAAGATTCCCACTCTGGGAATAGGGTCATGTTCACTGTTACAACATAGCCAACACTTTCCTTTGCAGATTGATTCTTTAGATTACTTCTTTAATGAAATTAAGCATTCTTTAGTAGCTGTCTGCAATAGATTGTTTTTGTTGTAACTCAGAGTGGAGCTTCAGTTTGCTTAAGGCAAGGTGTGACTAGTCTTTACTACAATTTTTATTGCTTTTAAGATTGAGTACATATAGTACGCAGTTGCCTTTGAAATAACAGACTTCCCTGGGTTGACAATTTATGTAGCACTTTGTTGTTTGAATTAATAAGCAATTAAAGTGACCAACAATAGGCTTTGATAAATCACTATTCAAAACCATTCATTTCCTTTTAGAAAAAAATATTGAATGAAATGCCTTCTATGCCAAATTTATAACATTGTTAATCTGCCTCTTTCAAAATAATCCAAAATTTTCCTCCAAAAATAATTTTGTTGAAAAAACTTGAGTCTAGTTCTTATTAATTTTGTCACCAATTGGAAATGGTCTTGCAACACAAAAGGTGGTGAAAATCCCCAAAACCTGTGGCTTCCTACTTCTCCATAATTAGACCTAGATGAGTTGAATTAATAAAATCAACATTTTCCCTATCATTTGTAACTCTTGAATGCCCTTGAGAAAATCATATTTTATTAAATCATAGAAGCCTACGTAAAATTCCATTGATAGCTTGTTCTGGCTAGGGATTTCCCCCCACTTTAGTGAGAAAAGCATGTCATTTAGCTCCTCTTTGGAGACTTCATCCATTAGGTTGTCGTTCATTTCATCTAAAATTAAACTTTGGATGAGCCTCAGGATCTGTAATATTTCTTTGATTAGATACTCCTTGGGTTCCTAGAACATATACCTAAAATAAATCACCATGGATTCAACATTTTCCTTAAACAATTTTACCAACTCTCCTTCTTAATTTCTTATCTACCAAATATGGTTGATACTTTGTTGTTTGCATAATAATGGAAACAAATTTGTATTATTATCCCCTTTTTGAAATCATATCTCCTAACTTTTTGACCTCTAAACTACTTATTTTGCTAGGGCATCATGCCTCTTTGCCTCCAGAGTCCAAAGGTCTCATTTTCTGAAAAGAAGCCTAATTGTGCTCCATCATATAAAGGCTTGATATTTTTCTTTGTTTACCTCAATTTCACCTAGTGGATAGCTCAATTTTCTTTCTTCACACTCTACACTTGGTTTTGATGAAATCTATATGTTTTGCTAGTTGTTGCATGAAAGGATAAGCTTCATCAGAGTGAAGATGCTTCCATTTATCCTCCACTTACTTCCTATAATCCCACTCCAACAACATTTAAGGATTGGATTTTATAGGAAACTAAGTTTTGGATTATCCTTGGATATCAATAGATATTCCACTAATAGAAAAAATATATTTCAATAAGAAGGCCCCTAGGGCCTCTAATACTAGAAATTTATTAATATTTTTAGCGATGAATGTCAGACCAGGAGGTAACTCCTCAAATCAAAACTCATATTATTCATTCAGGTTGTTCATTATTATATACTAGAGGGAGTGACTGTTCAGTTCATCTCCCGATGACTCTCTATCTTCTCTATTATTTATTTACATTAAATACAGCTATACACCCAATCCCTCTGATTATATGTCAACATTCCCCCCCTTAATCTGAAGGGATGTTGGTGAGTCCAAGCATCGTTCTGAATCTTTCAAGATTTTCTCTTCCAAGTGCTTTGGTGAATATGTCTGCAATTTTCTCATTAGTGGAACAATGGTGGAGATGGATTGTTTTGCCCTCAACATGATGTTGAATCAGATGATATTTAGTATTGATGTGCTTTGTTCAATCATGGAACTTTGGGTTCTTGGCCAACTTTATTGCAGAGGTATTGTCAGTCATGAGTGGAGTCGATTGTACTTGTTTTACCTGAAAATCTTCAAGAATTTTCCTAAGCCACACAATTCTTTTGTTGCCTCAGGTGCTGCCACATATTCTACCTCTCTTGTGGAATCTGCTAGAACTGATTGTTTGCATGATCTCCAGGAGACAGCTCCTGATCCAAGACTCATAGCATAACCTGAAGTAGATACCCCAGTTTCTTTGTCTCCATCAAAGTCTGAATCAAAGTATCCAATCAAGCTGAAGTCGCCCACCTGTGTATAGTTGATTCCAAAGTTTTAAGTTCACTTCAAGTACTTTAGAACTCTTTTTTCAGCAGACCAATGTCCCTCACAAGGCTTTTGCATAAATCTGGAGAGGATTCCAACAACAAATGAAATGTCTGGTCTGGTAGTGGTTAGGTAGTTGAGACTTCCTACAAGCTGTCTATACTTTGTTGCATCCTCAAATTTTTTTCCTTCAATGGATGTGAGCTTTAAGTTTTGTTCCATTGGAGTAGTCATAGGATTGCATTCAGTGATGCCAAACATGTTCAATAGATCTCCAATGTACTTCTTTTGAGAAATTTATATGGACTTCAAATGTTGAGTTACTTCAATACCAAAATAGTAATGAACATAGCCCAAATCAGTCATTTCAAAACCTTTCCTTAATTCCTTCTTTATGGATGAAATGTAGTTTTCATTGTTCCCTGTCATCAAAATATCATCTACATATACCACAAGATATACAACTGTTTTTCCAAATTTCTTAACAAACAAAGTTGCATCATCAAGATCATAATGTTTGAAATTGAGTTTCAAGAGATGCTTAGTCAGTTTTTCATACCAGGCTCGTGGTGCTTGTTTGAGGCCATACAAGGATTTCACAAGTTTTCATACTTTATGTTCATGTCCTTTCATAGCAAATCCTTCAGGCTGGGACATAAAAACATTTTCTTTTAGATCTCCATTCAAGAAAGCCGTTTTTATATCCATTTGATGGACTTTCCAACCGTTCTGAGTTGCTAGGGAAAAGAGTGTCTGAATGGTAGCCCATTTTGTTGTGGGGGAAAAAGTCTCCTCATAATCAACCCCTTCCTTCTGTGCAAAACCTTTTGCCACAAGCCTGGCTTTGTGCTTGTCAAGTGAGCCATTAACTTTATACTTGTTCTTGTAGACCCACTTGCAGCCAATTGGTTTGGTTCCCAATGGAGGACCAACCAACTTCCAAGTGCCATTCTTTATTAGGGCATCATACTCCTTTTGTATCACTTCTTTCTGTTCATTATGAAAATCATCTTCTTTGAAGGAAGTTGGTTCAAAATCTATACACAAATTCAATTCACAATCATAAGAAGCATCCATATCAATAGGTGAATCAGAGTCATCTACATCACCTCCATTTTTTTGGTTTGAATATCTAGTTCCTGTCTTTCCAACCTCATCAGGATGAACACTTTCAAGTGTCTTTGTCAGCCACTTTGGGGGACCTTTCTTAGATGGTCCAGGCTGCTTCGTTGATTGAGTTGGGACTGAATCAAGATTGAGTTTCCCAATTTTGTCAATCACATCACTCAAAGTATCATCCGTTGTTGGAGTTTCATGCAGGGGAGAGAGTGCTTCAGAAGAAGATTCCACACGTTGATCTAGTATAGGAATCCCCCCTTCAAGATGTGGAATCTAATTAT
This sequence comes from Pinus tabuliformis, assembly GCA_031772625.1. NCBI lineage: Eukaryota > Viridiplantae > Streptophyta > Pinopsida > Pinales > Pinaceae > Pinus > Pinus tabuliformis. Next base: position 980,468,751 of record CM062815.1, read on the forward strand.
CAAATTCTTGAAATGATTTTGTATTTGTGAATCTATCCAAGCGATCAAGTTGCCTTTCAACAACATTGTCAGTTTTGGATGATTCAAGAAAGATTACATCTCTAGATACAACAAACTTTTTGTTGACTTCATCATAGAGACGATATGCTTTGGAGGTGTTTGAATACCCCAGGAATATACACTTACGACTTCTTGCACCAAGTTTGTTTCTATGTACCTTTGGTATCAAGGCATAACAGGTGGAACCAAAGACCCTAAGATGCTTTACCGAAGGAATGTGCCCATACCACATTTCATAAGGAGTCTTGTTTCTGATAGCATTAGATGGACATCTATTCTTTATATATACAACACATAAAATTTCATTAGCCCAAAACATCATTTTTACATTTTTGAAGAAAAGCATGGAGCGTACCATATTTAAGATTGTCCTATTCATTCTTTCAGCTACATCGTTCTGTTGGGGATTATAAGGCACAGTTGTTTGATGTTTGATTCCATGTTGGCGAAGATAGTTTTCAAATTCATTTGAAGTGTATTATTTTCCATTATCAGTGCAAATAGAGCCAATATGAGATTGTGCATCATTTTCAATCCATGTATGAAAGTTCTTGAATGTTTGAAAATCATCAGATTTGTTCTTCAATAAATAAACCCAACACATTCTGGTGTAGTCATCAATAAATGTCATCATATATTTATTTCCATTTGCAGAAGAGACAGACATTGGACCACATAAATCTGAATGAATGAGTTCAAGTTTTCTATGTGCTCTAGAGTGTGAATCATGAAAGGACTGTTTGCTATGCTTTCCTAGAATGCAAGCACCACATTGCTTAAGCTTCCTAGGAATTGTAGGCAAACCAGAAACACCATTTTTCTTCAATAAGCGGAGGTTGTCATAGTTCAAATGTCCAAATCTAGCATGCCATAATAAACTTGATGGAAGTGTACCTTCTTCATAATGGGAATTGTATGAGAAATGTTGTGCATGAGCAGAGGTACCCTACAGCTTGAGAAGCCTTTCTTCTTCTATCCCCATCATGACAAGTGAGTGGTCAGATGATTTTCTCACCTCAAGCTTGCCATCAAAAATATGACTGGAGTGACCTTGCTGGTAGATGTGGACCAAGGACAACAAGTTTCTCCTCAGCTATGGGAGATATAGAACATGATGCAGAAGAAATTCTGGAAGACTAGGCAATTTAAGCCTGATTGTGCCAAGCCTTGATGGATTGAGTTTTGATTGGTCTGCAAAGTATACTGCTCCATCAACGTTGTCAGTAAATTCTTCAAAAAAATCTTTTCTATGAGTCATGTGGCAAGTTGCTCCTGAATCAAGCAACCAATCATTTTTCGAAGAAGCAAGTGAAGCATTAAATAAGTTTTCATTTACTCCAATATTACATTGTGCCACAACATAATGAGTAGATTCAGGGGCTTTACCTTTGTCTGTGTCATTAGTTTACCTTTGGGTTGGTTTCTTTGCTGCTAAATTTTGTCCCAAGGTAACTTGCATGTGGAGGCATCATGTGATCCATTTATTTTGAAGCGTATGTAGTGCAAACCTGACTTTTCTCCTTGATAGTGTCTGGCCCCCTGCCTCTGAAATATCTTCCTCTTCCTCTATAAGACTCTTGGGAAAGATTATTTTATTTATGAGCAAGACACACAACCTCTTCAGAAGATTCAGGGGCTGTCTTCTTCCCAAAAGCTTTCTCTCTTTCAGCAAAGTTTTTCACAAGGGAGTCAAAGGTAATATCTTTGAGATTTTCATTTACTTGCAATGACTCAAGATAATTGGAGTAAGTAGGATAAAGTGCCTTGAGAAAAGTGATCAAAGGAATATCCAATTCAACCTTAGTGACTTTGATATCATGCATTATAGATTTTACTTCAGATGCAAGAGCAAGAGGATCATTATTTTGTAATTCAAGGGTGAAGAGTTTAATCATGAGTTGAACAACTTCAAGTGCAGAGTGTGAGTCATAGAGTTATTTCAGCTTTTGTAAGGCTTCGAAAGCATTTGAAAATGGTGAAATATGTCGACTCACCTCTTCACTTATTGATGCTGCAATCAATGCATAGGCTTTGTTGTTCTTATTTTCCCAAATGGCGAGCTCCTTGTCTGAGGTAGGCTGGACTGGCGCTTCATCTCCTTCTCCAACACACACTCCTTTCCATAGCTCATTAAAAATGAGAGTGTGTTGGATTTTCCAGGACCACTCAGGATAGTTCTCCTTGCTAGTGAGAACTATTCCCACAATAGATATGATTGAATGCATATCGTTATACCAACAACGTTCAACCTGGTATTGCCTTCTTTCACCCATATACAAGAGTTTGACGTTTAAGAGATGAACGACGGAGAGATGAATGGTGTTAAGAGATGAGTGGAGGAGATGAACGGAGGAGGGCCATCGATGGTAAGCAATCAATGGTTATCGCAAGAAAAACAAGTCGGGGTGATAACCACGACTAAAGGCAGATTTCGTGTTACAAGCGGGATTTCGGGCGGATAAAAAATGGTAAGTGGTATTGAGAGGGGAGCGCCCGATTCCACTAAGCAATTGACACGTAGCGACTAGGGGAGAGAGAAAAACTACTTGTATCAGGTGGGTAACTCTCGTGCAACTAATGCACCCGAAATTGCTATAAATCGTCGGATTTTGAGGTGACGATCAACGGTGGAGATTAAAAGGCACTTTTCGGGCGGGTAACCGCCGTGCAAGTGGTCCCCCTCGAAATCAATGTCAGCCGTCAGATCTGGAGGTTGAGATCAATGGTGGAGAATGAGCCAGATAAAGTGAAACCTTGGGAACTGTGTCCGAGCGGGTTTAATGAAGGGTATGATCGCATCGAAAACATGCAACGATATTGATCGGGGCAAGAGATTTGCGATATGCCATTAAAAAATGGACGTAGCGATATTTATATATATGGGTTTATAGTACTTGAGATTTGGCTCAAGGGAATACGAAAAAGGATATATCGTTCTTGAATGCGAAAGGGTATATATACCATACTTAGATCAGGAGGAAATCCAAGTCATTACAGCACCTTCGACTTCAATAGCCAACTCCAATGCAACGCACTTCAACAAATGTATTAAATGATAAATGATATTTCGCAGGGATTTGAAAAAAATGTTAGCCTGCAAAATATGCAAAACAAAGGCAAAAAATAATAGGAGTTACAAATTAAAGAGGAAGCCAAAAAATGGCACCTGCTTTGATACCATGCCAGACCAGGAGGTAAGTCCTCAAATAAAAACTCATATTATTCATTCAAGTTGTTCATTATTATATACAAGAGGGAGTGACTGTTTGGTTCATCTCCCAATGACTCTCTATCTTCTCTATTATTTATTTACATTAATTACAATTGTACACCTAATCCCTCTGATTAGGTGTCAACAACGACAACTTTATTCTTCCAAAAAATCCTCCATGTTGGGACCAATTTAGCTAGTTTGAGATCACAATTTTATGAACATCCAATTAATATATAAAAAATATTCCAAAGGATATTTTTTAGTTGACATCCCTAGACGTCTTCTAGATAGAGTGAAATTCAAATCCCTTCCAATTAGCACATGATCAAAGTCCAAAAGATAGGAAGCCATGATCACTTCCCAATAGGGATTTTGAACACCTATGGGAAATATAAATTTATAACCTTAAGAGATAAATCAAACTCTTTGACTTTTAAGACAACAAATAAAAAAGAGCGCAAGGACTTTGAGGATACTACTTACAAAGCATGGCTCCAAGTAGTGATAAATATTCCAAAAAAACCATCCACATCTAATGTGAAAAAGAATGGACTCTCGGTCGAGCTACTCAAATAATTTCAGTTGAGCTGTTAATTATCACGTAGTTTGTGAAAAATTGTGCCCGCAGAGTGTGGGTGTGAATTTTAGTAAAGAATAATGGATTGATCAATCCCTAAAGCGCAATTGATGGTTTCTTTTTAACCCTCGATCAAGAACTTAAAACTGGCTTGGTCGAAGGCTTAAATTGCTCGATGGAACCTTCTTCTTTTACACCTAAATGTGCCCTCTCTTTCCAAATTTTGTAACTTAGCTCCATGCTATCACCCTACCACAAATTTGTAACCCAAAATATATTAATTTTTATTTAAAAAAAGAAAAAACAAAAAGATATTATTTATATAAATCTTAAATTTAAGGGGTGGCAGGAGGGGGACGAGTACTCTATGGCCCCAAGGAAGACAAAGTATTTAGTTACTGTTGACGGTGCTAGAAATCCATCAACCAAGGGGATATCCCCGATATGAAGTCTCAATCATACCTCACATCGTTTGGTGTAGGAGTCTCATCCAATATGAAGACCCGGTTGCCAAATCCTCAAAGATGTTCCTTGAATCTAGCTGTCACCACAAGAGAGTGATGCAATGGTGTCTTCGAAAAGAAAGGGAGGTGTGCCTCGTGAGAGTGTAGCTGCAACTGTGTCAAGGTTCTTCTACTACGAAGGGGGGAGAAAAGTGAGCCCCTAAGTGAGAAGTAATAGTACCACCCAGGAAGAGACACACATGAGCCAGAAAGATTCATCTAACATCCAGCGAAATAGTCCACAGTGGATATGATGGTCGCTACAACCAACATCAAGGAAAGGGACTCTGTCTAGTATCCCATGGAATAGTCCACAAGGATGGGACATCGATCACAACCATTACAACAGATTCTCAATAAGATAAGCACTAAAATAATCGAAGTAGTTCAACTATCTTTGTACATGTGAAAGCAAACATGAAATAAAAACGTCCACATAATAGTCTTACAAAAATTCATAGTCCATGCATGAAGAACATGATGGACTTAAAAGGCTTATGTTATTAAGAAAATGTTCAAAGACACATGTTTATAATGTACATCACTATCCCCAATAGTGGGACATTGGAGCCACCCCTTGCTCCTCAAAGAACTAGTTGATCTCTTTAATGCCTTGCGGGATGAGCCAAGGTTAAAATTCCTTTGCTCATACAATGAGGGGGTATATATAACCAAGGGGTGATGCTTCCCCTTTGTGACTCTTTGACTACCCTCATGCCTATTCAACTTCCTATGAATTTTCAACTTACATGAATTTCCAAATTCATGTGTGTCCTTTGGACTTCCACTTTACAATACTTTTGAATATAATATACATGGTCCACAATAGTGATGTGGAATATGACCCTTGATGACATGACATGACATGACACGGACTACTGGATGATGTGGTAATGTCAAGTTATTTTTGTTGCTTAGTGCTAGATTTCTTCTTGGATATGTCTTCTCTTCTCCTTCGAGTGGCTTGCTAATGCAGAGTCTTCAATGATTTCAAGTCTTGGATGGTTGTCGCAAACGTGTATCCCTTTGCTTCATCTTGATAGATTCACTTGTGCGTCAACTTGCAAGACAATATTTAGGCATACATCCCTCCTTCTTCTCAATCTTCATCATCTCACCATGAATTGATAGTGTACAGGTTCCTTCAATTCACTCATGGCAGGACGACATCAATCCGAAAACCCCTAGTCTAAGATGATGCATTATTATCTGTGAACTTAGGTCGGGACAAGTCATAGGTTGATAGATAGGGGCCCAGTGACTGTGCATTTTGCAGTTCCAGTAGACAGGGGAAGATCTTGATGACTGATATTGTGCAGTACACAACTCAAGCTTAACTGAGGAAATTTTTCTGCACAGTCCCCACTGAGGAAAACATTTGCGCAGTGCCCACTGAGGAACAAAATTGCACAGTTCAATCAGGCATTGGTTTCTATAGGATGAGGCCCTAGGAGGAAAACCCGCGTAGTTTTAGGAGGAAAGGGGAATTGAGCAGCAGAGAAGCCTAATGGGTAGAACTGCGCAGTTTCTAGAGGTCGTGATCTCTAGTTGAGGGAAGGACACTGGAGGAAACATATGCACAATTTTGGGGGCCAAGGGAGGCAGGGATCTCTATGCATTTTACACTTCTAACATGTAAGGGAAAAGCTTGAGGGTTGAAGGTTTGAAGTGTGCATCTCAAGACAGACTGGGAGGCACAACTGCACAATTCTGGAGGCCAAGGGAAGTTGCTAGACTCTGGAATTGCGTAGAACAAAAACCCTAGAGGATAGCGACTATGCACTGCACAGTTCCAAGTAGCAGGGTCACATCCAAGAGGACTAAGATTGTGTAGTGCGCAGTTTAGTCAAGGCCCGGTGAAGCTAAGTTCCCCGATCGGGAAGATTTCTGTAAAATGGCTAAGTGCAGGAAGGGAGATGGACTCGTGATGAAATTGAATTGTGATCACACACTTAGCACACTTTGATGACATGACAAAATAGATCATCAAAATAAGAAAACAAAGAATTTCCCTCTATGTGACTGCCTCATGACAAGATACGACAAGTGCGACACATAAGATAAAGTTTAGGACGACCATGATGACACTTGTGCGACAGTTCTCAAGACTTTGTGTATGTGTGCGATGGATGTTTACAAGATTAGGAAAAGTGATATACACAAAGACTGACTTTCAAAACCATCAAATTTTTTTTGCAAACATTGTACGACAATCAAGCATGCAAAAGGATGACAATTAGCCCAGCATGTAAAAGGGAACAAAACACTTAGCGAAAACAAATTCAATGACTTTCAGTGTTTGTGACCATACATGTCAATGAAGACATAATGATATGAAAACGAAAAGTTGTCCTTAATAATACCCTAAAAGGTATATTTCAATTTCATGAAAGATGTGCTTTGTTTTTCGTACCGACCCTCCAAAGGGTTGTGAATCAGATGGAGTCTTCATGCGGTCCTGATCTTCTATCATACCCCTGGGTTCCTTGGTCTTCTTATCTAATGATTATCTTTTCTCCTCAACTCCTTGAGTGTCATATAGCATGTCCTCCTTCTTCATCTCCTTCTTCATCATCTTACCACAGTGTAAGATAGTACCTGCATCTGCAACTCACTCATGATAAGACAACATTAGTCTAAAAACCCCAAGCCTAAGATAGAGCAGTTGGATTCATGAACTTGGCCAGCACTGAGTGACAGATCAGGGGAGAAGGCCCAATGATTGTGCAATTGTGCAGTTCAAGTATTCAAGGGTCAAGTTTGATCACTGAGAATGTGTAGTACGCATCTCAGGCCAGACTGAGGTAAAATTATGCACTATCCTCATTGATGGAAAAATTTGCGTAATTCCCACTAAGGAACAAAATTGTGTAATTCAAGAAAGAAGTGTGTGTTATTGCATGGGGCCCTGGGAGGAAAAATTGTGCAGTTTCAAGAGGCAAGGGGGACTGGGCAGCTGAGAGTCTTGATGGATAGAATTACGAAGTTTCTAGATGCCGTGAGCTCTAGCTGAGGGAAGGACATTGGAGGAAGCATATGTGTAGTTTTCAATGTGAAGGGAGATTGGGCTTCTGTGCATTTTTGGGTGCCAAGGGAGGTTGGGATTCTATGTATTGTGTAGTTCCAGTAGATAAATGAAAATCTTGAAGGTTGAAGATGTGAAGTGCATCGTTTAGGAAAGTTGGATGAGGCTAGGTTCCTAGGAATCCTCTGGAATTTGGCTAAGTGTGGGATCAGTGGAATCGATGTGAACTGTGATAGAAATTTATTGTGACCACACACTTGGATACTTGATGATACAACTTAGATAATCCAAAACATATGAAAACACACTTTTCTTAATGCAACAACCTTTTTGGCAACTTACGACAAGTGTGGCTCCGACGATAGACTTTGTGAGGATAATGGCGACACTTTTGTAATAGTGCATGAGATTTTGGAAATGAGTGCAAAACATGTCTATATGATGAGAACAACTCATTTTCACAAAGATTTCCCCTTGAAGGAAACAAAAATTTCCCTTTGCATGATAAGCGATAACTCCAATCCCGAAGACAACACTTGCTATATAAAGATAAAAGTGTGAATGGCTCTTAAGACTTAAGAACAAATTTTTTTCGGAGAAATCACATGGGATAATTTTTTCCGACACATTTCAAACCATCCAGTGTGGTTCATCATCAGGGAAAGATGAAGGGGCAGATCATGGAAATAACTTAAATAGGAATCAATGTAGTGACACATGGTCGATATAACGACTATATTAAAGGACTAGTTTACTAATCATATTATTTAATTTATAACATTAATTACTAGGAACCCATTATATTAATTAAATTAAGAAATAGGCTAAGGAATGAAATATTCAAAGAATAAAAATAATCAAACATACAAAGTCAAACCTGAAAAAAAGCATGAAGTTGAAAATAAATTTCAACAAAAAAAACAGCTGACTATGAAAAATATTATTTAATTAATAAATATTATTTAAATAATAACATTAAATACTCGTATCCAACTATAATAAATAAGACTGGGAAATATATTAAGCTTCAAAATATATATAGAATAAAAATAATAATCAAATTCAAACATCAACAAAGGAGCACAATAAAAAATAACCAAAGGAGCCACAATCCTATTACTAAAAATGGAATCAAGACCCTATTAATAAAAAATAATTTTAAAGAAAATCAGAAATAAGTTTTTTTTTAACCAAAAATAATCAAAGTAAGAGAGACTAAAGAATCGTGGTCAACCAAAAAATGAGGGGCTAAGGCCATACAATTAACTCAAGGCACCAAGAAAAAATAACCAAAGTCTAACATAAAGTTAATACTTAAAGGGTGTAAGAACAAGATAATAAAGATAATTACAAGAGCTAAGCGAGACCCATAAGAAACCTAAGAAGAAACAGATACCCACAAAAGGAAAAAAGAAACTTAAAAGCTATAAGGAGGATAGGACTGGGATCCAACTTTTGTTAATATTCCAACCATTATCTCTCTTCAAATTGGTGGGCCTTTTTTCGATTTCTAAGGCCTCCCTCAATTTTTGATGATGGAAATTGCTAATCCTAGCAAACTTGGGCCTCCTCAATGCAGATGAGATGCTTTGTTTTTTGTGCATTTTCTACTAAAGCATAGGAGCAGGTCCTGCCATTCCTGATGTGAGTGGCGTGCTCACGTATCCTTTGATTAATTGAGCGATGGGTCTCACCTTTGTAGGGAGTCCCACAGGAGCAAGGGATAACATAAAAACCTTTCATATATTTAGGGTCCACCAGGTCCTTTGCAGATCTTAGGGAGCTCCACATGGTATTCATAGGTATAAAGGTTGAAGGAACCTTATGATTCCTTAGGATCCTCACAATTTTGTTAGTGATGCCTTGGATAAAAGGCATATGAACACTAGAAAAATGATCCTTGGGTTTTATCTTAGACTTAGGATATTTTTGGCTTCGAGGAAAGCCTTAGTAAAATGGTGTCTATTGTACCCATTATTCAATAAAACATTGAGTAGGTGCACTTTCTCATCATTAAGATGGTTTCCATAAAAAACTATTAAATCTCTAGTCGCTAAAGTATTGAGAAATCCAAGCTTTTGAGATGGGAAATGATGGGAATTAGCATGAATATATTGCTCCGTGTGAATTTTCTTCCTAAAGGCTTGATGAGAAAAATATTCATCGCCATTCCTTGAAAGGGGGGCATCAAGGAAGGGAAGAATACCATTTCTTTCAAATTCCATGGTGAACTTTATGGAACTGTTGTGACCACCAACAACCCCCCTACTTCTTTTAGTATTAGCAATAACACTAAAGAAGTGGGGACCCTCAGTAAAAAAAATATCCAAAAAGATTTTATAAATTTTTTTGTATTATACTCCTGTTGGCATTATGAGATAAGTGTTGTCCTTGATGGCAAACCACACTGATGACAAATCATAGTGCAGAAGGTCAGCAGCAAGGAATTGATGATCAGACTATAAGAAGAAGAGAAAGTTCATACACGCAGGTTCGTTAAGCCCAAGTCGCGTGTACACGCAGGTTGGCTTCAGCAAAAGCACGTGTATGTGGAAAAGTACCTTTGGTCCATGGCGGTTAGTTCTTGGAAGTTGTGCCTATGGTTTCGGACCATTGTGTCTCGACGGGCGTGTCGATCCCTAGTTTTGAAGTTCATGGTATTGGATTTCTATGGTTTTGGCTCTTGGTATTGAACAAGGCCTAAGGCTATATAAGGAGAAGGAAATCATTAGGCAAGTGTATCTGAAATGTCTTGAATATCTGATGAAGCATTAGATCCAGTATGCAGGTTATGGGTTGATGATGCATTGCTTGATCTGAGCTAAGGAGAGATCTCATCGGTTGATGGAGAGCAAGATCTAAGGAGAGATCGGGATCAAATGGTTTGAAATGAACTATCTTTATGATGCTTATTCTAGATCTACATACTGACACATGTATTGTTCTATAAGTATTATGAGTATGATCGATGTCTGGTACAGCTGCAAGTTATGAGAAATTATTTTTAGATCTGTACGCGGGTTGTCTTTGGCAAAAGCGCGTATACACGCGGGTTTGATTCATCGAAGTAGCGTATACATTGTAAAGCTTGATATTTGAAGTTGCAGATGGATCTGATGGTTATTACAGAGTTCTGTGTCTGCTCTGTGTTCTGGTGACTGTTGTTAACAGGGTTTCAGTGATTCAGGGTTTGATGATTGTTTTGAGCTTCAATGATAGTTATGGGTCTAGTATGAAAATTGGATGAAAAGTGGCCTTACAGATTATGTGTTGTGCTTCAGTGTATCCAGTCTGAAAATTGATGAAACGTGGTACCTGGAGGTGAGAAGATTGTAGGCAAGCACCTACGTACTAGTATCTAAGCTAGTACAAAAGCTAAAGGAGATTTTTGGAGCATTGTAGCAGGTAGCAGCCTGTGTACTAGTAAATGGATCGGCTAGTACAAGAGCAAAGGGGGTTGTAGCTCCCGTACTGGTATAAGACTGCACCAGTACAAATATTGTAAAAGGATTTTCTTATTAAGAAGAAGATTGAGATGACTTGCAGCAGGTGGTTTTCACCCACATTGGGTTTCCACCTTATATCTTTGTGTTCATGTGTGTGGCTCTTGTGTGATGTTCTGTTCTGTTATTCTGCACCTGTTTACTGTTAATATGCTTAATAATGATCTGATGCATTTACTGAAGATTAAGCTAACTGAATTATAAGATCTCTGGATATACGCGAGTTTCATTAGACACAGTAGCGTGTACACGCGGGTTCACTTAATTGAAGTAGCGTATATGTTTCTGAGTATGAAATTGAAAAGTTTGATTGATCTGATAATACTGATTCACCCCCCCCCCCTCTCAGTATTATTTCCAACAATTGGTATCGGAGCAGGTCCTTTGGTAGAAGCTTGATCGCTTGAAGGAGATCCGTGGAACAATGGGAAAGAAGCTTAAGAAGAAGGCTCATAAGAAGAAGAAGACATCTCAGAAGATCTATGACAGTGGGAGAGTCGATTGGGGATTAGGTATAAGAAGTTCTTCAGATTCAGAATCAGATTCAGAATTAGATTCAGAATCATTATCAGGTATGAATGTGTTATCCTCTGATGTTCCTGCTATATTTCCTTGTGAAAGTGATGGAAGTGATAGTGAAACTACTGAACATGCTTTTATGGGTGAGCAAGAAAAGTGTCAAATAGAGGCAGTATTTAGAAGGCTTGCAGACAAAGTTAAAGATCAACAAGATCTATTGAACAAAAGGGAATGTGCTTTCAAAGAAGAAGTTACCAAACTAAAGGCCCAACTAGAAGAAGGAAATAAGGTAAGAAAGCTACTCAAGGACAAGGAAGACCAATGTCAAAAATTGCAGCATGAAGTGACATCATTAAGAAAAGAAGTCAACGAAAGAAGCACAACCATCAAGAAACTCAAAGATAGATCCAGCTACTATGAAAATCTTGAAGCTACAATCCCCTCACTAAAAGGAGATCTTGAAGAATCAAAGAAGCAGAATACAGATCTACTCCAAGCTATTGCAAAACAAGACAACGAAGTCATCAGCTTAAAATCACAGTTGGAATGTGCCTTCAGAGTTCGTCAAATTCAGCAGGATCTGTATGAAAAGCAAGAAAAGGAGATACTCAATCTAAGGCAACAAATGGAAGAAGGAAGAAAAGATGGAGAAGACATGAAGAAGCAATGTCTAGAAAAGGAGGAACAACTTCAAGTTGAGGTAAATATCTTGAAAGGTAAATTAGAAGAAAAGGATAAACTTTTGAGATTTCAAGATAGTACTAAAGCCTTGGATGATATTCTTAGTAGTCAAAGGTCTCCTGCTATCAAGACTGGTCTTGGTTTTCATGAATCTGTTGAAGGTGAATCTAGTTCACAAGGTGAGGCAAGGAACTCTAAAGAGAAATCCAAAATGATCAACAAGGAGATGAAAGGTCAACCAAGGAAAGAAAGTCTTCAAAGAAAATCTTTTACTCCTCCTATGAATAATGTTGAATGTTATGTATGTCATAATCTTGGACATGTTGCAGCTAGATGTAAAAGAAGAAGAGTTCAAGACCATTATGCAGACAAGTCATCTCAATCAAGGTACTTTAATGGATATTGCTTTGCTTGTAATATGTATGGTCACAAAGCTGCTGATTGCTACAGGAGGAATATGAAACATGTAAGATGTTATGCATGTAACAAGCTTGGACATATAGCAAAGGAATGCAGGAACAAAGGATGGACACCACACCAAAAGGAGAAAACCTCATCACACTTGAAGATATGGAGGAAGAAGGAAGTACAGTCAGCACAATGTACTGAGACACAGCACAGCACAGACATATCAGACTCAGGGGGAGCTGAAAGTGTAAACCTTCAGTGTCCTGAATCTCATACGCAAGTTCCTTAAAGGGAAGTCGCGTATATACGCGAGTTCGACACTGCAAAGTCGCGCATATGTCAGTCTGAAGAAAAGCAGTGGGGACAGGCTCAGAAAAGGGATCTGATATGATTTAGTCCATTATTTGCTCTATTGGTTAATAGCTACAGTCTGCTGAGGATGTGTGGAAATGTTTTGTTACTTGTATGATGTTTGGAAGTATTTTGATCCTAACTTGAGGATGAAGATGTTTTGATGCTTTCTGCTGATATATGCATGATCAGATCTAAAAAATGGCACTGGTTGAGGGGGAGCATATGCCTTTAGTAATTCATTGTTGGCATTATGGTTAATAAACCTTGGTGATGATTCTTATATGGATAAATGATATATCTTGCTATGATATGATGTTGTGAGTTGTCTATGATTCTTGAAGTTACATAGAAGATGTTCAGATCAGATTTATGGTTGATTCTTTGATGATGCATGTATGGTGCTTACATGGTGATCTTCATAAGAACAAGGAGAAGTACAAAGCTTGAATACACATCTTCCTCACTTGATGATGAGTCACTTATATATTGTTGTTGTCATATGCATAAAGATCATACAGTTATGATGCAGGCACTCATGTGGATAAGGATTGTTGCTGTTAATGATATCAAGAAGTTTTGTCAAATGAGCTTGAGCTCAAGATACATAGTGCTGACACATGGATGACTACTCAAAGTTGCTTTATTGGAGACATGGTGATGAGTTCTTATCTATATGATGATAGGTTGATACTTACATATGATGATTGATGCAAATGTTCCCAAGAAATGATACTTGGATCTTGTAGATCTTGACGTTGATGTAATGGCTATGGTGGTTTCACATGTAATGTGAATGATTTCATGATGATGTTTAAAAGGAGGAGTTGACATCTATGTTCAGACATACCTTGCTGCAGGACATTTACAGGTTGTTGATATGGAAATTTGTGTACGCGTGCTGTTTAAAGGATATTCGCGTGCATACGCCGTTTTACAAGAGGATAGTCGCTTATATGGTATACGCGTGTTGCGTAAGGGATATCCGCGTATATACGCTTGTTTATGTGTATACAGACGCGTATATGGAGTTTTGAAGGAAATCAGCAGGGACAGATGTTGGTTGCAGAAAGTCTGATATGGGTATGACAGAGATCATCTGGCACAGGTTCAGGGGGAGCAGATAATCTTCCAATGATGCATTGTTGGCATTATCTTAAAGCCTTTGGTTCTAGTTCACATTGTTGTTGATTCAGGTGGAACAAAGTCAAAATCAGAGGAGAACAAAAGGATCTCTTGGTTGTTGATTTGAATGGTGATTATCAGATGCTGCTGGTGACTTTCATAAGTCTTGGTCTAGTTCTTACGTCTTTATGTCATATATCTCTTTTGTGGTATCTCTTTCATGGTGTCAAGGTCATGTAACGGCCTATTTTGGTTTCCCCACTATGCCTGGGATGATTGATGCAATGTGTTTGGTTGACATATGTAAAATTTTGATGTATTCCCACTTGGTTGGGTGGATGAGTCAATTTTTGTATATCCTCACTTAGTTGAGAGATGGATGTATGTATGAGTCCTAAGTGATAGGAAGGTCCTTTATAGAGTCATGTTCTTCTTGAAGAACATCTTTTGTAGACCTTGCTTACAGTCAGGGAGAGCATGATCAGCACACTTCAGCAAGAACAGAGATTCAGCATGTACTCAGAGGGAGCATGGACAGATTGGTACACCTTGGCATATACAAAGGGGGAGATTATTCAGAGATTTCAGCAGGTACTCAGGGGGAGTATGGACAGTGGAATGATTCAGCAAAGGAAGAGAATATCTTGGTCCACCCTTTGCCCTTGATGTCAAAGGGGGAGAGTGATTTGGTGTTGTTGCCATCAAGTCCAAAGGGGGAGATTGTTGGCATTATGATGCATGTGTTGTACTTGATGGCAACCCTCTCATAGAAGAATATCTCACTTATGTATAACTGGATGAATCTTCAGAAGAGATATCAGATGTGACTGATGGAAGACAGCTCAAAGGAATCAGATGATAGTTCTAAGTATGACAAGTTAGCTTTGCCATGAATATCTCACTTATGTATAACTGGATGAATCTTCAGAAGAGATATCAGATGTGACTGATGGAGGACAGCTCAAAGGAATCAGATGATAGTTCTAAGTGTGACAAGTTAGCTTTGCCATCAAGTCCAAAGGGGGAGATTGTTGGCATTATGAGATAAGTGTTGTCCTTGATGGCAAACAACACTGATGACAAATCATAGTGCAGAAGGTCAGCAACAAGGAATTGATGATCAGACTATAAGAAGAAGAGAAAGTTCATACACGCAGGTTCGTTAAGCCCAAGTCGCGTGTACACGCAGGTTGGCTTCAGCAAAAGCACGTGTATGTGGAAAAGTACCTTTGGTCCATGGCGGTTAGTTCTTGGAAGTTGTGCCTATGGTTTCGGACCATTGTGTCTCGACGGGCGTGTCGATCCCTAGTTTTGAAGTTGATGGTATTGGATTTCTATGGTTTTGGCTCTTGGTATTGAACAAGGCCTAAGGCTATATAAGGAGAAGGAAATCATTAGGCAAGTGTATCTGAAATGTCTTGAATATCTGATGAAGCATTAGATCCAGTATGCAGGTTATGGGTTGATGATGCATTGCTTGATCTGAGCTAAGGAGAGATCTCATCGGTTGATGGAGAGCAAGATCTAAGGAGAGATCGGGATCAAATGGTTTGAAATGAACTATCTTTATGATGCTTATTCTAGATCTACATACTGACACATGTATTGTTCTATAAGTATTATGAGTATGATTGATGTCTGGTACAGCTGCAAGTTATGAGAAATTATTTTTAGATCTGTACGCGGGTTGTCTTTGGCAAAAGCGCGTATACACGCGGGTTTGATTCATCGAAGTAGCGTATACATTGTAAAGCTTGATATTTGAAGTTGCAGATGGATCTGATGGTTATTACAGAGTTCTGTGTCTGCTCTGTGTTCTGGTGACTGTTGTTAACAGGGTTTCAGTGATTCAGGGTTTGATGATTGTTTTGAGCTTCAATGATAGTTATGGGTCCAGTATGAAAATTGGATGAAAAGTGGCCTTACAGATTATGTGTTGTGCTTCAGTGTATCCAGTCTGAAAATTGATGAAACGTGGTACCTGGAGGTGAGAAGATTGTAGGCAAGCACCTACGTACTAGTATCTAAGCTAGTACAAAAGCTAAAGGAGATCTTTGGAGCATTGTAGCAGGTAGCAGCCTGTGTACTAGTAAATGGATCGGCTAGTACAAGAGAAAAGGGGGTTGTAGCTCCCGTACTGGTATAAGACTGCACCAGTACAAATATTGTAAAAGGATTTTCTTATTAAGAGGAAGATTGAGATGACTTGCAGCAGGTGGTTTTCACCCACATTGGGTTTCCACCTTATATCTTTGTGTTCATGTGTGTGGCTCTTGTGTGATGTTCTGTTCTGTTATTCTGCACCTGTTTACTGTTAATATGCTTAATAATGATCTGATGCATTTACTGAAGATTAAGCTAACTGAATTATAAGATCTCTGGATATACGCGAGTTTCATTAGACACAGTAGCGTGTACACGCGGGTTCACTTAATTGAAGTAGCGTATATGTTTCTGAGTATGAAATTGAAAAGTTTGATTGATCTGATAATACTGATTCACCCCCCCCCCTCTCAGTATTATTTCCAACAATTGGTATCGGAGCAGGTCCTTTGGTAGAAGCTTGATCGCTTGAAGGAGATCCGTGGAACAATGGGAAAGAAGCTTAAGAAGAAGGCTCATAAGAAGAAGAAGACATCTCAGAAGATCTATGACAGTGGGAGAGTCGATTGGGGATTAGGTATAAGAAGTTCTTCAGATTCAGAATCAGATTCAGAATTAGATTCAGAATCATTATCAGGTATGAATGTGTTATCCTCTGATGTTCATGCTATATTTCCTTGTGAAAGTGATGGAAGTGATAGTGAAACTACTGAACATGCTTTTATGGGTGAGCAAGAAAAGTGTCAAATAGAGGCAGTATTTAGAAGGCTTGCAGACAAAGTTAAAGATCAACAAGATCTATTGAACAAAAGGGAATGTGCTTTCAAAGAAGAAGTTACCAAACTAAAGGCCCAACTAGAAGAAGGAAATAAGGTAAGAAAGCTACTCAAGGACAAGGAAGACCAATGTCATAAATTGCAGCATGAAGTGACATCATTAAGAAAAGAAGTCAACGAAAGAAGCACAACCATCAAGAAACTCAAAGATAGATCCAACTACTATGAAAATCTTGAAGCTACAATCCCCTCACTAAAAGGAGATCTTGAAGAATCAAAGAAGCAGAATACAGATCTACTCCAAGCTATTGCAAAACAAGACAACGAAGTCATCAGCTTAAAATCACAGTTGGAATGTGCCTTCAGAGTTCGTCAAATTCAGCAGGATCTGTATGAAAAGCAAGAAAAGGAGATACTCTATCTAAGGCAACAAATGGAAGAAGGAAGAAAAGATGGAGAAGACATGAAGAAGCAATGTCTAGAAAAGGAGGAACAACTTCAAGTTGAGGTAAATATCTTGAAAGGTAAATTAGAAGAAAAGGATAAACTTTTGAGATTTCAAGATAGTACTAAAGCCTTGGATGATATTCTTAGTAGTCAAAGGTCTCCTGCTATCAAGACTGGTCTTGGTTTTCATGAATCTGTTGAAGGTGAATCTAGTTCACAAGGTGAGGCAAGGAACTCTAAAGAGAAATCCAAAATGATCAACAAGGAGATGAAAGGTCAACCAAGGAAAGAAAGTCTTCAAAGAAAATCTTTTACTCCTCCTATGAATAATGTTGAATGTTATGTATGTCATAATCTTGGACATGTTGCAGCTAGATGTAAAAGAAGAAGAGTTCAAGACCATTATGCAGACAAGTCATCTCAATCAAGGTACTTTAATGGATATTTCTTTGCTTGTAATATGTATGGTCACAAAGCTGCTGATTGCTACAGGAGGAATATGAAACATGTAAGATGTTATGCATGTAACAAGCTTGGACATATAGCAAAGGAATGCAGGAACAAAGGATGGACACCACACCAAAAGGAGAAAACCTCATCACACTTGAAGATATGGAGGAAGAAGGAAGTACAGTCAGCACAATGTACTGAGACACAGCACAACACAGACATATCAGACTCAGGGGGAGCTGAAAGTGTAAACCTTCAGTGTCCTGAATCTCATACGCAAGTTCCTTAAAGGGAAGTCGCGTATATACGCGAGTTCGACACTGCAAAGTCGCGCATATGTCAGTCTGAAGAAAAGCAGTGGGGACAGGCTCAGAAAAGGGATCTGATATGATTTAGTCCATTATTTGCTCTATTGGTTAATAGCTACAGTCTGCTGAGGATGTGTGGAAATGTTTTGTTACTTGTATGATGTTTGGAAGTATTTTGATCCTAACTTGAGGATGAAGATGTTTTGATGCTTTCTGCTGATATATGCATGATCAGATCTAACAAATGGCACTGGTTGAGGGGGAGCATATGCCTTTAGTAATTCATTGTTGGCATTATGGTTAATAAACCTTGGTGATGATTCTTATATGGATAAATGATATATCTTGCTATGATATGATGTTGTGAGTTGTCTATGATTCTTGAAGTTACATAGAAGATGTTCAGATAAGATTTATGGTTGATTCTTTGATGATGCATGTATGGTGCTTACATGGTGATCTTCATAAGAACAAGGAGAAGTACAAAGCTTGAATACACATCTTCCTCACTTGATGATGAGTCACTTATATATTGTTGTTGTCATATGCATAAAGATCATACAGTTATGATGCAGGCACTCATGTGGATAAGGATTGTTGCTGTTAATGATATCAAGAAGTTTTGTCAAATGAGCTTGAGCTCAAGATACATAGTGCTGACACATGGATGACTACTCAAAGTTGCTTTATTGGAGACATGGTGATGAGTTCTTATCTATATGATGATAGGTTGATACTTACATAAGATGATTGATGCAGATGTTCCCAAGAAATGATACTTGGATCTTGTAGATCTTGACGTTGATGTAATGGCTATGGTGGTTTCACATGTAATGTGAATGATTTCATGATGATGTTTAAAAGGAGGAGTTGACATCTATGTTCAGACATACCTTGCTGCAGGACATTTACAGGTTGTTGATATGGAAATTTGTGTACGCGTGCTGTTTAAAGGATATTCGCGTGCATACGCCGTTTTACAAGAGGATAGTCGCGTATATGGTATACGCGTGTTGCGTAAGGGATATCCGCGTATATACGCTTGTTTATGTGTATACAGACACGTATATGGAGTTTTGA
This sequence comes from Pinus tabuliformis, assembly GCA_031772625.1. NCBI lineage: Eukaryota > Viridiplantae > Streptophyta > Pinopsida > Pinales > Pinaceae > Pinus > Pinus tabuliformis. Next base: position 980,487,881 of record CM062815.1, read on the forward strand.
AGGAAATCAGCAGGGACAGATGTTGGTTGCAGAAAGTCTGATATGGGTATGACAGAGATCATCTGGCACAGGTTCAGGGGGAGCAGATAATCTTCCAATGATGCATTGTTGGCATTATCTTAAAGCCTTTGGTTCTAGTTCACATTGTTGTTGATTCAGGTGGAACAAAGTCAAAATCAGAGGGAGAACAAAAGGATCTCTTGGTTGTTGATTTGAATGGTGATTATCAGATGCTGCTGGTGACTTTCATAAGTCTTGGTCTAGTTCTTACGTCTTTATGTCATATATCTCTTTTGTGGTATCTCTTTCATGGTGTCAAGGTCATGTAACGACCTATTTTGGTTTCCCCACTATGCCTGGGATGATTGATGCAATGTGTTTGGTTGACATATGTAAATTTTGATGTATTCCCACTTGGTTGGGTGGATGAGTCAATTTTTGTATATCCTCACTTAGTTGAGAGATGGATGTATGTATGAGTCCTAAGTGATAGGAAGGTCCTTTATAGAGTCATGTTCTTCTTGAAGAACATCTTTTGTAGACCTTGCTTACAGTCAGGGAGAGCATGATCAGCACACTTCAGCAAGAACAGAGATTCAGCATGTACTCAGAGGGAGCATGGACAGATTGGTACACCTTGGCATATACAAAGGGGGAGATTATTCAGAGATTTCAGCAGGTACTCAGGGGGAGTATGGACAGTGGAATGATTCAGCAAAGGAAGAGAATATCTTGGTCCACCCTTTTCCCTTGATGTCAAAGGGGGAGAGTGATTTGGTGTTGTTGCCATCAAGTCCAAAGGGGGAGATTGTTGGCATTATGATGCATGTGTTGTACTTGATGGCAACCCTCTCATAGAAGAATATCTCACTTATGTATAACTGGATGAATCTTCAGAAGAGATATCAGATGTGACTGATGGAGGACAACTCAAAGGAATCAGATGATAGTTCTAAATGAATATCTCACTTATGTATAACTGGATGAATCTTCAGAAGAGATATCAGATGTGACTGATGGAGGACAGCTCAAAGGAATCAGATGATAGTTCTAAGTGTGACAAGTTAGCTTTGCCATCAAGTCCAAAGGGGGAGATTGTTGGCATTATGAGATAAGTGTTGTCCTTGATGGCAAACCACACTGATGACAAATCATAGTGCAGAAGGTCAGCAGCAAGGAATTGATGATCAGACTATAAGAAGAAGAGAAAGTTCATACACGCAGGTTCGTTAAGCCCAAGTCGCGTGTACACGCAGGTTGGCTTCAGCAAAAGCGCGTGTATGTGGAAAAGTACCTTTGGTCCATGGCGGTTAGTTCTTGGAAGTTGTGCCTATGGTTTCGGACCATTGTGTCTCGACGGGCGTGTCGATCCCTAGTTTTGAAGTTGATGGTATTGGATTTCTATGGTTTTGGCTCTTGGTATTGAACAAGGCCTAAGGCTATATAAGGAGAAGGAAATCATTAGGCAAGTGTATCTGAAATGTCTTGAATATCTGATGAAGCATTAGATCCAGTATGCAGGTTATGGGTTGATGATGCATTGCTTGATCTGAGCTAAGGAGAGATCTCATCGGTTGATGGAGAGCAAGATCTAAGGAGAGATCGGGATCAAATGGTTTGAAATGAACTATCTTTATGATGCTTATTCTAGATCTACATACTGACGCATGTATTGTTCTATAAGTATTATGAGTATGATTGATGTCTGGTACAGCTGCAAGTTATGAGAAATTATTTTTAGATCTGTACGCGGGTTGTCTTTGGCAAAAGCGCGTATACACGCGGGTTTGATTCATCGAAGTAGCGTATACATTGTAAAGCTTGATATTTGAAGTTGCAGATGGATCTGATGGTTATTACAGAGTTCTGTGTCTGCTCTGTGTTCTGGTGACTGTTGTTAACAGGGTTTCAGTGATTCAGGGTTTGATGATTGTTTTGAGCTTCAATGATAGTTATGGGTCCAGTATGAAAATTGGATGAAAAGTGGCCTTACAGATTATGTGTTGTGCTTCAGTGTATCCAGTCTGAAAATTGATGAAACGTGGTACCTGGAGGTGAGAAGATTGTAGGCAAGCACCTACGTACTAGTATCTAAGCTAGTACAAAAGCTAAAGGAGATCTCTGGAGCATTGTAGCAGGTAGCAGCCTGTGTACTAGTAAATGGATCGGCTAGTACAAGAGCAAAGTGGGTTGTAGCTCCCGTACTGGTATAAGACTGCACCAGTACAAATATTGTAAAAGGATTTTCTTATTAAGAAGAAGATTGAGATGACTTGCAGCAGGTGGTTTTCACCCACATTGGGTTTCCACCTTATATCTTTGTGTTCATGTGTGTGGCTCTTGTGTGATGTTCTGTTCTGTTATTCTGCACCTGTTTACTGTTAATATGCTTAATAATGATCTGATGCATTTACTGAAGATTAAGCTAACTGAATTATAAGATCTCTGGATATACGCGAGTTTCATTAGACACAGTAGCGTGTACACGCGGGTTCACTTAATTGAAGTAGCGTATATGTTTCTGAGTATGAAATTGAAAAGTTTGATTGATCTGATAATACTGATTCACCCCCCCCCTCTCAGTATTATTTCCAACAACTCCTACAAAATTGCATCGCACGGAGAAGAGTCAAGCATTCCTTTATGAGCACATTAAAACAACGCGAAATTCATCACATCGCATACATTGAGAAGCGCCCATAAATGAATAATCTTAAGAAAATCTCCGATGGCCGATATGCGATATCGCATATCGCAACGTCGCATAAACAACACACGAATAACTTGACAAATTGCAGCAATCTGCGATCTGCGATGCCGCGATACTGCGATAAAAGCAATCTGCGATAACTGCGATCTGCGAGTCGCAGAAATCACCCATCGCAAATTTCCTCGGCTCAACACCCAAGAAAAGCTGTCCCTAAACCAAAAAATTGGGCGCACGCCTTAAAGAAAAATAATGAATGTACGCCAAGGTATTCATGAAGGACAGTTTTGTGTTTTTCGAAGAGTCAATTCACTGTGGGTGTCATGATTTTACACATTCGTAGAACTTGAAGCTTTCATGTCAAAATTTATTATCATTACTTTTTCCTTTGCGTGAACTGCAGGAAACATCTAAGGAAAAAAGGGAAAGCGTCAATGCTCGAAGAACAGAAAAGAGATGCCCTCATACATGGATGCCGCATGCAACAGAAACACAGATTTCAGAGTGTTACTGAACAGATACTGATATCAATAGGCGATTCGACACTCAAGGTCAAGAAACTCACAAAAGCAACATGTTTACAAAATTCTGAAGCTCATGCCCGGTAAAGGAAAAAACGCTAAAGGCGGAAAACGCACCAGAAAGGCCCGGATCAAAGAACGGAGGCAATTTTTAATGCGCGTTTAGCGCCTAGCGCTAATCGCGCATCGCTAAGAAAATTGTTCAGACAGCAAAGTCCCTAACTTGCTTAGTCATCCACGAGTCCGGAAGCTGAGATAGCAAAAGCAGAGGCAACTAAGAGGAATCTGGGTTGTTACCAAGCATACACGCAGTAAATTCGCTCAACCAGAAGATGATTCTCAAAAATATCTTCTAGTTTACTAAAAAGAGGTGCCAACACTTTCCTTTTCTATCTTCGTGGCTCAAACAAAAGCAGAAGATGACCAGCCGACTCTTCCCAGGCAAATGTTGCATGCTCACAGCACTAAGGAGCAAATGCAGAAATAGTTAGAAATTAGATTCAATTTTTAGAAATAAGTTTACTTAGATAAAGGGCGGTCATTTTGAACCGTATCCGAAATTTATGTAATTAAGTTATTTAGTTAGCAGTATTTAAACCCTTCTCATGCATTTGGAGAAGGGTCCGGAAATTTGTCAAAAACTTGTCCTCAGAACATGCACTTCTGCACCCTCAGAGGAGGTTTTGATGAATGAATGGATCAAGGTTTATTAATTTTTGCATTTGATGTCTGCTACTGATGTTGCACTTCTGTACTCTTGGTAGATATCAGAACAAGGAGAGATAAATCATTATTACTTGAAGCTTATGAGTAGGACCAGTCATAAATGGTACTTTTATCTCTTGGCCGTTTCTGCTTATATTCTTAAAGTGATATACAGTTTTTAGTTGTTTATATGTTATTGCATGAATGTGTGAGTTACCATTTGGCACTTTTGTACGGTGGAATCATTTATTTATGTTTGATATATCAATAACTTATTATGCGATATGCTGTTCACAACTTTTTTGCCTAACTTTTTATGCAAATTGGTTCATCTTAAACTGATTTTTATTCTTATGATAGCTGAATGATCTTTATTACTAGTTATTGTATGAAATCTCTTTAGATCGCATAATAGAAGAAATACATCCCGGGTTAGCATAGATTAGATGTGCTGTTTTCATTATATTACAATATCATAGAATTAGACTAAAGTAGCTTAGATTAGAACTTGTAGATCAGCATCATCCAACCTTGCACACACACACACCCTTAGATTGGGAAACTGGTCCCATTATCCCCAGTCGGATCCGCTATACCAAACGGATAAGGAGCTGCCAACCAAGGTCCGAACCGGGTGGGTATCCCCCTTGTTGTCGACCCGATTTTCGAGGCTTCAACATATTTGGCGCTAGAATGAGGGACCGAACTATGAATGGCACTTAAATCAAAATCTAAATACCATTCTGAGAGTAAATTGCCCTTATCATCTCCCCCGACTTCTCCAGTATATTTAAATCTAGAATCGGAAGTCGCTCGAGTATCAATCGCTGCTACACACCTTGATATTTCAGACCATACCATTAAGCCTCCTGAAGTCGAATCTCTGATTCACAAACTTCAGGGATTTTCCATTTCTCCTCAGAGGTCTGATAAATCTCAAAGCAGTGTGACTTTGCAGTACAATCCTGCTCATCCCCTAACCAGATTGAAAAGTGAAAAATTTGGCATCCAGCCGACTGAGTTGCCTCTTCCCACTAGGAAAAGAGCGAGGAAATCACCACAAGAGTCTGACAGTGAGACTCTTTCGCCTACATCACCCATTTCAACTACCTCACTGCGAAGTCAACCACCCACACGTCCATTCCAAACCATCACTCATCCGTCTACCACAATCCCTCTTCAATCATCCACGATCATAGTATCCTCATCTTCCCAACCGCAGAGATCATCTCCTGCACTTTTCTCTACTAGCAGCTCAACGATGGCCCAATCTCCATGGAACAACCCTGGGGCAGTCTTGATGCCTGCACCCTTGAGCCCAATACCGGCCCATCCTGAGAAATGGCTGCCTAAATTCAATCAAGAAGCACGCATGCTAGCAGAAGAACACATAAACAATTTCATGCTTTCTATCAATCTCAACGGAGTTACTAATGAAGATGCTGTTGTTCGGCTTTTCCCCTACACTCTGCAAGGAATAGCCGGGTCATGGTATTTTTCATTACCTTCCGGGTCTATCACAAGTTGGGATATCTTCCACAATCAATTCCTTATCAAGTTTGGTGATGACAGATCAACAACAACATTAATCAATGACCTATCCAATCTCAAGGCCCAAGCTAAAGAACCTATCAAAGATTTCGATTTACGGTTCAATAAAATTCTCAACAAAATTCCTACTGCTTCCCAACCCAGCGAAGAAGTACGATGTGAATGGTATATTACTGCTTTACCATCAAACATAGAAATCTTCGTGGATAGAGCAAATAAAACAACTTTAGTTGAAAACATGACAGAGGCGATAGCAGTAGAGAAACGCGTAATAGCCCTGGAAAAGAGATCCGTGATAGAGGAACGAAAGTCTAAAAAAGTCACCTTTAAGGAAGACTCCAAGAACAAACAAACAAAAGACCCTTTCGATTTGGAAGGATTGCAAAAAGTATTAAAGACCATGTCTAATGAGATGATTGACATAAAAAAACAAGTAACAAAAACTTCTTTTAAAAAGCCCTACAGAACTTTTAAAAGAGGTCCTTCAACGAATACAAAACCACCCAATGCCATCTCCAATGCTGAAACTGAGGAAGAGGAAGAAGAAGAAAGTGCCACTGAAGGATAAACCGATGACGAAGAAGTTGTGGAATTACAAGGAATGTGGGATTTCATCCTCCCACAAGAAGAGGATCAAGAAATATTTCCGGTTAGCACACGAAGCAAAAATCAGCTTGATCCTCCCCAAACTACCCCTAAGCAGAAGGGCGCAAGCCCTACAACAAAAGATAAAGTCGCAACAAAGAAAGCAACAACTAAAGCGACTCAGTCTAGCCCAGTCCGAGCAGATCAAACAACTCCATCAAAAACACTGATAGTGTCGGATGAAATGGAGTACAATATTGTTGATGACATGAAAAAGACTAGGGCTAATATTTTTTTTTTTTCTCGATAAAACTATTCTATTCTATTATTTACAGGAACAAGGAAAACATTACATTCACAGAGTCAGTTTACCCAAGGCCAACTGTGGCTCTTTGGACCAGGATTTCTCAAAAAACAGCCCTCGCAGGGGCACCACGTCTAAGCAGAACTACCCACGCAGGGGCATTATACCACGACAGTGCATCCAAACCAAACAAAGTCATCCCGCGCAGGGGCACTGGACCAAAAGTGTTCATCCCTCGCAGGGGCATCAAAAGACCTTCAGCGAATTCCCTTTCAGGCCATACAGACATAGCAAGAGCAGACTTTAGACCAAAAAGACATAGACATAAAACCAAAACAGGACCTGAGCAGCTATGGAGGAAGAGAATCTGAACCAATGGATGGCTATTCGTCCGGCTCCTCCTCGACCACCCTGCACCATCCATACTTCTCTCTTTCTTCTGCAGTGGGGAAGGAGTCCCAATCTTCGACAATGTTCTCCTTGGAAGTCGACGCCTTCTGAGCCTGAGGGCGATTAGGAGCTTGCTCGGGCGCCCCCGCTGGTCTCTCCTTGTCGTCTTCCGAGCTTCCACCTGGGAGCTTCCCCTTACTGCGCGGACCTCCTTCACCGTCCTGAGTTTCCTCGAGGAATAGAACCGAAACGTGTGCATTAATGCGGGGTTTATCCATCGAGCTGCCGAAGGTGAAGATGGTAGAACCGAAGGCAGGCAAAGGATCCGGATCAGAGTTTGGGCTACTGGAGTCCATGAATTGGCTTGTCTGGAGGGGATTGGCCTCAGCAATTCTATGGCAATGACAGCGACAACAGTGGAGTTGGGGCTCTGTGACTGGAGGACGAGAAGACCCTCCCCGAGCAGAACCTCGACGGCTGAGCAATCTCTGTCGGGGTTTGACCATCTTTGCAAGAGCACCGGGGGAATGGAGCAAAGCTGGGTAAGAAGACCTTCCAAACTTGAAATGGCACCCAGCAGAATTGAGTCGGTGCCCAACAGACTTGAGACGGCACCCAACAGACCAGAGACAGCACCCAACAGACTTTCCGGGCTTGAGATGACCCTCAGCACATTGGAAGATGGCTTTAACAGCAAGAGCTGTAGCCTGGAGAACAATAACACATGCAGGAGCCTGAACTTCATAACCCAAATACTGAGCATGAACCAGCTCCATTCCATCACCCTTTTTAAACTCTGCATCATTCCCTCGAGACCTGTTCGCCATAACTGCGTTTTGCAGTCGCACCAATTAACCGGACACTGCATTGAATAACAGTTGATGTTCACCTGTACACTTATTCCTCGGCGGCGAAAATCGAATTGAATGCCAGCCTTAAGCTTGAGGCAGCACATGGCTAGCATGTGGCTCCTCACTGCCACACGTCCTTTCACCCGCATCCGGGGAGACTAGGGCTAATATTACCCTTTATGAATTGAGCAAATTGAAGCATCAACAGAAGATAATGATGAAAGAATTACATGCTGTGCCTATTGTACCTTTGCCTGCCGCTGTACTCTCTCAAGCTTCCCATAACATGGGAAGACCTCCAACTAATGCGATCAATAAGATTGATCCAAATGATATCGCCTTAATTGGAGGAAGATCAAGATCTCACACTCCCCCGTTTCTTCTCACTTACGAGATTTTCAACAAAAACGTGCACAATTGTTTGGTAGATTCTGGTGCTTCTTCGAATATTTTACCCAGATCAATATGTGCTAAGCTAAATGTTCAACCACAAAAATCTGCAGTGCGTATAGTTCAGCTTGATCGATCTCAAGTCGAAGTGATTGGTGAAATTAATCAAGTAACCATAAGATTGTCATCTAACCCGAAGGTATGTCAGGTTATTGACATTCTAGTGGCCGATATCCTGGAATTCTATGGATTAATTCTTAGCAGGGATTGGTCCGAGAAACTCCACGAATACTTTGCAACCGACTGGTCGCACATGTGGTTACCTTATAACGGTAAACCGAATCAGATAAAGGTTGAACGAGAATTACACCAGAAGTACATAGTAACGGAATTAGAGGGAGAAAATGAAGCAGTATCATATAACAGCAGTATCATAGGCAATTACTCGGTAGATTCTTTTCTCGGTAATTTCAATGCTCACCCATCACCTTACTTAGAAAATTCAGTTTTGTCCCAAGTCGAAATTTTTTCCCAAACTGATAGTTCAAAGTGTGTTAGTTTTGTAGATGAACCTGTAAATACATCTTTGTTTTGGAAATTATATTTCGATGGCTCTAAATCGAACGAAGGAGCAGGAGCAGGATGCGTTCTGATTAGTCCAGAAGGAAACAAGACCATGCTTACATGCAGACTCGAATTCAATTACACAAACAACACAGCAGAATATGAGGCCTTGGTGCAAGGCCTATACAAAGCAATCTGGTTAAACGTCAAGTATCTTCAAGTCTTTGGAGACTCTGAGATTATCGTCAAACAGGTACGTAACACTATACATTGCCTATCAGGTCATTTAAAACGCTATCAATCTTTAGTACAAGATCTGACTGAACATCTCATAGCATTTAATATCTCTTCAATCCCGAGACTCCAAAACGCGAGTGCAGACCTTTTGGCTAACGTAGCCTCTAGGCTTATTCCCTCCGAAGATTTTAGTCCAGATAGATTCTCAATAGAATTAATCTTTAGACCATCCATCCCTGACAACATTACAAATTGGAGAGTATTCAATGACGATCCTGATATTGTAAATTTCCTCACTTCTGAAGGATCCTACTCCAATCAGATAATTGACGAAGACCATCACGATCGACAAACACAACAACATATCACTGATAATGCTATACCTAAATCGGTGGTTAAGTTGGAAGACTTGTACGACTTGAAAAATCGGTTTAAAAGGTCTACCAATTCAAAGCTCTACAGTTCAAATCTGAACTACGAATTAGTAAACCTAGGAACCGATGATAAACCACAAAACATTAATCTAGGCATAGGCCTGGCCCCTGAAGAAAAACTAGCGTATATTCATCTTTTGAGACAATATAAAAATGTTTTTGCCTGGAATTACGATGAGCTGAAGACATACGACACTTCTATCATTCAACACACTATTCCTATGATTGACAACGAAAAACCTGTCCAACAGAAACTGAGAAAGATCCACCCCAATTTAGCAAATCAGATAAAGACGGAGCTGAATAAGTTATTAAAAGCCAGAATAATTTTCCCCATCAGACATTCCAAATGGGTCTCCAATATGGTACCCGTTAGAAAGAAAAATGGAGACATTAGAATCTGTATCGATTTTCGGAATCTTAACAAAGCCTGTCAAAAAGACAATTTTCCTCTTCCACCTATGGAACAGATATTACAGGCAGTAGCAGGCTCAGAACTGATGTCTTTCTTGGACGAATTTTCAGGATACAATCAAGTGCTGGTGCATCCCAATGATCAGTTGAAAACCACATTCAGAACTAAATGGGGCACATACGCATATCGGAAGATGCCATTTGGTTTGATTAATGCCGGCGCTACATTTCAAAGAGCCATGGACATCGCAGTTAAGGGTTTAGTCAACAAATATGTAGTGATTTATTTGGATGATATAACAGTGTATTCCAAGAAGCGAAGCGACCATCTCAGAGATTTAAAGCAAATTTTTCAACGATGTTTAAGGTATGGGATTTTGTTGTGGGGAAAAGTGCCTATGCAGGTCGACCCTATCCACCTAAGGTGTGATAGTGCCTTAGCAACAAATAGAAACAACTATTCTGGTATTCTTCCTTTATGAATCAAGAATGAAGAGAGATGGAATGGACTAACCGGTGTCTTCCGTTTGTCCCTTGATCCGGTTTCTCTTCTCTTTGAGAGCTCCCAGCTACTTGCCTTCTCGCTTGCCCAGCTTCACCAAGTTCCTGCAAGATCACAAAGGGGGAAAACTACACAAAGACATAGATTCATATTCATAACTAGTTCAGGATTAGAAATAAACTAAACATACTAATGCAATCGTACATCAAAGACACATCAACATGTAGGAGAAACTCAAATAGTTTTATTGATGAAATAAAAAGGTTCAGGAGGAGATACAACCAAGAGAGTTCCAATCCAGCATCTACCTCCCAGCAAATGAAATCCCTTCTTCACCTCCCTTCAAAGCATAAAGCACCCAATGATTCCAATCCCAAACCAACAGCAATTCTTTGCAATATCAAAATTCCGGCCTCTGGATCCCATGGATGAGAGATCCATATATAGATGTTTGGAGAGGGGATGAGTCAGCTTGTGATCTGACTAGTGTCCTCTCTCTCTCTGTCAGTTCTTGCTTCCACTTGGAGACTAAGAGCCTCTTACTCATCACTTAGTCGAACTCAGTGAGGCAAGTGTAATGGAGGAAGATTCTGGAAGCTTCCATAGTCTTTACACCTCGCGGAATGGCACTGCCATTTGTCATTTCTCGCTCAGCACACCCTGGTAGTGCATTTGGGTGCATTGCAACGCACCTAGCTAGTGTACTGGGGTGCTTTGCAACGCAGGTGGCCAGTGGAGCCACTGAAATGATCCTGATTTGACTTGTTTTTGAGCAGTTTCTGGTGGAGAACTTCTGTGAATTGTTGTGGTTTGCTAGCCTTGTTCCTCTAGGGGTAGGAACAACATATTTAGGGACTTTGGATCCCTTGGTTTATGGACATTTCATGCTCAGAGCTGTAAGGCACAAAACTGTCTAGAACAGTTGCCCCCTAAAGTATGAGGCCGTTTATTGGGTGAAATGCTTTATTAGGAGGATCCGAAGTTCTTTCAATGCTGGGAGGAGACCTGTAATAAGATACAATACAATACATTATTTTCATACTACTTTCATGATCTAGCTGAGGCGGGCATTCCCATGCTCAGCTTTATAAATTCATTTTCATGTACATAGGACAGACAATCGTCTGATGATAGACTGATGATTCTGATAGAGCTATCATCCTTTTGGTAGGATGATTATCTGTGCTGCAAAGCTGTACATTTTCATGTCTTTATTTTCCTGAATATATATCGCAGCCTGGATCGATGAAACTAGATCCGGGGTCTTCAATCTCGTCCGATCTTCACTCTAAGTACAAGTCGATCCATGTGAGAATTGTTTTGAAGTCGAACATGGAAAGACATCGCTTGATTACCAGTCAATGATGTAAACTGTTAACAAGCGCGAGAGGAATCACCGATAATGATGATGACCCTCAAGGTACTGCAGTACAATTCACGTGGTGTGAATAGAGGACTTGGCATCGAACACCACGCAAAATCTTTCGGTCGAAGGTCATTGATGTATACCTGTCGCCGAAAGTGAGAAACTTGCCATTGAGGCATGCAAGCTTCAAAGTACTGAAGGGGGTGTTCCTAGATCAACTTCTTGGATAATGAGCTGATGTCGACAAGAAGCGATCCGTCAAAGGAGGGCCTTAATGAATCCCACATCAATGACACAGAACGGAGCAAATGATTTTGATGGAGGTGAAAACGATCTGATGATATATGATTTAGGGTGGCGGTCATGAAAGAGTATAATGTATGGTAGTGGATGGGACACATGTGACTTCTCTGAACGACTTCTCTTGAACATGTGGTGACACTTATGCGATGGATTGGTAGCATTTACCCCAAATATGGATGGTATGGCGAGACCATGGTGATGTGACCGGTGAATGAAACAACCCAACCCGATTGTGGTACGGAGGAAAAGTGTCATGTTCAAGAGCGACTTGCTACCAATAAAGTTTCTTTGAGTTTCTCCCAATTTTTCCCCAGTCATTGCTGACTAGTACCTCTTTATTTTTCTCAAGCTTGAGGAGGATAACATATGCTTGTTCTATAATTTTCCCTTCGGGCAAACCCATCGCTATGTTTTAACGAGCCTAGCGATAGTGAAACTCGTTCTCGTCTAAAGACAAGTTTGTCGCTATTTAATACTTTTAACGAGTCTAACGACAAGGATAACTCGGTCCTTTTCATTTTTAGAGAGTCTGAAAAGGTACATAAAGTTAACTCCGAAAGTCCTTTTTCGTCATCTAATCCCTTAAGTTCGAAAAAGTATAAAACAATACAGAAGGGATGAATTTTCGATAGCTTTAACGAGCCGAATAAAACAAGCGCTCGATCTTTTTATGCAATAATCCCTCAGGTCCAAAAAGATTAAAATCTAGAGGAGGGATAGCTCTTCCGGTCACTTTAACGAGCTGGAAGGCCAAAACTCGGCAATCTTTTCATATTTTACGATTCAGATGAAAAGAGCTTAAAGAAGACTCGTCTTTTGAGGAACGAGTGATAAAATGGGTAGCAGCTGATTCCAGGGAAGGCTTGGAATTTTCCAATCACGACAGTGTCACAAGGATGGCTAGTGAAATCACTCTTCGCAGTTGTTCCTCGAAATGGGTAAACAATCAAATGGAGGTGAATGATCGGCCAATAGAAAAGTGGAGGTGATGGGCAAACACGACCAAGGCTTTAATGGCTGATGATGCTACATTCACGGTGGTTATTTACCGAAATAGTTCATTTTTTAACGAGCTTAAACGCGGGTGGAAACCCCATCACTCCTAGGATATATGGTCTCCCAAAAATCCATAAGGATGGGGTCCCCCTGAGACCCATTTTCAATACCATTGGTGGTCCGACTTACCTCCTGGCTAAGTTCCTCGCTGCAAAGTTGAGACCCTTGGTTGGGCAGACTGAGTCCTTTGTCAAAGACTCAGCTTCTTTTATTGAGGATCTTAAGAGAATTAAGATTGAGCTTGAGGACATTCTGGTAAGTTTCGACATGGTCTCTCTTTATACTTGTATTCCTATCAATGAGGCCATGAAGGTAATTAATAAGCTAACTGACCCTGATACGGCTAAGTTAGTTGAGCTTTGCCTTACCTCCACCTTTTTCAGCTTCGAGGGAGAATTCTATGAGCAGACTTGCGGAGTTGCCATGGGCTCCCCCTTGTCCCCTGTCGTCGCTAATCTCTTCATGGAGGAGTTTGAGTCTAAGGCTTTGGCCTCCTCTCGTCTCTTACCGAAGCTTTGGAAAAGATTCATTGATGACACTGGTGTTGTCTGGTCTCATGGTCCTGATGAGCTGGATCGTTTCTTCTGTCACCTCAATAACCAGTCCCCCGCCATTAAATTCACGATGGAAAAAGAAGATAATGGTTGTCTTCCGTTCTTAGAAGTTCTCATCTCTAAGAAGGTGGATGGTTCCTTTTCTCATCAGGTGTTTAGAAAGAAGACGCATACTGAGCAATATTTGCATGCTTCTTCGCATCATTTCCCCGCTCAGAAGTTAGGGGTTCTTAGCACGCTTGCCACCCGTGCTGTAAGAATTTCTGTTGAAGAGAGCCTGGATACGGAGAAGGCTCATCTCCTAGATGTCTTTGAGAAGAATGGTTACAATAGGCACCTCGGTCAAAAAGCCTTCCTCAAGGCCAAGAAGGAGCCTTCAATCCGAAGGGCTCCTAAAGATCATGTCATGGGTGTGAACCTTCCTTACATCCAAGGGACCACGGATAGGATTGCAAGGATTCTGAGGAAGTACGATGTGCCCACAACTTTTAGACCTCTCAACACTATCCGTGGCTCCCTCAGGTCTGTGAAAGACCCTATTGACCCTAAGGACATGAAAGGCGTCTATGTCATTCCCTGTTCCTGTGGGACCCCTTATATCGGTGAGACTGGTCGCTCTATCAATCAGAGGATTAGCGAGCATTCGGCTGACTTAAGACATGGTAGGACCAAGTCCTCAGCCCTGGCTGAGCATGCAGGGAAGACTATGCACCATGTATGTATAGAAGAGGCTCAAGTCATTGCCAAAGTTGCGCAGTTTCACCATCGCAAATTTAGAGAGGCCCTGGAGATTGAGAAAAGGCCGAACAATCTTAATAGGGATGATGGCTGGAAGATTAGCAGTTGCTGGGTCCCAGCCTTGTCTTCCTAGCCTCCTCATTCCCTTTTGTTAGGTCTTAGGGTTTCCGTCTTCCCTTTCCTTAAGATTTGTTGTAGGCGGTTGGTCCCCTTTTTTCCCGGGTTTTCTCCCCGTTAATCCCTGCATCCTAGAGTATTAGTACTGTTTAGTCCTATTATTATGGGGTTTTTGTATTATTAATAGGTTAATTTGGGTATATTATAATTAAGTTAGATTTTTGTTTCCATAATTTCATTATTTATGCATTTATATTTATTTCTACTATACCTTTAGAATTGAAATTCCCTTTAATTAATTTCTTATATTTTGATTAGTAAAAACCCTTTTTTAAACCTTATAAGTAATAATATATTTACCTAATTACATAGTTAATAATTTGTATCGAATAAATAATGATTAATTAACAAATATTAATTATTAAATTAATTATAAAATCGTGAGATGAGATCTAATTTTACCATTGGACCATTAGACTTAAATGATAAATAAGAAATTATTATTGATAAATATATGATATACCAATAATATTAGTTAGTTTGAGTTAGTTTCTTTTTATAGATATTAATAAACTTGTACTTTAACAATCCTTAACTATGTTATTTACTAAATACTAGTAAGTAAATATAGATTATTTAATTAATATTAACTATTATATATAACTTATTGATTTCAAATGGGCCATTATAATTAAATAATAAATAAAAAAATGATATATTATTCGCATATTCATCTATTAAAAAACAAAGGGACCTTAGATTTAAATAATTATCATTAAATAAATATACAATTACCTAATGTAACTAAATGGTAATTTAATACTATTTGTTTGTATTTAAATAATATTGGAATAATAATATATATAGATTATTTAATAAATATGAATTATTATACTAGATATAATTTATTAATTTAATGATATAACAAGAATATTAGTGGTTTGACTAGGACCATTAGGTCAAAATTAGCCGTTGGCAATATAGCCGTTGGAGTCTCTGCACACTCTATTTAAACAAGCTGAGCTGGATTGGTTCTTCAACTTGTCCTGACAATGAACCACACTGGTTGGTTCGAAACGCGTCGACAAAAGATTGGTTATGTGATTTTGCCGAAGATTATCTAAACAATGTTATGGATCACAGAAGTCTAAATTCCTTAAAAATAAAAACCTAATCAGGATTATTAAAAGAACAGTTGACCAGAACCAAAAGAATTGGCATAAAGCTTTGATAAACGCTTTATGTGCAGATAGAATAACAAAAAAAGCTTCGATCGGCACTTCCCCCTTTAATTAGTTTATGGGAAAGAAGCAGTTCTTCCGACTCACTTAGTCATTCCCTCCTTGTCTTTAATACAGTACATTGATGAAGTACCTACTTCCTCCATACAACTAAGACAAATGGAAATAATCAAATTAGAAGAACATCGAGAACAAGCTAAAAGAACCCATGCTCATCATCAAGCGCTAATAAAATCCTCTTTTGATTCAAACAAAATGACCAGAAATTTTTTTCAGATGGGAGATTTAGTTTTAAAATGGGATAAAGCTCATGAAGGAAAGGGCAAACATACAAAATTTCAAAATATGTGGCTTGGTCCTTTTCAGATTGTTGAAGTCATAGGTCCATCAACGTTTGTCTTACAGGATCTAGCAGGTAAAAGGGATTCTTTGCCTGCGAATGGTCAAATTCTTAAAATATATTTTCCATAGAAGATTATTCTTCTATTTTGTAGAATAGTTTTGTTTTTCTTTTCTCTCTTTTATAATAACACTGGTTGTTAATGGTTACTATTGGTATTCGCGAAAAGACACCAATTCTCTTTCAGATTTTGAGCTTTTCGCTTGTATGAATAGAAAATTTTTGAAAATCTGATCTTTATTATTGACAGACACAGTTAAAAAAAACTTTAGCCTAGATATGATATTAGTTTCAACTTCAAAAAATTTGATGAAAGCAACCTTTAGCGAAGGAATTGTTTTATATCAGCACAATGAAAGGTATCAATAACAAAATAAAGATTTTCTGTGAAACTGCTGTTTTTTTTAACTCTATTATTGTCGTCCAGAGCTTTCTTAAGGAAAGCGATGATATCCTCCTTGTTAAAGAAAATCGCAGCATTCAGAGAGACAATCCAAGAAACACTATATCTCAAAGAATAAGAGGTCTCATCACGAGCCGGCTTATCATGATCACAGATATTATAACTTTGCTGACTTTGCCAAACACTGTCCATCAAAACAGGGCAATGACTCAAGATTATTGAAATCAAAAGACAAGGGGTCTCATCACGAGCCAGCTTGTTCAGCAAAAGTGTAAATCAAGTGAATGACTGTGTCATAATTTGGCTACCAAACCAAGACATTGTTCTTTAAGAATAAAAAAGGAAAAAGTGTCAAAATGGATTTTTCTTTGAGGGTTGTAGATAACCTTAAACATGATAAAGGATCATTGCTGGGTAACAGGTAACCCTGTCGAGGCTATGGATGCCTGCTGGCAGCAGAGGCTCTACCTACGGCAAATGAGAATATTTTAAGGCTAGCACACAGAGAAGACTTTATTTTATCTTTACATGACCTAGTAATGGCTGATGTAGATACAAAGACAAGCCTGAGGGAGCAAACAATCAGAAAAGAAAGAAGTTGAAACAAAATATCATTGATAGAATAAGGCATAATGTACTCTGTTTGTCCATAACAAAGTTTAGATTTATGAAAATTTTTCTGTTTTGGAAGTTTAAAGAATTCAATAGAAAAGCAGAGATAACTGGTTCTTCCAAGTGAATCGCCATTGTTGTGATCACCAACAACCCCCATACTTCTTTTAGTATTAGCAATAACACTAAAGAAGTGGGGACCCTTAGTAAAAAAAAATCCAAAAAGATTTTATAAATTTTTTTGTATTATACTCCTAAAAAATTGCATCGCACGGAGAAGAGTCAAGCATTCCTTTATGAGCACATTAAAACAACGCGAAATTCATCACATCGCATACATTGAGAAGCGCCCATAAATGAATAATCTTAAGAAAATCTCCGATGGCCGATATGCGATATCGCATATCGCAACGTCGCATAAACAACACACGAATAACTTGACAAATTGCAGCGATCTGCGATGCCGCAATACTGCGATAAAAGCAATCTGCGATAACTGCGATAACTGTGATCTGTGATAACTGTGATTTGCGAGTCGCAGAAATCACCCATCGCAAATTTTCCCCGGCTCAGCACCCAAGAAAAGCTGTCCCTAAACCAAAAAATTGGGCGCACGCCTTGGTAGAGGGAATTACTCCCCTAGGGGTTTTTGGGTGAAACCCTAGCAGACTGAAAGTTGTCTATTCCAAGAAACATGCATTCATACAATCATTATGCTATTATAAGCAAATTCTATGATAAGGGTACGTACCTTTGGTCCTACGTTTGAGAAGGCCTTTAGGGTCCAAACCTTTCTTGGAGTTCCCTTCTTCACTTTTGTCCTGCAAAAAAAACAATTCAAAGAACACAGCAGTACATGGACAAAAACTTATAAAGAAACCATCTTCATGTCATAAAGAAAGGTAGTTAGTTATGAAATCCAAACAACCATTTACACATGAATTCTAAACATGAATATCATTAACATAAAGAAGATTCACTTCGGGAACCAAGACATGTGTTTCTTTTATTATAGACAAATAAAGTACATAAAAAGGAATATGTTCACCTGAGTCACCTTCAGCAGGCTCCAAGCAAATCTTCCTTCCGGATCTGTTCCAGCCTCAAGCCTCTAACAAAACTCCTTCCATGACTCTCTCTATGATGTCATAAATGGTGGATGAACATCAACACACAAGGAAACAAAAGTTTCCTGTACAAAATGGGGGAAGTGCAGAAGGCACAAGGGACTTCAGACCTGGTCAAGGGAAAAATCTCAGCATAATAACCTTTCTCTCTCTTCTCTCCTCCCTTAGGCCTTCCCTTTGAGGTCTTTTTATACCATCTCCAAAGTAGTTTTTTAGTTAGGAGTTGGTTGGGAACAGTTGGGCCACGGGCACTAACAGGTGATCAGCAGGTAAAACCCGCGATCTCCGCCCGAAAAGAAGGAATTTTATATTTTTGTAAGTGTTTTAATACATACACGCAGGTTGGCTATACATAGACCCGCGTATACACGTGTTTAACTCAGGGCAATGTTGCGTATAAGGGATAAAACACTGTTTTTTAAGTTTTAGGACCAGGTCTGGAAGGAGGGGTTGCCCTAGGCCATGAGTACAACATCACAAACCATAAGAGTGAGATTTGGAGCTATAATAGATGCCCCCTAATATATGAGGTCAGAAGGGGTACATGATGGCCGAAATATATTATGCGAGTACATGGAAAGGAAGTCTGTCAAAAACCGAGGAGGACTTCACCAGAATTCAGCCTGCCAAGCCACCAAAGGAGATCAGAAAGAAACACTTTCTGAGGCGGACATACCTATGCTCAGAAAAAGTAAAGCATGTCCGCATATCAAGTACAAGCGGATCCACTAAGTATATAAGTATAAATGACTGAAAGATACATAATGGATCATCTGATCATAATGAACAAGTACATGTCTGAATATCACATATAAGACTGTCAATGATGCTGAAAGATGCAACGGATCACTGATATCAAAGACTGATCCCGAAAGGTACCAACTGAACATGATGGAATAGGATGGTACTACACTGCAAACTCAGGTGCCAGCATATAGAATGTCGCCATGACTGACTGCAACATATAAAGTGGAGTGGTATCAACTAGCAGCAATAGAAGCAACTGTCAAGTGAAGCAATGAATGTTGATACAACCTGAGGTCTTCACCGACCGCCGCGGTACATTTCTACACCATGGGAATAAATGATCCGAAGTCGACCATGTGAGGAATCGTTTGATTACCGGTCATTGATGTATACCGTTAACAAACGCGAGACTACTCACCGATAATGATAATGAGCGTCAAGGTACCCAGTACAATCTAACAAGTGTGAATAGATGAGCTGGAGTCGAACACCTGTAAGAATCTATCGATCAGGAGACAATGATGGTTTCCCACTATCGATAGCGAAGGATCTGCCACTAATGACTGCAAACCCCAAGGTACTGCCAAATGGACTCTATTTGTCCCAGAGCAATGAGTCGGAGTCGATAAGGAAAGATCCGCTAGAAGGAAGGCATTAAGGCATCCTCCATCAATCTAGCGCGAGTGTAACCCGTAGGCCAATAATGTGGAAGGAATCAGACGAAAAAGATGTAGTAACCCAATCGAAGTACGTTTCCGGTGTACACAAGATGTAGCTAGCGCACGGCAGAAACCCTCTGAACCAACCAATAATGAAATCTGACACAGAGGCGAGGTATCCACCAATAGGGTAAAATGGAAACCAAGGTACTGCACGAATCCCAATGTGTGATAATGTAAGCTAACGTCGAACACAAGGGAAACCACTCAGTCAAAGACCCATGATACTGATCGATGCTGAGCACAAGGTAACCTATCAATAATGAAAATAGGGCTAGGGTGCGGCACTAGGCCTGTCCTCAGAGCAAGGTGTCATCGTCGATAAGGACAAGACCCGCCAGCAAGAAGCCAATGGGGACCTTCTCAAACCGGCACGAGTAAAGGACCAATATAACTGATGTGATGATAGACATGACACTGACAACCAGGGATGGCCGACTGAAAAATGAGTCAAGAGACACCGCAGAGAGGCCGACTCAGGCTAACTTCCCTTGAACAAAAGCATGACTCAATGTGACTATGTGGCAGCATATGATGACTCGGTATAAGTTCGCCATGCAGAAGGCACGAACGAACCCTCCATATGATTGGAAGAGATAACCAATCGGGGGAGAACTGACTCAATAACAAGGTTATGGTGTACCTAAGTCAAACTAAATCCCACCCATGCGGAGGAGACTTTGTTTTGAGTGCTTTGTTCAAGGGCGACACGACTGACTCTAGCTGCCAACAATAAATGGAAATAATGTCCCGTTCCCGCTCTTTTTGGAATATTTAATTTTTTTGTCTTTTTCTGTTAAGTCGGAAAAAGAATAAAAGAATGCTATGGTACAGTGGAAAGAACGAGTGTCGGTGAAACAGATGATCTAGTTCCTGGGAAAGGAATGTTCCTATGCTCAATGCAGGGAGGTGAAAACTGGTCTGTGACACTCAAAGGTATGTTCCTTCCACAGGTCAAGGTGTGTCAAGCTGCAGAAGTCAAAGGTATGCAAGGTTGATTTTGCAGACGTCATGGTCAAAAGTTGGCTTAAACACGAGTCCCAGTGAAGCCGGCTCTAGGCCAAAAGGTGCAAGTGGTCAACATGCAATGCAATAGTACAACTCAACACAAAGGAGCCTCTAGGGTATAAGGCCAGAACAAAGCGGAGAAGCTAAGAGGAATGAGTCTTCAACGCATAAGTCATGGCAGGACTACAGAGGACTCCCGAGCCTACTCAAATCGGAGTAGCATGGGCAACAAATGTCAGTGAGGTGCTAACTAGGATGCCCATGTAAAGGATGGCTCTACCATCGTGTCATGATTTAAAGAATCGGCGAGTGAAGATGGCTTACGAACCATAACACGATGGGATCGACCCTATGGAAGATGTATCGGTCAAATGGAGGCTAGTATGCATAATGCAACAGAAAAATGGTGTCCCTAACCTATATGCCAGTAAGAACACGATACCTGCCATGACGGGTCAGCAGTCATGGAACCGTCTCGAAACTAAAAAACTTCCAAAATGTCCTGAAAAACAAACCAATCTCGACATTCCAAGCTCCCAAGTTAAAAGTCACATGAGGCCAAACAAAATAAAATTTTTCATTTTCAAAACTTATAAAAAGCATTTTGGACTCACCATTTTTACCATTTGAGTTTGAGAGCAAAAGATTTGGAGCAAAAGGAGCAAACTTCCCACAGCCAGATTCAACGATTCAAATTCGCCGAATACCTCCAGGTAACCCTTATACTTAGCTTGCAATTGATTGTGACAAGTTTTAAGATTTATGATTGATGTTTCACTGTTAAACTTTTGTCCAAAATTCGCTCGCGGCGTATACGCGGGTTGGTAATATTGAACCCTCGTACACGCGGGCCCTACACGCGTCTGTGTGCACAGGGACCCGCGTATACGCCACGAATCATTTTTAAACAAAAACTAATGGTTTAAAATCGATTTTTCCTCAGGATGCCTGTCACGTGGCGCGAAAGAGAGCACGCAGCGGTAGACAGTTATGAATAGTCCAGAAGCATTAGATGCACTCCGGGGATGCGGTTTGCTTAAATTTTTCAAATTGCCAAATATGAAAGCGAACACGCGATTGCTTGAGATGCTCATTGATTATTGGGATGTCGATGAGGAAGCTTTTATGATCGATCAGATGCCGCTCAGGGTAGAAGTGGAGGACATCTATTTTATCATGGGCCTTTCCCGAAGGGGAGAGGTAGTACAGTCCCGAGGCAGGACACGGAGTAGTCTCTCGATAGAGGACTATGTACAGATATACTGCCTTGGACATCCCAAGAAGGTTGGGAGCTAGATTTCCATCACACATGTGGCGAGTTTGTCACTTAGGATAATCCTGTTCACCATGGCTCGGGTGAACGGATCATCCTCTCTGCATCAGGCATCACGACAAAACATGAGTGTGGCAGTTGACTATCTCACTACTGTGTTCGACTGGTGTACTCCTCTTCTGGCCAACATGAAGAGCCAACTCACTTCTATCAGGAGGGGTCAGACTAAAAACTTTGGATATGGGAGCATCTTTTGTACTTTCTTTTTCGAGAAGGTTCCCGCACTCCGCCCCAGGGTAGCAGTTTCCATCAGCACCCCACGCGATCCACGCATGGGCCGGTGGGCTGATCTGATGAAACGTCTGGGGGGTGGGGAGGTCCTAAGGACTGCCTTCGATGATGACTTCTTCACCTGGTGGGATCAGCAGATCATCGCCGTGGATGACTACCCCTATGCTGGACTGGATTTCAGAGGAGATCCTGATTTAGCGTTACCACCAAATGCAGCATGGGGTGAGATCGGTAAGATTTTTGATTTTATGATTTTTCAAATATAATGATGAATTTTGAAAAATATTTTTTGATGAGATTCAAATGACTGATATGATGATCATGTTCCAGAAATTGTGCCTGTACGACCAGATGGATTCCCGCGGCATGGACGGCGTGGCCGAGGAGCCGAAGAGGCGGCTGCTGATACAGAACGGACTCTAAACAACGTCCAACGACACTTGGCAAGACTGAGCTGCCGAGTACTGATGGCCGTCATAGAGGACCTTCCTGAGGATATGCAGCATCATGTGGTTGGCATGCCACGTGACTGGGTTCGCATCTTTCGGCGCATGGCTAATGCTATAGTGACATACTTAGATGCTCATCCTGAGCCGAGGCATTAGATATGCCGGACATGATTATGGGCATTTGAGTCCCAATTTTGTATATTTTTTGGACACACATATATACACTCGAGACGCTTTACGATATATATATCTATATATATATATATATATATATATATATATATATATATATATATATATATATATATATATATATATATATATATATATATATATATATATATATATATATATATATATATATAGATATATACAGTTTGACTTTTTGATGCTTGATTTTATTGTGATGAATGATTAATATGCCAGTCTAATGCTTGATTAGCGATAAAATCAGCTAACCAATTATGAGATCTTGGAATATGCAAATAATTAATATAAGTAAATGATCTTTGCAACAACCTCACCCTTAAATACTGGCGATATAAAGATGGATCCCGTACCCGATAAATGTTATTTAATTGAGACACTATCAATTGAGAATCAAGATACACTACCAACGAGTCAATCCCATAAGAGATTGCCTCGGATAATAAATTAATAACAGCAGTATACTCGGCCATATTGTTTGAAGTAGGACCGATGCACACGCCTCTTGATGCCATCAATTGACCAGTTGGATAATATAGTACCCAAGCTGCGGAAGCAAGATTCCGAGTGTGCCGACTAGCACCATCAGCGAACCCAAAATAGACCAAATCATCCATCAACACCTGCCAAAGTAGACCAAAAAGTGCTGATATCAGAAAACTCTCGATGATATATGTACAAATATACATAAAATACAAAGAAGCCGTTGCCTGGCCAAAACTAAGCAAAGTACTTCTTTAGGTGGAGCCCGTTTCGGGGCTCCGCCAACTGACTCCTAGGGATGTTTATAGGTACGACGATCGAACCAATCAATATACTCTCTTTGGCAAATGAATGTGTTGGAGCCAAAGGGACCGTACAAACATCACTAGTCGAACTGGAGGACCAAGATTCTACTTGATGCACAGGGGAATGAAAGTGTAACCGACGATGTAAATCTTCCAAAGGTCGATCTATAGCTGTCATTTCTTCGAATATCGCTTCATCCGATGGAAAAACAATATCCGAGCAATCCAATGCAGAGGTGGAATCAAGGGTCCGAAAATGAGCCACATCACCATCTATTTCTTTCCCAGAGGAAATAGTAGAATGGTTATCTACAGAGTTATCGATAGATTCACATCTAGGTTCTACTGTAGATATAAGAGATTCTATTCCACCCACCTTGTCATCACCTGATGTGGTCACAGATGAAGCTAAGGTTCCAGGATTCGAAGAATAAGGAGTTTGAACAAACTCTCTCCGTAAAGGATCCCTGGAGGATGAAATTGTATCTATACCAGCTGTAGGAGGGGGAATATTAAACATACCCATCAATGAAGAGTACATCCCGACTCCTAGACTCTCGGTAGGCGGACGGGGGTTACCCACTAAAGGAATAGTAGAGTCAGAGTTTGCTTGAGGATCAACTGGACAATAGTCCAATTGGTCAACCTTAATGATTTTCCCCTCATGAGGAAAGCAAATGACACGAAACAGAGTCGAAACCATGGCATCCATCTCGTATACCCAGTTCCTTCCTAAGAGGAGATTATAGTCTCGGTTAGCATCTATGACCTCTACTTCAATATTAACGACCTTTCCTCCAACACATATAGGAAAGGCCGGGATAATCCCGTATGGCCTATGAGAGTGACCATCAAATGCTGTCAATAGGGTAGGTGAAGGAACAACCGACGGTGATCCAATGGCCTTCCAGCATGACATAGACATGACACACGTGGAAGCTCCCTCATCTACAACTGTCCGGAAAATATTTGTTTTCTGGTAGGTAGACTTTATCTGGAAAGCCATGTGATGAGGAAGTCTCTTTTTGACATTATTCATATCAAAAGTGAGAGCTAAGGAATTACTCGGATCTACTGCCCCCATTGCCGATAGCAAGGCACTTCGTTGAGCAGGACATGACTGGAGAACCTCTAACACGGAGATAGCACATGGACTCTGGGCCAGATCCTCAACAATGGAGTAATTTTGGGTTGCCCTAATATTAGGATTGATAGTCGCGCATTTTGCGGAACCTTTCGGCACCCGAGGTATAGTCTCAACAGAAGGTCGCTCAATATGAAGTGGGTTGTTAGTTTCGGGAACTGATTTACCCTTGGAAGTTTCGGCTTCACCATAATCACGTGACCGTGTGGTCACATTAGCGTGAGCACCCATCATGAAAACATTTGATGACTTGTCCCCTTCCTGGTTGCCCCCTACGGAGGTACCAGTGTTTGAACTCGCGCCAGCAAGAAGTTGCTGCCCTTGGGGAAAAGGGTTGGTTAACACAGCTTGAGAACTAGAAGTCCCTTGCTGTCCTAACAAGCGCTGAGCGTCTTCAATCTTAGGGCAGAGATGAGTTAGATGGTCTCCACTACACAACTTGCATGGAAACTTGACTTTCTTTCTCGACTCATTTCTACCACCACCAGCGTTGTTGCCGGATTTATTTGCATCAGGCTTCCCATCCTGGTTCTTTTTCTTACCTCGTCCTTTATTTTTCCCATTGGAATTTTGATTTCCTTTGGGATTATTAGATTGGACAGCATTTATTGAAGAAGTTTGTGAAGCGGGGGGATTAGACGATGTGACTTGGTTGTTAGAAGCAATTTGCAAGGACAACTGCTGCAATTGATTCAACAAGTTCACGGTAGTTGTGTCTACTGACCCGATGATACCATCCGCGTGTGGACCTGGCTTCGATTTAGCTACATCAACCTTAGATCCAGGAGCATCTGGCAAGTACTTTTGTAGGATCCCAGACTGAGAGTAGATTAATTCTAATTGCTGGGCCCTAAAAATGGCTTGCTCCTCAGAATAGACCCCAGACATGGAGACATCTTTGGAGATCTCGGGTTGTAAAGACTTCAAAAACCACTCAAGACGGTACTCCGAAGGGATTTCGGCTTTAATGAGCCTCTTTCTCTGTCTCCATTCCTGAATATGGTCAAAAATGTGGGTTGCCTTATCCTGACGAAAGGTGGCCAGAAGTTCAGTTCTGGCATCATAGCGGACAGGCAACTGGAAGTGATTTAAGAAAATATTGGCTAAGTCAGCGAACGATGTAAAGCTGCCCCCTGGCAACTCTATATACCATTTGGCCGCATTACAGTCAAGGTGCACTGAAAGAGTCTCAACCTAATCGAGTCATCGATAAGGGAGTTAGATGAGCACCACAAATGGAATGTGGTTACATGGTCGCCTGGGTCTTCACCACTCTTCCCTTCGAATTTTGGAATGTCCGAAGCAAGTTTGGTTGGGACCGGAGGCCAGGCCGGATTGTACTTGATTGGGTCATTTGTTAACTTAGTGAGATCTGGCAAGTTTAACGTTGCCAGAAACGGAAGCCTACGAGGACCTTGGGGATTCCACCCAGACTGGGCAGAACTCCCAAAGCTCTGAAAAGATTGTCCTGGAATTTGGGAGGCACCAGGCTGCTCGAAGTAACCAGTAGAACCAGTTGAACCAAAAGGCAAGCCTTGTGGTCCAGCAAAATTCGGAGTTTGACCAACTCCGGCCGTATAACCTCCATAACCAGCAAAGTTTCCTCCTAAAGGATTGTAGGGAGTTGATAACCCCTGATACGGATTCCAAGCCGAAGCAAGGGGAGGAATACTTTGAAACATACTAACCGTGGAGTATGGCCTATTCCCTTGTTGACCGATAAACGGATTCCCAGTTCCCGCGCTACTAACCCCAGGGTTATTCCAACCTTGGAAAGGATTGCTGCTTTGTCCTACTGAAGAAAAAGGCATGGATCCTACCGTCAGGTTGGAATGTGGTATATGACCACTTCCGAAAGGAAAACCCTGGAATGAAGCCGATCCGCCCATCATGGACGTAGCGGCACTAAACGGAACCGATGGAATACCTTGTGAGTGGGTACCAAAAGGGAAGAATCCAGTACCAAAAGCATTGGTTTGGGCATTTCCACTCGTGGACGAAATGGAAGTAGACCCAACTAAAGATGTGCTAGCAAAAGATCCGAACAAGGAAGTAGAGGGGATGGAAATGGTTCCTCCCCCTTGCACCGATGTTGGGGTTTGCATAGTCGTAGCACTCGTAGAAGCCATGCTTCAGTAGTGGTCATCGATGGTAAGCGCGTAGCGTAACCTGGACTTGACGGTCTATGCATCGGAGTCCCAACGTACTACAGTACGTCTGGATGACTAGATGGTAGTGGAGAATTTGGAGTCGCTAACGACTCTGAAAGTTCTTCTACCTCTATGTTATTCTCCGCTTGAAACAGAACTCGAGAAAGCACTGGAGTGTCCCTCTCTTGTTCAGAAGTGCCAGGCCTTGCTTGGCCACTAATGCCCCCGAGAGGAGGATCAATCCTCGATTCGTCAACCGGTGTGGGACGGAACCCACCGATAGTATTGCCTCTGCGCCTTCTAGGAGAAGGCTCTAAACTTGGTGGCGAGAGACCACGAAGTCTTCGAGACCGTCTTGGAGATCGGTCAGCCACTTTGAATTTTTTGTTATGATCTAACTAAAGACTCAAAAAAATTGAAAGCTAGGCCGACTAGGAGCACAGAGCACACACTATAAAGTCCCTAAAGATACAGCCAGTCAAACAACTTCCAAGTATTTTCGCTCTGGGTGATTAAGACCGGACACCAGAATACGAGAAAGTGAAATAAGGGGCCTTCCGAAGATAGTCTGGGATGATGAGGCTTAGTCCTATCAGCGAAGGTATCAGAGGAAGTTACGCTGACCTCCTAATAACAGCCTGCGCCGGTGCAAGCCCCCAAGCTTTGCAAGGGTGCCCTCCAGTACTACTGTCGAGAGTGATGCAACGTCAACCTCAGGTGCCATGGGATTCCCCTCCGCAGCCACCTGTGTAGTTCCCTAGGAGTAGCAACTATGGATACCAACTCGTCACAGAAGCCAGGCGGAATAGTCGTGAGGTAAGTTCGGACAAGTAGGAGAGGGGGTATCTCTCTTCCCTGTCTTCACAGACCCTCGTGCTTAACTCCCAGATCCGGAGCTTTCCTGGTCTTCCTAACGCTATTGGATTTTCTCTCGTTATTCAGACTCCTACGTTTGACGTTTATATGGCCTTGGAGAGTTAACTCTCCACTCGCCTAATCCAAGGCCCTAAAATCCTAATCTTGTTGGTGTAACTGAATAAAACAAAAAGTTCTAGTGAATTTTAGTTAGCGCTTGATTTTATTAGGCTGTTCTTTAAGTCACAAGGTCATGGAAGTGAAACTAGTGGTGTTTTTTTTTTCGACGCAAAAGAAATTAATAAAAACTTAACTACATGCACATGCACTTTTTCGTTTTTCGATGAAGAGCAATTTCTATAAGGTTCAGAGGTACTTCTAATAAAACAAATTTTCCTTTTCTTTTCGTTAATGCACACTTCACACTCACAAAAGCTAACAAAGCTATATATGCCTAAAAAATGGGATGCAAATCTATCCTAATGCAACAACTATATGTGGATGCAAGATTTAAAACTACTCACACAACAAAAAATGAAAGTTGCTTGCTTATCAATCTTTATCTTGCCACTTACAATGCCTAGATGGAATATGAAATGTTACCATTCATTTCGTCTAAACACTAAAAACAAGTTCTAAGACAAACATAAAGCACTTTCACTTCACTAAAAGGAAATCAAATGAAAAGCAAGTTCAAGAAAGCAAAACTAAGATTCTCAAAAGATTTTCTTCAAAGCAACAAACAAAAAGTCTTTTCAAAAAATGCTCTCAACAACACTGAAACTTGTGATTGAAGAATAGGCAATTAAACACTTTTGCGAATCAACACCACTCAATGGATGAAAACCCAACAAACATAAATGTGTTTGAAATCGCTCTTAACAATCAGAAGTAGCAATGAAAGCCTTGGTAATGAAAACCACAAAGATCAAAAAGACAAATTCCAAGAAAGTGTCAAACAACAACTTTCATGAAACAAAGAAGTGGATGGTCACAAAAAGCGATTTTGTCAAGCAAACAAAAAGTCACCAAAAGCAAGATTAACACAAAGATTGAATTCAATCTTCCTACCCTGATGAAACAGAGCAGCCAAGATTCCTAGCAAGAAATCTTGCGTGCTTTAGCAAAAAACGATGACGCTTGCAATCAACAAAAACAAGACCAATACTCCTTATAATCAGAGAGAATTCAGAACGAGATGCTCGCTGTAAAACAAATGACTGATACTGGAAAATGACTGTTTCAGACTGACTCAAACCACCAGGCAAACCTCCAGAGACTAAAAAGATTTATAAATCTTGAAAATTGCAATATACGCGACTGTACTGTAGTACAGATTGCGTGTATACGCGACTGTGTTTGAGGAAACCTGCGTATACGGGGGTTCACTCAAAGAAACAAGCATATATACGCCTCTGTATCTAAGAAAAACAGCGTATATGGAAAGCTTCAAGAAAAATAAAAAAGACAAACTGAAGAAACTGGCAAAGCTTAAAGTTCAAGAACAGACCAGACAGTAACAGCAAGCAGACAAGGTAGCTGAGCCCTGATTGGCTTGAAAAACACCCAAACTAGGAACAACAAGAGTGTTGTCCCTAGTGGAGTCACCAATTCTGGTAGAGGGAATTACTCCCCTAGGGCTTTTTGGGTGAAACCCTAGCAGACTGAAAGTTGTCTATTCCAAGAAACATGCATTCATACAACCATTATGCTATTATAAGCAAATTCTATGATAAGGGTACGTACCTTCGGTCCTACGTTTGAGAAGGCCTTTAGGGTCCAAACCCTTCTTGGAGTTCCCTTCTTCACTTTTGTCCTGAAAAACAAACAATTCAAAGAACACAGCAGTACATGGACAAAAACTTATAAAGAAACCATCTTCATGTCATAAAGAAAGGTAGTTAGTTATGAAATCCAAACAACCATTTACACATGAATTCTAAACATGAATATCATTAACATAAAGAAGATTCACTTCGGGAACCAAGACATGTGTTTCTTTTATTATAGACAAATAAAGTACATAAAAAGGAATATGTTCACCTGAGTCACCTTCAGCAGGCTCCAAGCAAAGCTTCCTTCCGGATCTGTTCCAGCCTCAAGCCTCTAACAAAACTCCTTCCATGACTCTCTCCATGATGTCATAAATGGTGGATGAACATCAACACATAAGGAAAAAAAAGTTTCCTGTACAAAATGGGGGAAGTGCAGAAGGCACAAGGGACTTCAGACCTGGTCAAGGGAAAAATCTCAGCATAATAACCTTTCTCTCTCTTCTCTCCTCCCTTAGGCCTTCCCTTTGAGGTCTTTTTATACCATCTCCAAAGTAGTTTTTTAGTTAGGAGTTGGTTGGGAACAGTTGGGCCACGGGCACTAACAGGTGATCAGCAGGTAAAACCCGCGATCTCCGCCCGAAAAGAAGGAATTTTATATTTTTTTAAGTGTTTTAATACATACACGCGGGTTGGCTATACACAGACCCGCGTATACACGCGTTTAACTCAGGGCAATGTCGCGTATAAGGGATAAAACATTGTTTTTTAAGTTTTAGGACCAGGTCTGGAAGGAGGGGTTGCCCTAGGCCATGAGTACAGCATCACAAACCATAAGAGTGAGATTTGGAGCTATAACACGCCTTAAAGAAAAATAATGAATGTACGCCAAGGTATTCATGAAGGACAGTTTTGTGTTTTTCGAAGAGTCAGTTCACTGTGGGTGTCATGATTTTACACATTCGTAGAACTTGAAGCTTTCATGTCAAAATTTATTATCATTACTTTTTCCTTTGCGTGAACTGCAGGAAACATCTAAGGAAAAAAGGGAAAGCGTCAATGCTCGGAGAACAGAAAATAGATGCCCTCATACACGGATGCCGCATGCAACAGAAATGCAGATTTCAGAGTGTTACTGAACAGATACTGATATCAATAGGCGATTCGACACTCAAGGTCAAGAAACTCACAAAAGCAACATGTTTACAAAATTCTGAAGCTCATGCTCGGTAAAGGAAAAAGCGCTAAAGGCGGAAAACGCACTAGAAAGGCCTGGATCAAAGAACGGAGGCAGTTTTTGATGCGCGATTAGCACCTAGCGCTAATCGCGCATCGCTAAGAAAATTGTTCAGAAAGAAAAGTCCCTAACTTGCTTAGTCATCCACGAGTCCGGAAGCCGAGATAGCAAAAGCAGAGGCAGCTAAGAGGAATCTGGGTTGTTACCAAGCATACACGCAGTAAATTCGCTCAACCAGAAGATGATTCTCAAAAATATCTTCTAGTTTACTAAAAAGAGGTGCCAACGCTTGCCATTTCTATCTTCGTGGCTCAAACAAAAGTAGAAGACGACCAGCCGACTCTTCCCAGGCAAATGTTGCATGCTCACAACACTAAGGAGCAAATGCAGAAATAGTTAGAAATTAGATTCAATTTTTAGAAATAAGTTTACTTAGATAAAGGGCAGTCATTATGAACCATATTCGAAATTTATGTAGTTAAGTTATTTAGTTAGCAGTATTTAAACCCTTCTCATGCATTTGGAGAAGGGTCTGGAAATTTGTCAAAAACTTGTCCTCAGAGCATGCACTTCTGCACCCTCAGAGGAGGTTTTGATGAATGAATGGATCAAGGTTTATTAATTTTTGCATTTGATGTCTGCTACTGATGTTGCACTTCTGTACTCTTGGTAGATATCAGAACAAGGAGAGATAAATCATTATTACTTGAAGCTTATGAGTAGGACCAGTCATAAATGGTACTTTTATCTCTTGGCCATTTCTGCTTATATTCTTAAAGTGATATACAGTTTTTAGTTGTTTATATGTTATTGCATGAATGTGTGAGTTACCATTTGGCACTTTTGTACGGTGGAATCATTTATTTATGTTTGATATATCAATAACTTATTATGCGATATGCTGTTCACAACTATTTTGCCTAACGTTTTATGCAAATTGGTTCATCTTAAATTGATTTCTATTCTTATGATAGTTGAATGATCTTTATTACCAGTTATTGTCTGAAATTTCTTTAGATCGCATAATAGAAGAAATACATCCTAGGTTAGCATAGATTAGATGTGTTGTTTTCATTAGATTACAATATCATAGAATTAGACTAAAGTAGCTTAGATTAGAACTTGTAGATCAGCATCTTCCAACCTTGCACACACACCCTTAGATTGGGAAACTGGTCCCATTATCCCCAGTCGGACCCGCTATACCAAACAGATAAGGAGCTACCAACCAAGGTCCGGATTGGGTGGGTATCCCCCTTGTTGTCTACCCGATTTTTGGGGCTTTAACAGGAACTAAACTAATTATTGAGATGAAGGAAAAAAATATTATTGAGATGAAGGAAAAAAGGTCCAATTCTTCTTTACCATGGGACCAAATGACACAAGTGTCATCCAAAAACCTCTTCCACATCTTACGAAGAAGATGAGAAGAAGCTAAGGCCTTTGACTCAAAATACTTTATGAATAGATTAGCCACCACAGGGGAGAGAGGGAAACCCATGGTGACACCACAAGTTGTCTCAAAGAATTCCCCATCAAAGGAGAAGAACGTAGAGGTGAGACACATGTCAACTAATCTATCCGTATCAGGATTCGTAATACACTTAATGAATTAAATGGCCTCATTAATGGGGATGTTAGTGTATAAGGAGACCACATCAAAACTCACAAGCTTGTCATTGGGATCAAGGGCAATGCCCTTTAACTCATTGACAAATGATTTTGTATGGCCAACAAGAGGCTTAAGATCCAGAGCTAAATATTCAGCAAGAAGATAAGTCGGCCCTCCTATCATGTTGACAATGGGTCTTAGAGGAGCCCCTTCCTTATGGATCTTTGGGAGGCCATAGATTCTAGGGGTAAGAGGGATATTTTCAATAAGCTTATGATTGAACGAGCTCACTGAGCTACTAGTTTTTATAGCAAGAGCCACAATTTTGGAAATCTTATTCAAAGGATCCTTATTAAGTTTCTTGTAGCTCCCATGATTACAAAGGTGGCCGAACATCTTCCTCCGGTAATCCTCTCTATGAAGAATAACCACAACACCACCCTTGTTGGATTTGAGAACAACAACATCCTTGTTACGATTTAAATATTTGAGAGAGTCAAAGTCAAGCTTGTTGATGTTGTTCTTAGGGGGATTAGCCTTTCAAAGAACAACAACACAGTCATATCTGATGATATCTTTAGTGATGTATGGTAATTATTTAATACCATATTCAATGTCACAAATGATATCATCGAAAGGGATCTTTATTGGAGTAAGGGAAAAATTTAAACCTTTCTCCAAAAGATGAAAGACTGGAGGGTCAAAAGAAAAGCTCGTTAAATTGACAACCTTATTACTAGAGGAGGAAATAGAATTAGAACAAACATGGTTAAACGAACATAAAGTCCTACCACTAACTCACTTATTATTACTATTAATAACATTAAAAGAGAATCGTTATTTTTAATATTATTCTTATTTTTATTATACATCTTATTACTACTAAAGTTACTAACAACCCTACCATCATTATTAATATTGTTATTCAAAAAATAATTATCAATATTATTATTATTATTGTTAATAACAAAATCATTATTATTATTACTAAGAGAATCCAAGAAGGAAGCTTGAAATCATCGACTGACCAATAAGTCACTAAGGAACGACCGATCACAAGATCCACAATAGGCTCCAAAATTTGAGTACAGGCCAAATTTTTGGAGGGTGTTGCAACCGCTACAACACTTGGTGACACACTAGTAGAATTCATCTTCTCTGTTTTGGTTAACTCCTTTCGTGTAGGGCTTTAGTTCTTCAAGGAGTATTGATTCATCGTGCATATTACCTTGGACTTCCACTTACCCCATGGAAAGACATGGTCCCCTATATACCTTCTCAATCAAACACAACATAATATTCAACATAATCACAACGTTTCAAGTTGGGAAGGGTAGTGTAGATCACAAGGTTAAGATTTTTAGAGTATGATTTTTCATCTTTGGTGTTGCTTCACTGTCAGCAAGCCTAGATAGTACCCTGACGGAGTCATGTAGGAACAAAAACATAGCTCCACTAATAGCGAGCCTGGACAGTACCCTGACAGATTTTCTTGCTTCACCTCTCTACGTAGGAAACCTTTCTCTTATTTCACCTTTATTTATTTATTTAAAGAGAATTGTGCATTGGCACTTATTTATTTTTGGGTGGAAGAGGGATCCCAACTTATTGAGAGTAGAAGAGGTTGTTCCTTTAGAGAAGCATATAAAGACCTTTGATTTTGGTTTGCTCGTTTATATTTTTCCCCTTCTCTGCTTCTACTAGTCGGATAAGATTGAGAACACTAAAGAAGAAAAATAGAGTATAGGCATGAGGTTTCTGGACTAGAAATGGGTTAATGGATGGACCAAAACTCTCCTTATGGACAGATCATATTTTCTATCGGAACTTCATTGACCAAAATGTGTAACCAACACAAGGAATACAGACAGATGGCTAGCCAAATTCTGAAGTGTCACAAGACTCTTTATAGTTCGGCCACACACATACTAAGAAGCCAAAATAGGTCCATGCACAACACTTATTTGCATGATGAAAACAAAAGGAAAAACTCAAAAAGAAAGAAAACAAGACAAGAAGAAAGAAAAAAATAGAACCAGGAAACAAAACCAGAAGACAAGAGAAAAAATGGCTAAAGAAAACATGGTGTAGAACTAGAATAAGAAAACGAGGACAAACTACAGGGAATGAGTGTAGAATGAGTGCAAGAAAGGAAAAACTAGGATGCAACTAATCCTACTCCTAACCTAACAGCTAGAAGGTTGGGATCACGTATAATGAAATTTCTAGTGAAGCCACTGTAGTCGTTCCCAACCTACATCCACAAATATATGAACGATTAAAACAGATATAAAGTTATGTGCAACAAAATATATAAAAACTTGAAAAACTTGCACAAGAAAAGGAAGGTCTTTCTTGTGGGCAGAAAAAATGTGTCACAACCACTACTTTCATCCAATCCACATGCTTACCTTTTCGATGAATACCATTTTTCAACAAACCTTAGAAGATTCTTGTGGATGTGTCTTCATCTACATTGAGTTTCTTAGCAAGCGCAAGGAAAGATTGACACTTGTTGTTTGCTACAAATATTTCGAGGTAAGATTGTTATAGCCATTCAACAATTGGATCGTAAAATTCGTGATGGCCCTCTTGAAAACCCTGAAATCTTGGAAATGATGAATTTTCAATTAGAGGAGTGGGATCATGATGGGAATCTTGTGAGAAAAAATAGATTTGATCATACTCAGCAGTCATGCCAAGATAGTGAGGACCTGCCATAACCATCAGTGGCTGAAGTGCCTCGCCTGCTTGATAAAAATATGAATAGAGAGATGTTAAACAATGAAGATAAAGAGATATGCAACAATTGTCATTGGATGTGCTGATAAAAGAACGATAAGATGGCTGACAGTCACCAAAGACATAAAAATGTTTAGATGATCTAATTGAAGCATCAAATTCCCAGTTTTCAATAAACGAAGAAAAGTTGATTTGAACATACTTGTGAATGCTCTAAATAATTGAAACAAGTTCCTTGTGAACCAAATATGACAGACCACCTTCCTGTAACTGGTGAAAAATTGTACAAGTGTCGTAGTCATCAAAAGAGTTTAAAAAGGATGCTAGCACCACAAATGCATGAGACCAGTTGGGACATGGTGAATGGAGAAGAGCTTGATTCATGTGACAAATTTTTCATTTAGTATCACTCAAGAGGATTTTTAGTGCGATGAGAGGACAAATTTGCAACATCAAATTCGTAAGACGACCTAGGAGCTGACCATTAAGGGATAAATTTGATAAACATGATTCCTTTTAGGAAAAGATAGTCCTTGGAATAATCAACTTCACAATTCCATGACTCTATGAGAGATTCACATTCCCAACCTAACATTGATGCGAGAGATTTGCTTGAAGATGAATGAATTGGAAAAGATCTTTGAGTCTGGTCAAAAGCAAATATCAAGATTTTGAAAGATTACATTCGAAATACTAAACCTATTTAACAAAGAGATTTGCACTGAATGAAACCATGCAAAAAGAAGGATTGTGTGAGAGAAACCAAATCTGACTTAGTTCAGGGGGCTTACTAGAGTCACGATATCTTGACATAACCATCAATGAAAGTTGAAGTGCCTCGACTCCCTGGCAGGTCCCAGAACTTCCTAGGAATGTAGAATTGTATTTTGAATACTGAACGACATCATGCATGGTTTGATGATAGTTGTTGTTGCTGGTTTCAGTAAGGCCATCACTCATCGGATAACAATCATCTCCGTCATAGATTTTACTAGATTTTTCAACTTCAACAATCATATTACTCAAGTGGAGAGGGTATTTTGATCGCAAATTCAAAGATAAATGAATCAGGGAAATCTCGTGAGCAAGCTAATTTGAAGAGTTATTTTCATGGAGGGGAAGAGGTGACAAGGGATGGGAAGGGTACTCTATGATTTGACTATTTTCAATTTCATCATGGACAACCTCACCGCCTTGTGTCAATCAAGGGGATAACTCATCAGATGAAGAAACTGAAGAGCATGGAGTATCTCTGTCACAAGAAGATGTGTTTCAAATGGTAGGACGTAAGGGATAGTGAGGTGAAGAGGAAGTTTTGATATGAACATCTTCTTTGACCGAACCAGATTCTAGATATAAATTAAAATCTTCATGAGAAACCAAAATATCATATGATGTGCTTGGGAATTCATACGACATACAATAATAGAGTCATCATCATTGGAATGATCATTGACCAAGGCCGGGGGTTGACTGAAATAATTTATTGCATTGGATTTTCTACCGAGATTAGCAGATTGAGAATCATTCAAGAATGGAAACTCATTGTTTTGACATGAAAGATTATGAAAAAGAGAGGAAATATTGGAATCATCTTCAGCTTCCTTCTCCTCTACTTGGGTACTATGACTGCTTTATACCTTATTGCAATTTGGGCCACTAGATTGAGAGTTAAGGGAATGTGAAGAACTAGTTAGTAGAGGAGATTGATCAAGCGGGTCATGGTACAAAGAGTGAGGATATGTAGATGATAGAGGATAATAGAAATCCATATTAGCTTTGAGAATAGAGTTGTGAACGGTGACATCATCTTGCAGAATGGAGGAGTGAGTCTTCACCATAGGCTTCATGAGCCATTCTAGAATTTCCTCCATTGAAGATGAATCATGAAAAGCGGAAGAAGAATGAGAACATGGACTAGAGGTTTGATTTGATGATTTCTCAGTTTTACAGCCACCGTAAGTAGGCATCCACATTAGGACTAGAAAGGGAGGAGGACAAAGAAAAAAAGGGACAATAATCTCCTCCTCTGCAATGTTAGGTGTCTCATGATTCACAAGAGTTGTGGGAGTGGAGAAATCAGGGGATTTAGGGTCACTATATGAAGAGACAAGAACCAAGAACCAAGAACTCAAACTCTTATTTCAAGAAATCCCAGTTAAAATGTTTTTCAGGAATTTCATAATAGAGGTGAAGGAACTGATCATGAAAATCCTCAACTGATTCATCAGGGTTCATTCTTAAAATATTATTCTTTCACAAACATCTCAGTAGTTATACTTATCAAAGGCTTTATGAAGCTTTGTGGAAAGTTGGTCGAATGAATGGATACAAGCAATGGGTATTGTATGACACCATCGATTAACATGACCTTCGAATGTGAGGGTGATTAATCTAGCCATGAAATCTTTGGAACATATTCTGTGAGAAAGATAAAGACAGACAACTTGAAATAGATGTTCATGAAAATTTGACTCACTCTCACCATCAAACTTAAATTCGGACAAGTTATGAATAACTTCTACAAGGATAGCACAATTAAGATATTTAGAAAAACATCCTGAGATTATGATTTGGGGAAGATCCATTTTAAATAAGAGATTCAAACCAGACTCAATGGGAATAACCTATCATTTGACCATCGTTCTAGTGCCATTTTGTTGATGATGTTGGAAATTCGTCAACCAAGGGGATCTCCCCGATATGAAGTCCCAATTCAACCTCACAACGTTTGGTGTAGGAGTCCCATCTGGTATAAAGGCCTGATTTCCAAATCCTCAAATATCTACCTTGGCTCTAGTTGTTACCACAAGAGAGTGATGCAATGGTGTCTTCAAAAAACAAGGGAGGTGTGCCTCGTGAGTGTGTAGTTGCAATTTTTTCAAGGTTCTTCTACTGCAAAGGGGGGATAAAAGTGAGCCTCTAAGTGAGAGGTAATAGTACCACCTAGGAAGAGACACACATGAGCCAGAAAGCTTCGTCTAACATCCAGCGGAATAGTCCACAACAGATGTGATGGTCGTTACAACTAACATCAAGGAAATATATGTCTAGTATCCCATAGAATAGTCCACAAGGATGGGACAACGATAACAACCATTACAACACATTCTCAATAAGATAAGCACTAAAATAATAGAAGTAGTTCAACTATCTTAGTACATGTGAAAGAAAACATGAAGTACAAACATCCATAAAATAGTATTACAAACATTCATAGTCCATGCATGAAGAACATGTTGGCCTTAAAAGGATTATGTTAATTAAGAAAAAGTTCCAAGGCACATGTTTACAATGTACATCACTAGCCCCAATAGTGGGGCATTGGATTCATTCTTTTCTCCTCAAAGAACTAGTTGATCTCTCTAATTCTTTGCAGGAGAAGCCAAGATGAAAAGTACTTTTATCATACAATGAGGAGGTATATATAACCAAGGGGTGATACTTCTCTTTTGTGACTCTTTGACAACCCTTATGACTCTTCAACTTCCTATGACTTTTCAACTTACATGACTCTCCTTATTCATGTGTGTCCTTTGGACTTCCACTTTACAATAATTTTGAATATAATATACATGGTCCACAAGAGTCATGTGGCATATGACTGCTCATGATATGACATGACATGAAACTGTTGACATGTATTGCTTGATGATGTGGCAGTGTCAAGTCATTGTTGCTGCTTAGTGTTCTATTTCTTCTTGGATATGTCTTCTCTTCTCCTCCACGTGGCTTGGTGATGTGGATTCTTCAATGATCTCAAGTCTTGGATGGTAGTCGCAAGCATGTGTCCCTTTGCTTCATCTTTATATATTCACCTATGCGTCCACTTGCAAGAGAGTCTTTAGGCATGCTTCCCTCCTTCTTCTCCTTCTTCATCATTTTGCCATGACTTGATAATGTACATGTTCCTGGAATTCACTCATGACATGAAAACATCAATCTAAAAATGCCTAGTCTAATATGATGCATTATTATCCATGAAATGAGCTCGGGACAAGTCATGGGCTCAGAGAGAGGGGCCTAGTGACTCCGCATTGGAAAATTCCAATAGATAGGGGAAGAGCTTGATCACTGAGATTGTGTAGTGGGAAGCTCAAGCTTGACTTAGGGTCTTTTTCTGCACAGTCCCCACTAAGGAAAAAAATTTCACAGTGCCCACTGAGGGACATAATTGTGTGAATTAATCAAGCACTGGTCACTGCAGGATGAGGCCTTGGGAGGAAAACCTGCATAGTTTTAGTAGGCAAGGGGGACTGGGCAGTTGTTGTTGGGAAAAGTATCCAATACGGAATGCCCCTATCCCACTCTAAGGAGTGATAGTACCTTAGCAACAAACAAGACAAAACTATCTGAGTATTCTTCTTTACGAAATGTAAATAGAGGAGAAGGATGTAACTAACCGATGTCTTCCGCTAGTTTGTAGATCCAACCTCACTCCCTTCTGCTTGCTTCCCACTGCTTGTTCCTTCACTGGCCCAGCTACACCAAGTTCCTGCAAGATGACAAGAGAGGGAGACTACAAGAAGCATACATTCATAACTAGTTTCAGGATTAGAATAAACTAAATATGCAAATACAACAAAACATCATTGATATACATGCATATAGAAGAAACTCAAATGGATTTATTGATGAAGAAGTAAAGTTCAGGAAGTGATACAACCAAATGAGGCCCAATCCAGCATCACCTTCCCAGCAAAAAGGAATCTCCTTCTTCACCTCCTTCAAAGCAAATCACTCAATAGTTCTAACCTCAAACCAACAGCAATTCTCTGCAAAATACCAATTTCCAGCCTCTGGATCTCATGGAGGAGAGATCCATATATAGATTTTTGGAGAGAGGATGAGTCAGCTTGAGATCTGACTAGTGTCCTCTCCCTCTGTCAGTTCTTGATTCCACTTGGAGGTTCTTGCTTCCACTTGGAGATTTGGAACCTCTTACTCATCACCAGTCGAATTCCCTGAGGCAAGTGTCATTTTGGAAGCTTCCTGGGTTTTGACACCTTGAGAAATGAGCTTGCCACATGTCCACTCTTGCTCAGCGCAGGTAGCCAGTGTTGGCTTTGACATTCAGCGCAGGTAGCCAGTGTTGCCTTTGACATTCAGCGCAGACAGCCAGTGGAGCCATTGACATGATCCTGAATTGACTTGTTTTGAGCAGTTTCTGGTGGAGAACTTCTGGGAATTGCTGTGGTTTGTTAGCCTTGTTCCTCTAGGGGTAGGAACAACATGTTTAGGGACTTTGGATCCCTTAGATTATTGACATTTCATGCTCAATGCTGTAAGGCACAAAAATGTCTATAACAGTTTATCGGGTGAAATGCTTTATCAGGAGGGTCCGAAGTTCATCCAATGCTGGGAGGAGACCTGTAATAAGATACAATACAATACATTATTTTTCACACTGCTTTCATGATCTAGCTGAGGCGGGCATTCCCATGCTCAGCTTTATAAATTCATTTTTCTGTACATAGAACAGACAATCGTCTGATGGTAGAATGATAATTTTGATGAAATTATCATCCTTTGAGTAGGATGATCATCTGCTGCAATGATGTACATGTCAAATGTCTTTATCTTTCCTGAATATATATCGCAGCCCGGATGGATGAAACTAGATCCGGGGTCTTCAAACTTGTTCGATCTTCACTCTAAGTACAAGTCGATCCATGTGAGAATTGTTCTGAAGTCGAACATGGAAAGACATCGCTTGATTACCGGTCAATGAGGTAAACCGTTAACAAGCGCGAGAGGAATCACCGATAATGATAATGACCCTCAAGGTACTGCAGTACAATTCACGTGGTGTGAATAAAGGACTTGGCGTCGAACACCATGCAAAATCTTCTGGTCGAAGGTCATTGATGTATACCTGTCGCCGGAAGTGAGAAACTTGCCATTGATGCATGCAAGCTTCAAAGTACTGAAGGGGTTGTTCCTAGATCAACTTCTTGGATAATGAGTTGATGTCAACAAGAAGCGATTCGTCAAAGGAGGGCCTTGATGAATCCCACATCAGTGACACGGAATGGAGCTAATGATTTTGATGGAGGTGAAAACGATCTGTGACATATGATTCAGGGTGGCGGTCATGAAAGGATGAAGGATAATGTATGGCAGTGGATGGGACACGGTTGACTCTTTCTGAACGACTTTTCTTGAACATATGGCGACACTGATGCGATGGATCGGTAACATTACCCCAAATATGGATGGTATGGCGAGACCATGGTGATGTGACCGGTGAATGAAACAACCCAACCCGATTGTGGTACGGAGGAAAAGTGTCATGTTCAAGAGCGACTTGCTACCATCAAAGTTTCCTTGAGTTTCTCCCAATTTTTCCCCAGTCATTGCTGACCAGTACCTCTTTATTTTTGTCAAGCTTGAGGAGTATAACATATGCTTGTTCTATAACCTGCCCTTCGGGCAAGCTCATCGCTATATTTTAACGAGCCTAGCGATAGGGAAACTCGTTCTCGTCTAAAGACAAGTTTGTCGCTATTTAATGGATTTAACGAGTCTAGCGACAAAGACAACTCGGTCCTTTTCATTTTTAGAGAGTCTGAAAAGGTACGTAAAGTCAACTTCGAAAGTCCTTTTTCATCATCTAATCCCTTAAGTCCGAAAAAGTATAAAACAATACAGAAGGGATGAGTTTTCGATAGTTTTAATGAGCCGAATAAAACAAGCACTCGATCTTTTTGTGCAATAATCCCTCAGGTCCAAAAAGATTAAAATCTAGAGGAGGGATAGCACTTCCGGTCGCTTTAACAAGATGGAAGGCCAAAACTCGGCAATCTTTTCATATTTTACGAGTCAGTTGAAAAGAGCTTAAAGAAGACTCGTCTTTTGAGGAATGAGTGATAAACAGGGTTAGCAGCTGATTCCAGGTGCAGGTTGGAATTTTCCAATCACGGCAGTGTCACAAGGATGGCTAGGTGAAATCACTCTTCGCAGCTGTTCCTCAAAATGAGTAAACAATCAAATGGAGGTGAATGATCGGCCAATGGAAAAGTGGAGGTGACGGTGCAAACACGACCAAGGCTTTAATGGCTGATAAATTTACGATCGCAGTGGTTATTTACCGGATAGTTCATTTTTTAACGAGCTTAAACGCGGAAAAACACTGCTCAATCTTATGTTTATTTTTTAACGAGCATGAACTATGTGCTAAAACGGCTCGGATCTTGCGTTTATTTTTTAACGAGCATGAACTGTGTGCTAAAACTGCTCGTATATACTAGTCATGAGATAAGAATGTCTCCTCAAGATTCTATTTTTTATTGGAGCTTCATCTTTAAAGCTTTGCTCCATATCCTTTCTTTATGTAAGTTAGGAAACGGCTAACCCAAAAAAACAGATAAATAACCGCTCTTTGCTTGCACTCCAAAAGGTTTGCATGCCCCCATGTATAAAGTACGATTTCAAGGTTAGCCTTACGATTTCACCTCTGCTTCTCTTTGGGTGTTCACAGCTACTTGTCTTCTTGCTAGTTTAGCTTCAACGGGTCCATACGAGATCACAAGAGAACAGCTACTTTCCTTCTCGCTAGTCCAGCTTCAATAGATTTTTGCAAGATCGCAAGAGAACAGCTACTTGCGACAAGAGAAGAACACTACTCAAAGACAAAACATTTGTTTTACCGAGGGAGGCCTACCTCTTTCAGGTTACCCAAAGATTGTTCCGTTAGTAGTTTAAACAGAACACTTCCTTGGCGATGTCTATCGAGGCAGACAAAGGTGAATGGCGCAATCCCCGCCAACTCACATAACTTTGACAAAAGAATCCTATTCTAGAACAACCCCACTTCCTAGACGGACGAGGTACGGACTAGTCATATTCTCCCGCGGAAACCTACCCTATACCTGAGGTTTTCTCTGCCCGAAGCAGACCAGGATGCATGCCCCCTGGGTTCCAGTCACATCTTTCCGAATTACTCGCGCTCATCGGGAAGAAGGACTGGGGGTGGAGACATTTCTTGCGTGAATAGACCATTTAGGGTTGGTATATGACTATTTGCGATGCGTGATCCCGGAAATGAAAGTTGGTCTACGAGCTTGACCATTCTTCCTTCGTGTGGAAAACACATTACTCTAAAGAGTGAGGAGATGATGACTCCCATGCAATATATATAGTCTCGTCCAAGGAGTAGGTTATAATCCAAGGGTCCTTGAATGACCATCACGTTCATTTGAACGGCCTTCCCTTTCAATGTTATGGGCACATTGGGGAGGATCCCTAAAGGTCGACTGGTTCCTTTATCAAAGCCTGATAGATTTCTCATTTCAGGAAAAAGCGCTGGCGAACCAAGCGCTTTCCAAGCAATAGAGGAAAGGATACTCACAGATGCCCCCTCATCAATAATAGTGCCAGCCATGACCATTCTGTATATTTGGACGATAATTC
This sequence comes from Pinus tabuliformis, assembly GCA_031772625.1. Classification (NCBI taxonomy): domain Eukaryota; kingdom Viridiplantae; phylum Streptophyta; class Pinopsida; order Pinales; family Pinaceae; genus Pinus; species Pinus tabuliformis. The sequence goes on from CM062815.1 coordinate 980,531,359, forward strand.
TGAATGGTATGCTTGCTGGTAACCGGGGTCTGCCTAGTTGGTTCCAGTCGAACGAGACAACTAGGTTGCTTGGTGGTGGGACCGAATAGACGGCCGGATATCGCTCTGACGAACTTCCTTCCTGCGATAAAGGAATGGGAGGGTTGCCCCCTTGTTCGTCGGAGTCTGTGTTGATGAAAAGAATCTGGATGGTGTCATCCTTATTCTCTTCAGTGACAGTGTCATTCGAAGATGAATCCTCTGAAGGCAAGACCGGGTCAACTGCCGCCTCGACCTTTGGACTTTCGTCAGGTCTGGATTCAGTAGGTTCATTTTCAATGACTGACGCTTCAGCTGACCACTTGAGTGGGCCAGCTGGATTCTCAACTAACGAAGGACTTGGCACGAGTTTTTTATATCCAGGAGGAAGTCGTAACGGTGAAACCGGATGATCTTCTAAAACTATTTTCGCCTCGTCTAAGAAGGGACAACAGTGGATGGCGTGATCACCTTCACACAGTCTGCAGGGAGATCTAGCTCTCCCTCTTTGTCCTGGAACTTCACTTTCGCTAGTTGACGGTACGCATTCAACATGGCTATCAGAGGTTGATGCTACCGGATTGTGCAAACGAGGAGACCAGTCCCTCAGTATCCGGGGAATACAGGGACAATCTCTATGGAAGTGATCTCCTCTACATATGACACATGGTGATTTAGGCCCGGTCAGTGCTGTGTGTGGATTTTTTCTGGACGACTCTTGTTTGCCCCCAGGCACTTTTGGCTCCTTCTTCTTCTTCTCTTTCTTCTTCTTCTCCTTCTTCTCCTTAGGAACTTGGTTTTTAGCTTTACCAGTTCCCTCAAGCGAAGAGGAAGGAGGGGAGGAAGAGTTAGAAGATGTAGAAGGCTGGTGGGCAACTTTAGACTCATCTAGCTGTCGATTCGACTATTCAGGAAGAGTGGTGTTCTGAACTACCTTGGTTGAGAAGAGCCAGACCGGCAAGCCAATTGTCAGTCCTGGAAGCGACAGTGTGGCCATATGGGGCGCACCAACATCTCCCCAAGAGGAGAAGGGACTAGGATTTCCACCAAGGGGAATTCCTTGGTTGGTGTGTTCCATTTTCTCAACCGAAAGATCAACGCAGGAAAAGGGGGTGATTTTGTTCCGTTTAAAATAAATTTTAACGACGCTTTAGACACAACTTGCTTTTTCAATTTTAAAGAGTCGAGAAAAAGCTAAAGATGACTCTAGTCTCCTTCGATGTTTTAATGAGCCCGAAGTGACAAATGCTCGGATGGACTTTTTCTGTTATAGAGTCTGAAAAAGGCCAAAAGGAACTGCTCTGGAGTTCTAGGTAGAGGGTGTGCCAAACTTTTCGCAAAACCGCAGAATACTTTTTAAGGTACGGGCGGTCGATCTTCCTGAATGCTGTGTTCAGTGCATTGCGATCAGTAGGGCGGCCGACACGGCTTCCTATGGATAAAGGCTTTATTCCTATAGGGGTCTCCCAATATATACGCGACGGTACGTGGGAGCACAATCCGTACTGATACTTATCGCTTCATTGTGGAGGAATCACCCAACCACTCGACGGTAAGATATCAGGCTTTACGACGCCGGAACATGTCTCTAGCCTAGACCTCTATGTTGTGCGTTATGTTACAAAGCGTTGTTAAGTTCATTCAATTTATTTTAGGTTGATCTTTTTTAGAAGTTTGCCTTTTTGGATCACCACGAGATGTATGATACAACTCCTAAATGCAGTCTAAAGATGATAAGCAAGCTTTTATATCTTTTCAACAGATGAAAATCCTAGCTACAAGGGAAAAGAAAGACATCATCTTTTCTCACAGAGCATAGAGCACACAGTAATGAACTTTTTCCTAAATCAACATACAAGCTGTCAAAATGCAGATGCACAAATGCATGTATTTCTTTTCTCTTTCTTAATATTGATGTTTATATAAAGAAATATGTTGTATAACTTTGAATTCGATTTCAAGTGAAAACATAAACAAGTTCCTTTTTTCAAAATCAAAAGACACCTTATGATTTACTTGTTTCGACACTAGAAATGCATAAATTCAAACCAAATGACGAAAGTAAAAGCTAAATCAACTGTGAACAGCAAACAAACTCACTCCTAAGATCAAAACAACACTTATGACAGGTCTAGATCCAAGGGTCACAATAAGACTAGTTTACTTTCGTAATGGGAAACTGCAAATCATGTAACAAATACACAAAGAACAAATACAGTTTCTTTATACAACTAAGGCGGAATGGAGGCAAAGAAAAGGGGTTTCAGATAGGTACACTGACTGATAACAGGCTGCAAAAAACAGAGGTGAAATTGAGCAAAAGGAAACAGGGAAACACAGCTGCACAAGGAAAAGACTGTTCAGCGCAGGTCTAACACAGAGGTTTTGACATTCAGTGCAGGTAGCCTTCACGGGACCTGCGTTGAAATGCAGAACCTCTTCTCTGGGTCTGCGCTGAAGCAGAAACGAGAATTGTTTCTGGGTTCCGGGTTACAGATTTCAGTCAAATTCACAGTTTTTGGCCAAATAAAAGCTATCAATCAAGTACAATCTAAAGGATGATTCAAAGGAGGATGAAGATCTATCACTAAGAGCTGTTAGAGCACTTGTGGATCAGCTTTTCAGATCATAAACAGGCCCAGTGAATGGACTGGAGTAGCTGCTCTCTACTTTGCATTTGATAGAGACAAATGCAGTTCGATTCGGCACTCTTTGAGTTTATGAAATGAATAGCAAAAACACAAATAAACCAACAAGATACGATCCCCAGCGGAGTCGCCAATTTGTTGTTGGGAAAAGTATCCAATACGGAATGCCCCTATCCCACTCTAAGAAGTGATAGTACCTCAGCAACAAACAAGACAAAACTATCTGAGTATTCTTCTTTACGAAATGTAAATAGAGGAGAAGGATGTAACTAATCGATGTCTTCCGCTAGTTTGTAGATCCAACCTCACTCCCTTCTGCTTGCTTCCCACTGCTTGTTCCTTCACTGGCCCAGCTACACCAAGTTCCTGCAAGATGACAAGAGAGGGAGACTACAAGAAGCATACATTCATAACTAGTTTCAGGATTAGAATAAACTAAATATGCAAATACAACAAAACATCATTGATATACATGCATATAGAAGAAACTCAAATGGCTTTATTGATGAAGAAGTAAAGTTCAGGAAGTGATACAACCAAATGAGGCCCAATCCAGCATCACCTTCCCAGCAGAAAGGAATCTCCTCTTCACCTCCTTCAAAGCAAATCACCCAATAGTTCTAACCTCAAACCAACAACAATTCTCTGCAAAATACCAATTTCCAGCCTCTGGATCTCATGGAGGAGAGATCCATATATAGATTTTTGGAGAGAGGATGAGTCAGCTTGAGATCTGACTAGTGCCCTCTCCCTCTGTCAGTTCTTGATTCCACTTGGAGGTTCTTGCTTCCACTTGGAGATTTGGAACCTCTTACTCATCACCAGTCGAATTCCCTGAGGCAAGTGTCATTTTGGAAGCTTCCTGGGTTTTGACACCTTGAGAAATGAGCTTGCCACATGTCCACTCTCGCTCAGCGCAGGTAGTCAGTGTTGGCTTTGACATTCAGCGCAGGTAGGTAGTGTTGCCTTTGACATTCAGCGCAGACAGCCAGTGGAGCCATTGACATGATCCTGAATTGACTTGTTTTGAGCAGTCTGTGGTGGAGAACTTCTGGGAACTGCTGTGGTTTGTTAGCCTTGTTCCTCTAGGGGTAGGAACAACATGTTTAGGGACTTTGGATCCCTTAGATTATGGACATTTCATGCTCAATGCTGTAAGGAACAAAAATGTCTATAACAGCAGTAGAGAGGTTTGATGGGTAGAACTGCACAGTTTTTGGAGGCATTGAGCTCCGGCTGAGGGAAGGACATTGGAAGAAACATATGCGCAATTTTAGGGGCCAAGGGAGGAAAGGCTCTCTGCGCATTACACAGTTCTAGAAGGCAAGGGAAAATCTTGAGGAATATGTTTTTGATGAATATTTTTTTTCTTTGTCCCTCTTGTGGTCACGTTCCATCACCTTTATGATATACTTAATAGTAATTCTTGTTGTGTATGACATAAGACTTTCTTATTTCTATCACCAAAGCGCATATCGTTTCCCTTTAATATGAATGTCCATTAGGCATGCCTAGTCCATTTTAAATGGTGTACGCATTGATTTTGCATGCTTTCATGAGGTTCATGTGAAACAATTTAAACATCCCTCACCCCTTCATCTAAGTGATGTCACATCAGGGCATTAATTTAACATAAGCATTGCCTCGTTTGATATGTGTCCAAGCCACCTTCCCTCGATCTCCTAAAAAGAAGATGAAACAAAACCCATTAGTTTACCGAAATGATATACTCACGTATATATTTTGTATGAAAATAATTCACTAAAGGAACATGAATCATAGACACTTCAAATCAAGGTGTTACAAATTGCATGGGTTGAACAAATCATGCTTCAATCCAAGGATCAATTTCAATTTTAGGCATTTCCAGGAGGCACTAATTCTAAGAGACTTTAATATTATGTGCTGCCTATGGTGGTGATGTACTTATAGAGTAAGTGTCTGGAAGTACTTGTTAACATGCATCCTGGGTCTGCAATCACATGAGCCTAGTGCTAGAAGGATGCAAGGGAAAGTTATGCCTCTCCCAAACCCTAATACCCATGTTGGGGTGGGGAACTAGTCATGAACCCTAGGAGAACATGACATACAATGATTATTACCATAATGCGAAGCAGTTCTGATGAGAATGCAACTCTAGAGTAGATGAATTCGGTTAAATCGTGAAGGGAAACATTCTTGTGCCAATTTAGGGTTTCTCCCCAAACCCTAGTATGGCCAACATAATGAAATCCAGATTGGAGTCTTATCCGCCCATACAAGGTGTCATCATTGATTGAAATGCATAGGGATAATCTCTGAAGTTGTGGGCAAGACATCACTCTTCCAAAACCCTAGTGCAATGGTAGGGTCGATGCGCGAGATGGGGCATGATAAAAAAAATGCAGTATACATCACACGATTACACGAGTGAATGCATTGACAGGGTCTGACAAGAACAAGCCACGGGGGGAATTATCCAATAAAAAACTGGAGGGTCCCTTAATGGCTTGAGGCAAGTAAAGGGAGACTCGAAATTTTAGATATGCCCAAAATTTTGGGTATTGTTGTAGCAGCTACAATTGGGGCTCAACCAATGTTTTACAAATTTTCAAGCAACACAACCCTCGTCGATTCCCTGAAGTTCTAATAAATAGAAACCACCTTTTCCTAGCTTCTTGAAGTTAAAATTTGATAGAGCCTCTAGGGGTAATCTTGGCCTTGCTAGTTTTAGAGGGGTATTTAGAAATTATCATGGGTAAATTACTCACATTTATATGGGAATTCTAGGAAATGAAACTAATAATGTGGCAAAAATCTCATCCTTGGAGCAAGGCCTAATAATATCCAAGCATCTTAATTATCAAAAATTGATAACATAAGGGGATTATAAAACTATTGTCCTAATGATAAAGAAACTACAAAATGGATCTAGCCCCCCAAGTTCTCTAATAGATGGAGACTAATGGTAGGCTTAACAAGAATCAAAGTCTTAAAAGTAATAGTATCCCTTGTACTATCACATATAAGAAGAACTAGAAATAAATTGGCAAATAAATTAGTTAATGAAGGTGTACGATACAAAGTAGATATGCTGGAAAAAAATTATGCATCCTCTTCTTGATGCGCTAAGAACCATGTGAGAAGAAATTATAGATATGGTGATCCAGGTGGATATTGGTGGCCACACGCCAAGTCCACTTGGACCCCCACCATTGTTTCTTTCAGCTTTTTAGTTTCCTTAATTGTAGCACAATTTACTATTTTTAGCAGTTTTTCGGGTCCTGAACTTCCGGAGCTGTTTTGAGACCCTAAACGATGCTTTTTTGGAAAATTGGGAGCAACATGGTTCCATGGACCAATGTTGCTCTTCCCAAAGTTGTAGTTCTCAGATAGATCTTTCTAATGAGATATTGTGTGCATCAAATGGAGATCGTATGCCAAAGTTACGACCCCGGGAAGTTGATGTACCAATTTACCCAAATGGGGCCCACAGTTTGATGTTTCATCTTCTAGGGTTATGTTTTTGGATGTTTAGGGTTTTCCATTGTTTCTCAACAATAAATAGGCCTTTGAGCCTCATTGTAACACAGTTCAGAGGCATGTAGCCGCCACATCTCTTCTCAGAGATAAGCTACCATCACCCTAGCTAGTTTATTTCCATTTCTGTTTGTAAGCATATTTCAGTATTTTACAGTAATGAAATGAAGTATTATTTTTGTTGCATCTCTATATGTATGGTTATATCTGTAATTTGTTTCATTCCTGTTTAAATCTAGATTAGTGGTATCAGAGCAGTCTTCTCTTTCTCTGTCTTTCTTTGTATTTCCCCAATGAGGTTGGGATATAAGGAGTTAGGGCTTGAACTAGTCGAACCTTTGCAAGACTAACCTTGCAAATCCCGATGGCCTCCCATGGTGGATGAAAAGAAAGACGAGGGGGTAGGAGACCCTATCAAAATATTGCTCAAAGAGGCCCTCGAGTGACAAAGGAACGCGATGATGGACAACTTTGCCCAGATCCTTTAGTGGCTACCCAGGGGCGACACATCTACTTCCAGCAGCTACTCTGGAAGCGCCAAACCCTTTAAGGTACAAGTGAACTTTGACATTCCCATATTTGAGGTTCAGATAGATGCAGACACCATAGATAAATGGTTAAATATGCTAGAAGGGTATTTTTATGTTCATGATTTTTCCAGTCGGGAAAAGATTACTTTCACGCTTCTCAAAGACGCCCTCCACATCAAGGACTAGTGGGAAACCTACTACGAGCAGAAGGATGAAAGTACGACCTCATTATTTCCAGCTGCACCCACTTGGAATTCATTCCAGACTCCCATTAAGAAGTAGTACTACCCTGTCGGAAGCTATGAGGATCAATACATAAAGTGGACCACGCTGCGGTAGGGAAGGTACCAAGATGTGCTAGAGTTTACCAATATTTTCCATAACCTTTGCACAAAGTTGGGTATCAAGGATTCAGAGCATCATTTGGTACTCAAATATTGCAGTTGCCTGCACAAGTACATCCAGGAAGAAATAGAATTCCTGAACATCTCCTCTCTTGGCACGACATACAGATATGTCGTCAAGATCGAGCAAAATTTTAAACAAAAGAAGCGAGACTTTAGATCTGTGAATCTGAAGCAAGGGAAAGGTGCCCCCCAACCACAAAATGAAGGACAAAGGCAAGGGGGGGCGTCCCAAGACAACCTGCCAAAGCTGCAAGAAAAGAACAGTGTCGTGAAGCTGAAAAAGGACACGGGAAAGTGGTGTGAGTTCCATAAGAGCTCCACTCACAACACAAGTGAGTGTCGGGCCAAGCAGTCACTGGTGGCTGAGCTAAAGGTTTCAGAATCAGATGCTTGTTTCGACTCTGAGTTAGAACCCGACAAGGGGAATGAAAAAGGGAAGAAAATTATCAATGCGGAGCCCAACGCCACCGTTGCCACTACAAAGATCTAGAAAGAGGAACCTGAAGGTCCATAGGAGGAGGAGCGTCTCTTCCACTCCCAGATGTGGGTAAAGGGCTCCCTGCTATAGTTCATTGTAGACAGTGGGAGCCAAAAGAACCTCATTTTGGTAGAGGTCATGAAGCGGCTAGGCATACCGACCACAACACATCCACAACCATACACCATCAGGTGGCTTCACCAAGGATGAGATCTTCACGTGAGCCAACAGTGTCACCTCCCATACAACATCAATCCCTTCACGGATGAGGTATTGTGTGACGTTGCTCCCCTTGATGTTTGTGGTGTATTATTAGGAAAATCATACTTGTGGAAGCAACACGTTGTGTATGAATCAAGGCCCCATGCTGTTATTGTTACTTTAGGAAATAAGTTGTATAGGATACCGTAGGTAGCACTGCCTACCGCCATCTCTTTGGTTACTACAAAACAATGCAGTAAGCTAATTTTCAAAACCATGAAATTTGTTTTTCTGATGATACACCCTCAAGGAAAGGAGAATATGGTGGCCATGACCTCCAGACAAGGCCCCTCCGCATGAAAACTATATATGGAGAAGGTCGTGTAGGAGTATGAGGACATCTTCACCTCCCCACAGTGATTCCTCTACACTGTCAGGTCAAGCACTCCATTGATCTAACCCCAGTTGCGCTGCTGCCCAATGGACCAATCTATCGACACTCCATTCTAGAGAAGGATGAAATCAAGAGGCAGATTCAGGAGCTGTTGCAGAAAGGTCACATCTGTTCGAGTTCATCACCCTGTGGGAGCCCGATCATGTTGGTATAAAAGAAGGATGGGACTTGGAGACTTTGTATTGGCTATTGGGCACTGAACAAGATCACTGTCCGTAATAGGTACCCGATCCCACAGATTGATGACCTCCTGGACCAATTGAAGGGGGCAAAATATTTCAGCAAGATCGATTTGAAGTCAGGATATGACCAGATACCAATCAAACCCTCTAATGTGTGGAAGACTGCCTTCAAAGCCAAGGAGGGCCTTTTCGAATGGTTAGTTATGCCTTTCAGATTGACGAATTCTCTGGAAACCTTCATGACGCTAATGAATGACATCTTGTGGCCATTGACCAACTCATTTGTAGTGGTATACTTGGATGACATCCTGATCTTTAGCCAAAGTTGGGAAGAGCACCTCCACCACATCCGACAGGTTCTCCAAACACTGCGGCAACACAAGTTATGTGCCAATTTGGAGAAATGAACTTTTGGCATGTCCCAGGTTCAGTATTTGGGATACATTATTGATGAACGGGGGCTGCATGTGGATCTAGCCAAGATCCAAGTCATTCAGGATTGGCCATTTCCAACCACTCTGACAGAGCTCCACAGCTTTCTAGGTCTTGCCAACTTCTACCGTAGGTTCGTGTTCGGATTTTCTCATATCACTTGGCCTTTGAGTCAAGTCACCAAGGGAGGAGCAAAAGAAAAATTATTTTTGTCTGAATCTTAACAAAAGGCATTCACAGAGTTGAAAGATCGCCTCTGCTCGGCACCATTGCTCGCATTACCAGACTTACAACAACCATTTGAGGTCGAGACAGATGCCTCTTACTATGCTATTGGGGCAGTCCTTACTCAACACGGGCATCCAGTGACATATCACAGTGAGACACTTTCAAATGCATTACGGAAGTATCCCACTTATGAAAAAGATATGTATTCCATTGTGCAGGCCTGTTGACAATGGAAGAATTACATTTTGGGGAAGGAAACGGTCATCCACACAGACCACCGACCCCTGCAGTTCATACAGACCCGAGGGAAATTGCAGAATGATCACCATCAGAAGTGGCCCACATACCTATAACAATTCCATTTGAATATCAAGTATAAGAAGGGCAGCACCAATAATGTTGCAAATTGCCTCAGTCAACCACCAATCATGGTGTTAACCACTGTGCTCAACTCTTGTGGACACGAGACTTCTAATTGGCCACTTCTCTACAAAGGTGACCCAGAATTTGGCCACACATACCAGACGCTATTGGAGGGTCAGCATGTTCCATATTTTCACCTCCAGGATGCCCTGTTATGCCACCTGGATCACCTTTGTGTTCCTTCAAGCGAGCGTGCCAAGATGATTTGGGAAGCACACTATAATCGGGCTGCTGGGAATTTCAGGGTCGAGAAAATGGTGGCAGTACTACAGAAGTATTTATATTGGCCGAATCTTCGACATGTTGTCGGGTAGTACATCAGATCATGCACTGCCTACGCCATTTCCAAACCGACCATCAAGAAGAAAGGCCTCTACACCTCGCTGCCTACCCCTATTCGACCTTGGGAATCCATCTCCATGGACTACATGTTGGGTCTTCCTTCTACTAAGCATGGAAACAACTGTGTTTTTGTGGTCATCCACAGGTTCTCTAAGATGGCCATTATGGCGGCCTGCAAGAAGAATATCACAGTAGAAGCCACTGCTAAACTCTTCTTTGAATGAGTGTGGGGACACTTTGGGATCCCACAGTCTATCATCTCAAATCGGGACAGCATGTTCCTCAGTACATTTTGGTCTAGTCTCTGGTCGATGCTGGACCCAAACTCACTATGTCCACAACGTTCCATCCTCAAACTGATGGCCAAACAAAGGTTGTCAACAGGATGATCGTACAAATTCTGTGCATGTAAAAATCAAAGCATTCATGCACATGGGATGAGAGCCCCCCCTATGTTCAACACAGCTACAACCGGGCTCTCCACAGCTCGATTGGCCACAACCCTTTTCAGGTGGGCTTGGGATTCCAACCACTATGTCCCATTGATGTGGCCATGCCATTTGCAGCTACTCACGCAGATTCGGCTCATGTCCAGTCCGAAATAGATAAGGCAAACAACTTCATTGAGAACATCCAACATATTCGCCAGCAGGTCCATGACATTTTGGAGAAATCAAATGCCAAGTACAAGTAGTGACATGATCAACATTGGGTGCCACACAAGTTTCAGGTGGCTGACAAAGTCTGGTTGCATTTGCAAAACGAACGCCTCATCGGAGCCTATCGGAAACTTAGACCACTCCGATATGGTCCTTACACCATTACCAAGGCTATGGGAGACAAGGCATTTGAACTTAACATTCCCCCATTCCTTGGCCTACACCCAGTGTTCAATGTGGACCGCCTTCGGCCTTCCACCATTACTAGACACATCCGACATTGTAGAACAACTCACACCCACAAAGTTAAATCCAGATTGCATGGAACAAGCTGCAACTGAACGGATCATGGACACACAGATCAAGCACACTCGCCAGTAGAATATCCAACTGTATCAAGTTGTCAAAGCAGGCCAACTCCTTCACCAGGGCAAGTGGCTCACCAAGGACCAAGTTCAACAGAAGTTTCCTCATCTCATGGAGGAACTCAACGCAATGGGGACCATTGCTTCCTAAGGGGGGAGGAATGATCTAGGTAGATATTGATGGCCACCTGCCAAGTCCACTTGGACCCCTACCATTGTTTCTTTCAGATTTTTAGTTTTCTTAATTGTAGCACAATTTACTATTTTTAGCAGTTTTTTGGGTCCTAAACTTCCGGAGCCTTTTTGAGGCCCTAAATGACATTTTTTGGGAAAACTGGGAGCAACATAGGTCCCAAAGTTGTAGTTCTCGGATACATTTTTCTAACGAGATATTGTGCACGTCAAACGGAGATTGTATGCCAAAGTTACAACTCCAGGAATTTGATGTACCAGTTTACCAAACGGGGCCCACAGTTTGGCGTTTCATCTTCTAAGGTTAGGTTTTTGGATGTTTAGGGTTTTCCATTATTTCTCAACAATAAATAGGCCTTCGAGCCTCATTTTAACATAGTTTAGAGGCATGTAGCCGCCACATCTCTTCTCAGAGATAAGCTACCATCGCCCTAGCTAGTTTATTTCCATTTCTGTTTGTAAGCATATTTCAGTATTTTACAGTAATGAAATGAAGTATTATTTTTGTTACATCTCTATATGTATGGCTATATCTGTAATTTGTTGCATTCTTGTTTAAATCCGGATCATATGGATAAAGCTCCCTAAGGTGGGTGCACATCTAGTGAGGCTACCTCCTTGCATTGAGATTGTGAACATATATTTAATATGGGTGGTAGGCTTCCCATCAAATGTGCTCTGGATGGCCTAGCATAAAAATATGCTTGCATGGTAATTTGGTTAGTTCGTGGGAGGGCATTGTGATGATATCCTTCATTGTGTGGGAGTCTAGTGAAGGGAAATTTGTTTTGAATTCTAAACACAAGAGCACTCAAGTATTAATTATGGTGATTAACAGGAAGGAAATAACATATCATAACATAGGATGGAGTAATGGAAATAGAGGAGGGAGGGTTGAAGCTCTCAGTACAATTTATTGTGTTCCATGCCACTATTTCTCATGGGAAGTCCTAGCCTTTTATAGTCCTATTTTCAAATATTATAGGTTTGGAAAGAAGGAAATTCAAAGTCAATCCTATAATAGAATTGTCCTTGCATGCAATATTGATGGTAGTTTGCAATTGGAAAATACTCAGTACAGGGTGCACTACCTCTAGTTTGTTGCAAAATTAGCTAAGGTTTCTCAGGTTTGTTGCAATTGTAACTTATGTTTTGCACAACCATTTAGTTGTAGACATTTTTCTATCAACGTTCTACTAGAGTTATGGGTTAATTATCTTTGGGATATTTATCCCCTCTCTGCAAATCCTAATTTGAGGAGGTGTGTTTATGACTTAATTTGAGCTTTTTCAGCCTCCATTTCACCTCCTATCTCTAATGTTTCTCTTTCTTGGGAGTGCCTTGCTCATTGTTAAGTCAGGTTATCCTTCTCTAACATCCTAGTCACCCTTGTTCCCCTTATAGGAGTTTCTACTATCTCTTTTCTGCCTCTCCTCCTTATCTAAACTCTGTATTTGATTTCTCTTTTCCTCCCTTGGACCTTAAACTCAAATCATCCCCTCATTGGTGCCCTCTAGTCATGACAAGGGGTTGTCTCTCCTCCACTCACAATGAAGGTAGAAGAGCACAACCAGACCTTCCCTTGCCCCTAATCTTACTTCCCCCTCTTCTCCAAACCCAAGCCTAATCAATAGCTCAAGCTATTATGACCCAATATAGAGAAATTATCCTTGAAGTACTCGAAAGAGTAATCTTTGATGTGGAAGAACAAGTATGAGAAGCTAGAAATTGTATTATGGATAGTAAAGTGAATTGTGCAACCAGTGAATGGATAATTGACATGGATCTCTATCAGAGCATGGACCTCCTCTTACAAGCAAACCATTAATATTTACTAGCATACTAGAACACTCATGGGAAGAGTTCTTACTGGCAAAGCATACTGCTCACCAGAAAATAACCATCTACACAGAAAAAGCATTCTCAGCATACTCTGATTTTTCATTACAATTAATGAATGGTTGAAGTACACAATATGTAAAACTAATACAGTAACTAAAAGTGTAAAATATAAAAATAAAATAATTGTAGTAATAAAATATTGTTAACTTTAATTGTTAAGCACATTAATAAGTAGTTTTATAAAATTATGTTTTGTTAACTATAACATTATATACAAGGTCAAATAATATAATGTTTTTTCTTAACGAACTAAAGGTTAATTTAAATAATAAAATTGTGGACAACATGCTTATCTTCACTATTGGTTGAATGGTGAATTCAATATACATAGAGTAAGTTGGATTATATTTGTCAATCTCATCTGACATTTTGAGGATAATAGATATACCAATATTTTACACTAAAAAATATCTATCTAAATTGCAACAAGGTTTTCATTAACCAATTCAACATGAGAATTATTATATTTATTTTCTTTTTTTTTGCATAGCTACATATCATAATATTTTTTTGTTTTAATTTTTTACATCAGAGTAAATTGTCAAAAACACAAATCTTTATTTTTCAAATGCTTATACACTTCAAATTTCAAAAAGAAAAACTCCTTCATGTAATTTACCAGAAATTAACCAGACTTGGTAGAAAATCAACATACAAATAAACATTAAAACATGAATTTGGAAATAATAAACAAATGAATTTGGAAATAATAAACAAATCTAAATTTAAATTTTAACTTTTGCAGCCATCTAGCCTTCCAACATTTAATGACACATTGGTATATCCCCTAATTAAAAAGCTCAGAATAACTCAGAAATAGCCATAACCAATAGTGGTAGGAAAAAAAAAAAAGACAAATAAACTAAGTAGGTGGGAATAACAGTTGCTAATAGTTGTAAAAAAAGAAAAAATCAAATTAAAAATAAAAGATTTACTATTTAAAATACGATCCAAAAAAAGGAAAAAAAAATTGTTTGTAGTACAAAAAAAAAAACCCTCAGCAAACTGTTTATAATATCACCGCAAAAAGAATTGTTTATAAACCAAAAACTAAAACAAATAAGAAATTTACTGTTTAGAATGCCACTGATTGGGCCATAACTTCAGGTCCAAGGCCTTTCTCTCATCGTCGAACTGTGAAACGTTGAGCGAACAGGAAGGGTAGTGATATTCATACTGCTTGCCAAAAAAGAATAAAAAATTAAAAAACTAGTGATAACAAATTGTTTATAATACCAACGAAAAAACCTTTTCATAAACTCTTAATGGCTGCATTCACTAACCAGCAGAGTGGTGGCTCTCTTTGCTCAAGTCTTTCTATCTGGAAAAGGCATCCGTTAATTTCATGCCTATTTTGAGCTGGTAGTTACAGACTATGAAAAAAATGTTAAGCTCCTTTAAGTTTTTCGCAACTAGTGCCTACAATTACGGAAGTAAATTGCAGTCATTTCCTTAATTTCTGGAAACCAACTGCACTAATTTCTTTAAATTACGGAAATCAACTGCAGTTAATTAATTTCTTGTTGGGAGCTTCTGAAGTGGTCCATTACCCCCTCCGGAGTTCTCTACCATGAGTTGTGGAACACTTGACACATAGCCTACAGAAGCTTGATGGAAGCTTGGCTATATATATTTCTGTTTGGTCCCCAAGCTTGTATCTCAATCCCCTTCAGTTTTACACCATCAAGTTGAGAGAGCAGAGCTTGGAAGTGCCTTCAGATTTTCTGTAGTGATTTTTCCTGTTTCCATGCGTCTTAATATATTTGCCCTCACGATTCTACCTAGTTTCGCGATCATATTCGACTAGTTGTGTTCCATTTCTTCTCAGCGTGAAGCTATTGATTGATGTATCATGTTTTCATTAATCTCGTTGGTGTTTGAGAAAATTGGGGTATACAGTTTTGGAGTTTATAATATCCAAACCACTCAATAACGAAGGCCTCGTATTTCAGTCGGTAAAATTCATTCTGGCATGGTAGTTTGGTACATTTTTCCTGCATCCACTCCAGCGTTACCATTGTCTATTTGTATAACCGAAAGGTTTTATCACCGTTTGTGCAACGTTGATATGCTAAAGTTGTTTTTTTAGCACTTGTTCGAGGGCTTTCTTGTTCGAGGTTTTTCTGTAAGCTATATGCTGAACAAGTTATCAGCAGTGGTTTACGTTTTTCCCGGAGGAGGTTGAAGGTGTACCCAACAAATAAATCCTTGCAGAGGTGCATTTCTATGTCAATAAATTATTGCAGAGGTGCATGCTATTATTTGTGAGAAACATCAATGGCCGGAGGTATTTTTCTTGGGCATCCAGTTTTTACGATTCTTTACAATAAGTAATTATTCCGCATTAAAGAATCGTTATGTTTAACATTTGGTATCAGAGCTGCTAAGTTTTTATCTCTACTTTGGTGTTTATAGATATGTTCAATTTTTCTAATGTCATATTTAGAGAATTTTCTGAATTAAAGCATTTATTTGGAAATATGTTTAATTTTTGCTCAATTTTTATGCTTATAATATTGGTTTAATTATATGAAATTTAAATAATTATTGTGCAAAAAATTATTAAATATGCTCGTTATTTTTGCATGAATTGATTATTTCTGTTTTAAATTAAAACATGCTATTTTGGATGAGTATACGAGACCCATCGTTAAATATTATGCATGAATTTTATAGTTTTGATTATGCAAATTATCATTATTTTCATATCAAGTTAATTTTTATGCATAAAAGAAATAATGTCTAGTGATCCATATAATTTTAATTGATTAGAGAATAGCCACAACATCTCTAATTAAATAAAATTATATATTATGATTGGTTAGGATTACATAAAGATTATTTAGACATTAAATTGTAATTAATTATACTAAATATAATAAATTTTATCCCACAGGAATTTTTATTATATTTATATAATTAATTAGGATAAAATATTCATAACTTACCCACAGGAATTATGAATTAATAGTTTTATCATAAAGAATAATTGAATCTGCTTGAATTGGAAATTTGGCCCACAAGCAATTTTT